>CM042317.1:32120751-32240751 GCA_023566125.1 Zingel zingel | reverse complement strand
AAAAACAAACGTAATGCATTTTAACCCATTACAAATAATCACAAGGCTTTGGCAGATAAATGTCAACAGTCACTCCTGTTAAAGCTGAATCTGGGACACCAAGATGACAAAACTGACAAAGGATGTTGGAAACTTAATTTAACGAACTTGATCACTGAATCTCTAATAGAAGGATACATCTTGCACCACTGTCCAACCCTCCCTCCCAAATGCAGGTAATGAATGAATACTGTCATTCTAGTTTATTAAATTCTGATCATAAAATGAAATATCTCGCCAATTGTGATAGTCACATCAACTCTCAAATTCTAAATCTTAATCTTTAAGCCAACATGGACGAGAAGTCCTTGGAAAAATGGACATTTGAACATTTACAAGTCAATAACAAATAGACAAACTCCATCTGCTGACAGAGATCCTGTCATATCATCTAAAACTCCACAACAGCTACTAAATGGACCTTGATGTAAAATGTTTTGCAGAGAGGTCAAGAATTAAGCTTGACCCTAAATTCATTCAATCAAAACTGCATATTAAAAAGGTACAACAGTAGTACAGTACTCACATCACCTAATCAACAGCAGTGTCAACATGTCTATTTCTGATAGCAACAAGATCTTGCTGGCTGGTCATTACCATTCACTAAATTACTTAAGGGGGGTACACCAAACAATCCTGTTAATAAACAGTAAACTACAGCCTTAATTACACATAATTACGCTAATTGTGTAATTATCAAAAACATTCTATAAATTAACAAAAGCTTAAATCAGATAATAGTTCAACTTCCTCAAATCCTATTGTACTTAAAGTAGATTGCAGCACTTGTGCTAAAAGCAAAGTCAGCAGCAGGACTGTCAGCAGGTATCAGATAATGTCCTGTACACACACACACTCGCACAAAATAAGATTCAGTTCACTAGTACAAGGTCATTCAAATGCTGTCAACAGTGCAGCAAGTGAAGTCATTTCCATCTGCAGTACATTACATTTATTTCATGTCAGTCTACCTCCAGAATATTAAAGTGAAGTTTATCAAAAGGCTTTTTTGCACTTAAATAAAAGCATCCTTAAGCAAGCACCGAAACCACACACACACACACACACACACACACACACACTGAAATAACTGACCTATTTCCTCCTGACCTGACTGCCACAGCATAGAGCAGATCAAGGAAAGAGATGCCGTTATGCCAGCTAGAGGTTTTAGGGTTTGGGTTGAGCTAATGAATAAGCCTTGCTGACTTAGGTATACTTATGACGTCTGTTATCTCGTGAGGATCAGACAGGCATGGATGACCTCCAAGAATAAGATTCACATTGATCCCCTATTGATCTTTATTGTTGTGACGGTGCAGACTTGACCAGATTTGCTACACCTAAAAAATTGTAAATCTGTCTGGAGATATTTTTTGAGCAGTTAAAGAGTTAATACTCTTTAGTGTATACACCCTTTACAATGGTAACATCAATATCACTATAAAGAATTAGGAGGATTTATAATTAAAATGATCCGTGTCAGATCCATCACTAATAAGTTATAAATAGCAGCTGGATTTTAGCCTAAAGATCCAGGCAATACAGACATATCAATACATAGCACACGCAACAACGTGCCCAACAAAAAACAACTAAGGTGTGCAGCGAAAATATATCCAATTAATTTATGCGATTGCATAACAGATAATGTTTAAATGTATATATAAATGCTTAAATGCTGCATAAATGTTTGTTTGAGTGTTGTTTTTTTGGAGGGGTGCCCGTGTCGCAGTATTCGTGCGGGTGCCAGCCACATGCCCATTTAGACAAAGAACGCCCGGTACTGATGAGGAATACCAGAGACTCCCCGCTCACAATAACTGCTCAGATCAGTTTTTAATCTTAGATGTACAACCTTGTTCTTCATTTAAAAGAATATTGTAACAAGATTAAATTGTGCCAATATAAACTGCTCTTCACAATGAGAGGCAACATCCTTAAATTATCTTATTTTTGCGACATATTCATTGACAAGTATTAAAAGTTAAAACATTTTATTACAGGAAAAGCAAAGACAACTGACAATACTGGACTGAAACGAGGGCAGCAGCACAGTTAATGTACCTGCACTCTTTGTTCTTCTGGACCATAGACCACAAAGTAACAGCATTAATTTGTTAGGAAAGGCATTCATGTCACTCCTTCGATCTCATTTGGCCAATTTTTATTGATTCTCTGTTTCCAAAAGCACAATTCCCCTCTGAGATTTAAAACATTGTCAGAGAAGAAGAAACCAAAAAAATGGAAACTGTAGCATTAAAATGCTATTCCCTAATTCTATGGCTCTGCCCTCCATAGTATAATAACATTAGCAGCACAAATTCACAATGCTGCCAATGACAACTGTTTATATGCACACAGGGCTCGATTGAGCTGCAGCACACACACACACACACACAACACACACAACACACACAACACACACAACACACACACACACACACAAACACACAACACACAACACACAACACACACACACACACACACACACACACACACACACACACACACACACACACACACACACACACACACACACACACACACACACACACACACACACACACACACATTAACCTTCATCACACTAAGAGGGAACTGAAAATATTTACACATCTCGGGGCACTTTCATGTTGAACTAAAGCAGTCTTAAGAAAAGAGCTGCAAAAACAAGCCTTGTGTTGGATGTAATCATCATTTGCATGAAGCACCTTCAATGACACCACTGCGTCCTGCAGGGCATGCAATGCACTATTAAGTATTAACGGCGTTAGATAACAAAATCCTTGACAATGCAATGTACAGCAAAACACACCAGATGGCAAGATTTGACTTGCGAGGCAGAATAATCATCAACCATGACACTTTATACTTCATGCTTTACAGTTAATTTATCTGTACTCACTCTTCTTAACAAAGACTCTGCAGATCACTGACCAGTCTCTTTTGCATGCCACCTGCCTTTTAATATCTACCTCATCACGCAATGCCTTATCTCACCTTGTGTCACCTCCCGGCAAAGGCTTTCCTTGTTGCTGTTGTTGTTGTTGTTATTATTATTGTTATTGCTGCCGAGGCATTTCTTCTCCTCCTCCACTACTTCATCCACAAGACTGGAAGTGCTCTTCTCTTCTTCCTCCTCAGATGCAGAGGAGCTCCACACTTCCATGGTAATGGAATTAAAAGAGCCCTCTGGCGCTCCGTCCATCGGTTAACTCCCTTCTTCTTCTACTTCTACTGTGTGTATGCTGTGCTGTCACACAACCATTGTGTCTCTGGCATCATTCTGCTGGCCTGTGTGTTTGGATAACAGTATCCACTAGCCTACGTGAGTGGGTGTATACACCGGTGTTCCTGGGTGCAAAAGAATCTGAGCTGCTTGGTGTTAATAAATAATCCCTCAGACTGTAAGGGCCATCTGTCGTCATGCTTGCCTCCGTTCACCTGGCCACGTTGGACTACCGGGTAAGAAAGGAGGGGAGGAAGAGGAGGAGGGGTAAGGAGGAAGAGCAATCTAAACCACAAGCCACAAAAGCTGATATTGATCACACAGACCTTGTCCTAGCACAAAAAGATAAGTATCGTTAGCTATAATTGAAAAAAAATATTCAGGATGGGGATGCTGATGCAGATCAAAAGGATGCTGCATTAAGCCCACCCACCCCTGTGAAATTGAGGGAGATGGTAGGTTCCGCCCCTGCCAATGGCTGTTCTTGTTCTGTGCACATACGTAATAGCAGATAAAGAGACGGCTCTGCGTAATACTGGTGCAGACAGAGCCACACCCACTTTACAGGGGTCTGAGTCTGAGATTGTATGGGTTTTTGACTGAGATTACTGAGAAAAAAAAAAATATATTATTTGTTTTACTCCACCTATTCATATATATGTCGCCCTATACTTAAATAATAATTACATATATGTAATACTTAAAGAATAAAAGAAAAAGTTTAAATTAAGTTAAAGTTGAATTAAATTATAAATAATTCAATAAAAGATTAAACAAAATCCACGTCATTCTGAACGTTAGAGGGTTGCTTTCTGTGAGCAGATAGTAAGTAAATATTCTGTTTACCTTGATTATTAGGGGAGCCACAAAGATTGTTTTTCATCTTGTATCAGTTTTATTTTTACTCCAATTGGGATCCAATTAGGAAAAAGGCATTTCCAATGAACTTTCGAGGGAAGTCCATTGTGTCGCGATGATCACATCACATTCACTGTCCTGTCCATCCCATGCCCTTGCAGTTGCTACCCGAGACACAGCAGTTTTTTTTTTTACTCATTAATTTTTCACCCACAACTGACTGTTTCCAGGTCAAATGCAGCACGCAAGAGACAGCAGAGACACAACTTTCATCATCTGCGCCATCACATTTCTTTCTGCGCTCCGTCTTTGCAAGCATTTATTGTTTGCAGTATGACATCGTTGAGAGCAGCACATCTAAATGAAACTTATACGATTTAAGTGGAAATCACATCACCGTCTACGTCACCACCTGAGGAAGCACCAAACACGCGAGCCGCTAAACACCTTTTGTTATTTTGTTTTTTCTTGATATAATTTGTTTACCGCTTAACCCCTTGTATACATGTCTATTGTTATTTGTCATTGCACTTGTTTTGCAAAAATAATTTAATAAATAAAAAGATATACTGTTTTCACCACGGGAGCTATTCTCATATGATGGTTCTATTATGTCAGTTGTTTCAATTTCCTGTTCATTAAATGTGGCCTCAGTAAACTGTTCAATTATATCATGGCATTGATCGTTCAACCAGTTGAAGTTAACAGGCCGGTGGTATAACAACAAAACTAAAAATGCTTCAAGGGAACAAAGGCTATAAGGAAGTAACGTCTCAAGTACTTTGCCCACAATAACAAGCAAAGATCTTTGAGTCACCTCCTAATAATAAAATCAGCACTCTGCTTTGACATCATATCACCTGGATCCCTGAGATGAACTAACTATTAACATATTCACGAGGGGCAGTTCGCTGTTTTTGTTTCAAAATATTATTTGAAGTACACTTCAAATAATATGTTGATAAAATCAAGTCAACCCACGACTGTAACTCAATGTGACAATATAAAAAGCTTCATATATCGCCAGTACAAGTCTCTGCAAACTGAGAGCTGATATCACTGGTCAATATTTGTCTAAGGAAACACCCTGAAAGGTCATTTGCCACATTGTTTTGAACCACAGCATCACGTAGCACTTGTATTTCTTATCTAAATAATCATTACTTATTAAAGATCAGACATGCTCTACCAGCTCCCAACTACAAGAGCCACACATGCTGCAGACAATGTTTAAAATGTAACCAGACAAGTGAGCTCCCTGTGCTGTGCTGCACTGAATTCTGAGTCTATTCGTGGGTACTTCCCATGTACTCCCCCTGTGGATTAGAGGTTTTGAATTTCATTATTGTTATTTTAGGAGTGACTTGTGCAACAGTTATCTATTTACACATCCACCAGACACATAGCAGCTTAAGCATTTATTGTTTGTGTTTGTGTCCACCTGACAAAGGTAATGTAGAACCAATACTCACTCTACTCTTAGTCTCTACCAGCTTCTGAGTGAAATATCTGTCTCTTTAGCTGCTAAGTGCTCCACCAGCTAATCACTAACTTTGTCTGTCTGCCATTTGGTGCTGAACAGGAAGTGCAGAGTGGGTGTATCAGAGCTTTTTCACTGAAAACAGTTGCCTGCCGCTGTGACTGGAAACAAGGTTGATGAAAGGAGTGACATTGAATCATAACAGTAAAAGCTGTGGGCTGTAAAACCAAAACAATGAACTGAAAAGTGTTGAAACACTCCATAGAACTGAGAAGACTGCTGAGTCAGGGGTAGGACGCAAACACTGTGCAAGACTAGAATTAAAACACAAACAGATGGTGCAGAGAAGGAAGCAGTGCACTATAGCAAAGAACACCAAACACCATATGCCACCTGCAAAAAGGTCAAACACTGCAGCATGGCACAGCATGGCACAAGCTGCACGGAACAGGTTTTTATTTTTGACTTTAGCTCAGCGTTTAATACAATACTCCCATACAAACTGATCCAAAAATTGTGCAAATGGGCTTGAGCAGTTCACTATGCTCATGGATATCTGACTTTCTGAGCTACAGACCACAACACATCAGGATAGGCCGTCACACTGATCAACTCTGATCCCGAACACAGGAACGCAGCAGGAAGGCGTCCTCAGCCCCCTCCTCAACACCCTTTTCACGCACAACTGCTCCTATATTCACCCCTCCAATACCATTATCAAATTTGCGGACAACATCACCGTAGTTGGACTCATAACAGACAACAATGAAACAGCCTACAGAGAGGAGGTACAACATCTGGCTTAGTTGTGTCAACATAACAACCTGGACTCAACACAAATAAGACCAAGGAGGTGATAACAGATTTCAGGCGGTCAAGGCGTACTTAGTCTATATCCACGACTTTCCACTTTCTCCGTTGCCGCTGAAAATTTCGCCAGATTTTAAACTCTGGTCGATTTATAAGGACTATGGTTAACTGCTCCTCCGATCTCTGCAGGGTAAATCCAGACAGCTAGCTGGACTAGCTGTCCAATCTGAGTTTTCTGTTGCACGACTAAAACACCTTTTGAACGAGCACTTGTTCCACCAAAACAAGTTCCTTCACGAGGCTATTTTGCAGCGGCGCCGTAGCTCTGCCTGGTGCTTAGCACCGCCCATGACGATTGCAATTGGTTGAAAGAAATGGCAATAAACTAGAGCATGTTTTTCTCCCACACAGTGAAAGCTGTGTGGACTAGCCAGACCCTCCTCTGCTGCACTGTGGAGGAAGGTACTGAATATCCCACCCTCTGCATACCAAGGAAGAGGTAGAGAGGGTGGAGAAATTTAAATTCCTGGGAGTTTACATCACGACAGACCTCACATAATAACCTAGTAACATAGTACCTCTCCAGCTACCAGTCCAGACTCCGTACTTCAGTGTGTACAGGGACTTGAACTAGTAACCCTCTGCTTCCCAACCCATATCCCTACGGACTGAGCTACTGTCACTCACATGGTCTTTTAACATCTCCTGCCAGGTGAGGAAGGCCCAGACTATACTTTCTTAGGAATAGTCTCACCTCCCATAGCAGCTGCTGGTGAACTTTTATCGTGCCACCATGGAGAGCCTGCTAACCTACTCCTGCACAGTGTGGTACAGGAGGTACACTAGGGAGGATCAGAAGGACATATACACTGGCCGACTGAAAAAGAAAGCCAGCTGTATAATAAGGACCAATCTCACCCTGGACACTGCCTGTTCTCTCCTCCCCTCCGGAAGAAGGTACAGAGCAACAAAATGTATAACAAATCGGCTGACAAACAGCTTCTTTCCAAGAGCTGTAGCTACTGCCTTTGTATCGCTATAAAAGCAAGGTCTTCAGGAGTAAGGAATATCTTGGAATCAAGTTCAGATCAGCAGATCTTTCCTGAGAAACTTAAAAAACACCTACACAGTGGCCCTTATTATTTACTAAAAAACAAGTATGTTATGGCAATGCAGTAGGAGAAATATAGTAAAATCTACTGCAGATTATGAAGAAGATTAACATGGGTGTGCACAAGTTTCTGCTACGGCGGAGCAAAGTTTCTTAACATATCATTACAAAGTAAATATGGCAGATATTTGCACACTGTGTTGAATGTTACCACTGATTTACTGGCTTTGTATCATGAATATCAAACTGTTCTAAAGTGAAGCTCTCTATGTATAATCCAATACTAAAAAGGGTCTTTAAAAAAGGTAAATTTAAACATTTAATAAACTTTTAATGACTACAGAGCAGAACCTCTGAGATTTTAAATCTACTCAGTAAAAATGATGAAAAATGATCCCGTATGCACAAAGCTTCAGTACTAAAGCCGGCCTTATAGTAGTTAAGATGTGGACGTACACCACATCCCATTACCCCACAAGTCTAGACAACCATTGCATCTAATCATAAACCCTTTCTGAGTTGCTGTAGCTACTGACAGAGTGGCCACTGGGACATGGCGTCCGGGCGCTCTAGTGGAAACTGCTTAGGAAGCAGGTGACGGCAGGTTAATCAGCTTGGTGACATTTGACATCTGTGATCATTACAAACACACACACACACACCCTTGAGTTCATTCTTATGTTCTTCTGTTTCCTTTATTCAAATTATGAATAAAAGGGAAAAAAAAAACATTATTATCCTACTGATCAAACAGACAAGTTGAGAAATGTAGTGACCAGGGTTACAACTAACAACTATTTTCATTATCAATTCATTATTAAAGTATTTTCTTGATGAATCGATCAATCATTTTAGTCTACAAATGTCACTAGACTTAAACACAACACATCCAGTCCCAAACATTTTCACATCAAAGGTCAAAATGTGATTTGGGTAAAAAGAGGTGGGGCTTAATTTTTAAGGCCACAGAGCCTATCACTGGTAACTCCACCGCAACACATCACTACACTGCTAAATGAATTAGTACTCACAGAAGTACTTGAGCGTCTCTTCGATCTGCTCGTGTGTGAGTCCCAGAGCGACTGTTGGTGGCAGCAGAGGGGTGTGCAGCCAGTCATCATTTTCGTATCCAAACACACTGTCTGCTCGAAGAGTGTAGTTGGGCTGACCCTCTGATAGGAGGCTCACTATCTCCAACTCTGGCAGGTCTGAACAAAGGTCTAAGTGTGGGGAATGTTTGTTTGTACATGTGTGCATTTGTATGAAGATCCATGAGAGCCACGATGTATGGGTTTATGTATGGGGATAGAAAAACAAAGAAAGAGAAAGGAGCACTTTAATAACCACAATTGACAACTGACATGTCACCTAATTTCCAACGGCACTCTGCCCTCTGCTGATAGATCTATGAACCTACATTGCTTCCTTACTCATAAGTGTACACTATTCAACAGATAACTGAATTAACCTTTGGTGCTTGGTATTATCAACATATAAGTAATTTGCAAATGAATGAGTTAGAGAAGTTTTTATTTTTACAATAGATAATGAACTTATTTATATTTATCTTTCTAAAAGATTTGTATAAAAGATATCTCTCCTTTGCGAATTACCTGTTAAAGTTGACACATCATGGCAGGGTCGTTGTCCCAGGTCCCTGAGGTTCTCAGGTGAATTAAGATGAAGAGGCTGGGGGTCCACATCCAGGGCCCCCGGCGCCTCCCCCCGCCCCTCATGGAGGGAGAAAGCTGACTGGGAGTCCAGGTGGGCCTGTGGGGGCCAGTAGGGAGGAGAAGAAGGAGCAGGAGGCGGAGGAGAAGAAGAAGAGGGAGAGGAGGCAGGGTGGGACAGCTTGACTGGGGTGGGAGGGTTCAGGGTGAAGGCAAACCCAGAGCTGGGTGTCCCGCCGTGGGACTGAGGCCCCCTGGTGGCTCAGGGAGACAACGCAGGCTTCCAGGGCATCAGGCTCTGCTTGGCTGAGAATGGTAATGACTAGAGAGAGAAAATTGCAAAGAGGAAGAGAGGGGAGAAAAGAGAGTAGAAACATTAGAATGTTAAGGAACTTTGTGCAGAAATGTCTTTAATATAGCGCTGCACGACACTAATATAACAATTATTTTTGCTGAACATTGCAATCATATACAGCACTGTATGCCAAACTGCAATATAATTTTCCAGCAAATACACATATCTAATGAAAAACTACTACTTACGTACTCTGTAATGATTTGTTTACCATGGAGATTTAATAGACACACAATTGGTCCAAAAAATTAGGTATATGTCATCTTTCATACTAGTAATCTAGTAATCTGATTTGGAAATTGAGGTGGGTCATACTGTATTTGGTCCAGCTTTTTTCTTTTCTTTGTGCAGCCCTAATCTAACATCCAATGATGACATTTTTTTATAACATCTAATCATGTAGACTAAGTAATTGAGACTCATTTATTTTTTAAAAGATCTGCACTCTACGAGCATCAAACCTTTTGTTTGATCAAAGAGCTTTTCTTTGGAAGCAAAACAGGGTCTGGCCTTCTGTCTCTGTTTTAGGGTCACAAAGATAGAGTTTCCACTGCCTGAAGCTAACCACCGATCAGGTTCCTCATAACTGCAACATCCCTTTTACAGTTCTTTCAGTTTTCAGCAGTTTTTCTTAATTGCTAAAACCCATTGGTTGAACAAAGTTCTCAGTAGCCTGAACTCATTTAAATAATTGTGCAGTCTGTTGTCAATACCTTAGATCATTTCACATGATAAAACCCAATTTGCAGATCTCACTTAGACTTTTCAGCAAATCTCTAAACACATTCTCATTCTCAAAACACATTCTGCACTCTAATGCATATGTACAGTGGCCCTGAAGTGCAAATCACAACAGAAATTAGAGAAACGCAACAACAAATCACAAAACACAATGGCAAATAGGAAAACACGACAGCAAATAAGAAAACACTTCAACAAATCATAAAACACAACGGCAAATAGAAAAACACGACAGCACATATGAAAACACGACAGCAAATAAGAAAACACGACAGCAAATAAGAAAACACGACAGCAAATAAGAAAACACGACAGCAAATATGAAAACACGACAGCAAATAAGAAAACACGACAGCAAATATGAAAACACGACAGCAAATAAAAAAAAAACACGACAGCAAATATGAAAACACTTCAATAAATCACAAAACACAACGGCATTAACTTCTAAAGGAAAAGGTAGGGCCTATCTAGCAGAGGACGGACTCTCCTGATTGGACAGACTCACTGTCTGTCTTTCGCGCTCCCAAATCACCCACAATCCTATGCGCGCGGCTTTGCCGGTTCGTTAAAAAAAAAAAAAAAAAACAATGGCGGACCTAAGTGGGAGTTTGACCGGCATCGCTGATGGCACAATTAACATTTAAATGTAAGTATATTTAGTGTTTGCCGTACATTTGTTATCACCGTTAATGTGTTACATCAATGTAAAGCTTAACGCATTAATGCTGGTACAAATTGCTATTCTAATTAGGTAGATACACCCCGAGCTAACTGAACCTATCATTTAACATTAGGCTGTTAGCTAGCAGGGTTGCTGTCTTTTATGCCATTTGTGTTCGTAAAGTTTAATGTCCGGTGGCATTTTCATCTCTTTTTATAAGCCGTTACTGTATATGCGTAACGTTAGCAGAGATTTAGAAATTGGTGTGTTTAACAGTTGTAGTTGCAGGATGGGAAGTAAAGCTGCACCTTGTTAACTTCACTAGCAACGTTAAATGAAAGCTAAAGTGTATGAGTAGTTTCCCATGTAACAAGTATAACGTTCCGTTATAGCACTTATAACGGTAAAGATCTTTTTCTTGTGTTTGCTGTCTTTTAACAGGGGACTAAGGAACAAACGGAGACTGCACTAGCATCACCAGAAGGGAGAGATCAGGAGGAGAAGAGGGACAGCAAAAGACAAGCAGGGAGACAGTGGCCAAAGACAAATGTTGAATAGATTATTTGCTATATTAGAGATTGCCATTCAAAAAATAAATGCATTAAATTAACTGGTTTGTCTGCGTCTAAGATTTTGGGTGTGTATATAATATAAACTGTTTTTCAATGTTTATTTTTCCATCAAATTATGACCTGGGGCCTGTTTCAGAAAAGCATAATTTATAAATCCAGGATAACTGATAAAGCGAGGCTTGACCTAGTCTGATCTGTGCATCCTGGCTTGGTGCGTTTCACGAAGGCCAAGCCAGGCTGAGGAGGAGCGACTAGGTAGAGTCAGGCTGAAGTAATTCAGATAGATGCGCGTCCACGGCTTTCCTCAAAAGATCGCAAGGTTGATCAAAGATTTACTGATGCCAAAATGGAGAATACGCATTGTACATACTTTATACAGAGGGAGCAGCAGCTTCTTGTGGAAGTATGATCACGTGAAACACATTATTTGTATAAAAAGAAAAGAAACAGCCGCTGTGATGAAACTGCGAGAGAAAGCGTAGCAGACGATCACGGACCGACTGAATGCTTAAGTAGACTAAAAATATACATTAACTGCCCACTGCTCTGAATTGAGTCATAATCATACCATTCAAGGATTAGGCTACTAATCATTTGCACAAATTAACAGTTGTACTCTTTGCCTTAAAAGTAAGCAGACGATAATGTTACTCAGGAAATTTACCATGAAGATCAATTTTCTACAACGCTATGAGTATGATGCCTAACTATCGCTTTCCCTCTCTCTCTCTCATGGGCTAAAGTATACATTTCCTAAGTCAAATTAACTTCCACTGCTCGCTTTTAATGCAAAGTGTACAACTGTTCGTTTTTGCAAATGACAGTGACTCATTGAATGGTTTCAGTTAAGAGCAGTAGTTCATAAATGTATATTTTTAGACTAGCATTCAGTCGGTCCGCTATTATCTGCCACGCTTTTTCTCGATATTTTTTTTTTTTTTTATAGAGGACGAGTTTCCTTCTCTACATAGTATATGCCTTGCTCCCTTGTGGACATAGAAAATAAAGACATTGAAGAAATTGGACTAAAATCTAGAAACTATAAAGATAATTAAGTGATAAAGCCCATGCACACTGTAAACAGAGTATATTCATGAGTTATTTCCCCCCCCCCAGCAAAATATAAGGTCAAAAACCATTGAGGTGTCCTCTCCCTGTTATATGAATGTACAGTAGTCTACAACACTAGATAGTTACTAGTCCAGTGAATTAAGACTAATTTGGGAGGATTGTACAATTAGGATTTGTTCTTTAAATTGTACAATCCTCCCAAATTATAGTCCCAGTTTACTGGACAACACAAATTGTGTGCTAAGAATGCCAAATACAATGCATATGGAAGCGGAACAAACATGATCCTTTATTGTTAAAGAATTTAAAAAAAAAATTAATCAACTAAAATAATTTAAGGTGCATTGGTCAACTATAGAAATGTACAGCATTGTATGTATTGCACTTAGTAACATACTTCATTTAAAACACATTTGAAATTTTATCAGCCTTTTCTAACTTCTAACAACAATACTTCTAACAACAATATGAACAGCAGTCTTCATACAGCAATATAACAGTAACAATGACTGTCACGTGAATAATTATAAAAAAATAAATAATGGTCACAACTTTCAATAATAACAGTACTTAAATGAACAGCAATATGCACCTGTGGTATTTTAATCCAGGCTGATAACAATAGGGTAAAACCACTGCTGGGTGATCAGAAAAGGCTCCAGGATTAATAAATCCTGGCTGTTAGCCTGGTCGGGAGCAGGCTAGCTGTTAGCCTGGCTGTTAGCCTGGTCGGGAGCAAGCTAGCTGCACAGAATAAATCTCCATGGTGATTTATGTGCCTCTGCTTTCGTGAAACCGAGTCAAGGCTGAATTCATCCAGGATAACGGGGAAATCCCGGCTTATTCCCTTATCTTGGTTTTGTGAAACAGACCCCTGGACACAGGAAACTTCTAACTGAATAATTATATTCAGATGCTACCTGTTTTAATAACTAGTTAGGTATACAAGCTCTAAAAAGACATTAACGAAATGTGTATCTTTATTATAACATTTATTCAAACATTACTATATACTGTACACAAGTATATTCAACATAAAGTGGAGATCAGACACAGCTGCCGATGATGGGATTGCTTCAAGACTGCAGACAGAAAGAGAAAGCTTTAGGTTAGGCCAGTAGTTATCCAACCTGTCCTGGTAAGATTATAATTGTATCACAAGTATATTTAAGCACACTGTAACATGAAGGTACTTCATGTAACTGTGTAGTGGTGTAGTTTCTTCATCATGGTCTTAACTGACAACTGTTGACCATTTAACACACTTACACCTAGCTGCCTTTACTGTGTTAGTGGGTGTTTATCAGTGGTGTTATGAATTTTCATATGTTGGTTGTAGCCTTGTGTTTACAGTACTATTTACCCTTTCTCACTTGCAGTTTACTGCATATCATACTGCCTGTGGTAGCTCATTAGCTGGTAGCGTTTACCTTGTAGTTGCTGATCATTTTGCACTGCATTTGTCTGAAAGCTAGAAGCTACTGGACAATGAGCTAATGTTGCATACATGCAGTAAACTACAAGCTAATGTAAATGGTTAGCTACTGTAAGCTTAATGTAATTAAGATTAATTAATGCTGTTCTCCTTACCGGTAAGTGTTATGACTACTACAAACATGAACTCCCACAAGTTTTAATTTTATTGACATGGGATAAATAATAGAAAACGACTAATGCTTACATTAAAGCTTATCAGTGTCGGTAACGTTACCTACCTTCCAACGTTGCGGGCAAAGTTCCTGGCAGAATATTCTCCTGCAAGCAGACTGACGCTGATTCACCAACAGCACAGTTCCACATCCATTTCGTCCAGTGTTTTGAAATGAGAAATGGTTAGTCCTTCTGTTAAAAGCATAGACTGAGGCACTTTTCCGTGTTTTTTCACCTAGCCTTCCTGTCAAAAGACAGACAGTGCGTCTGTCCAATCAGGAGGGTCCGTCCTCTGCTAGATAGGCCCTACCTTTTCCGGTAGAAGTTAATGCTGTTGTGTTTTATGATTTGTTGAAGTGTTTTTATCTTTGCTGTCGTGTTTTCATTTTTGCTGTCGTGTTTTCCTATTTGCCGTCGTGTTTTCATTTTTGCTGTCGTGTTTTTCTATTTACCGTTGTGTTTTATGATTTGTTGTTGTGTTTTTCTAATTTCTGTTGTGATTTGCACTTCAGGGCCACCGTACATATGTCATCCATACTGGTAAACACAAGTAGCAACAATCAAATACAAATAGAGAACACATGAATTGAATTAAACACAACCACTCAAAATTGATTTCACTTGTTTCAAATGTGACACAACCAATATAAGCCAGTTCAGAGAGCAACGGGGGAAGAAGCCTCCTGTGATGTCATCGAAGTGCTCTGGCCTGACCCAGCCCAAAGACAAGAAGAAGCACATTGATCACATGTTTACTCCTTTGATTTTTGTCCCTTTTAGTATTGTATACTGTAGTACAGTGCATTGTAGTCTGTATACTGTACAATGAACAAATTGTATGGCCCTGAACATTGTGCTTTCCATTTATTACTGTAACAGAACTGACTGCTCAATAGATTCTGACTGGTTGCAGGTTCATATCAACAAAGAAAAAAAATTACAGTATCACAGAGACAAAGGACAAGTTTGTGAGCTGCAGGGTACAGTACTGTAAAAAATAGGGGTACAAGGAGGAGGAAGAACAAAAAGAATAGTAGTAATTTCTGATCAATTTTGAGCTACTATGATAGAACATGTTTTCGTTCATCAAAAGACAAGGACGGAAAAATATGAAATTTGTTTTGAGATTAAAAATGTACTTCTCCCTGAGAACTATATGTTTTGAACAATGCGTTTTCTATTTTTTGGTGTATCGTTTACTGACTGCTTGATAGTGTATATCATTTTGATCACTTTGTTTATGATTTGAAAGCAGTGTTTGATTTTGAACACAGGTAAAACTGTTTTGAGGCGAGCACTATTTACAAAACCTCTGACTCCTATACATTTTGCGAGAGGAGTCAGAGGTTTTGTAAATAGTGCTTGAAGATGGTTTTGTGTTTAATATTTTCAGAAAATGGAGCAAGGTTTCAGAAGTTGTGTTTTAGCAATTGAGAAAAACTGTAAACACACACAGCAGGAGGCAGTACATGCTATATGGATGTTAGCACCAGTACAGTAGCTACAGATAGGGAGAGTGTGTCTTATTCCATACCAAGGCTGGGACGATATGCTTTTGTCCCGATTCGATTCTTTCACGATACATGGGTGCCGATTTGATTTGTATTGCAATATTTATTTATTGCGATTCTAGAAGTATTGCGATTCAATGAGTATTGCGATTTTCTTTTCCTTCTTTAACAAAAACAAAAGTTAGTGGCCGGGTTGGCTCAGTGGGTGGTGCAGGCGCACACATAATTAGAGGTTTATGCCTCGATGCAGAGGTTCACGGTTCAAGTCTGACCTGTGACGATTTCCTGCATGTCTTCCCCCTCTCTCTCCCCTTTCTCACCTAGTTGTCCTGTCAAAATTAAAGGAGGAAAAACCCAAAAAATAATCTTAATCTCTTATCTCGGCGGCGGTACCATATTAACAGAAAATATTTACGTGAATTAAATTTTTGCAATTTTTAATAAACTGGCAACTGAGTGTATAATGTATGCAGTTTTGTCTTTAAAGAAAATGGAAACTTACAAACAGATGTAACTCTAGTTTATATAATATCTGCCGGCTCAGCACCATATTTGCATTCTATACAGGCAACCATAATTGTGGTAATATAGTACAGTACACCAGCGGTTCCCAACCTTTGTGGTCTAAGGTACCCCCACAGCCCTGTTAGATGAACTCACGTACCCCTTCATCAATTCCCAATGTGTTCCAACTGTTTATCCATTACATTTAGCTAACTATTTGAACCGTTTAGTCAGTACTTTTAGTTATCCATTGCAGCCGCTTATGCAATACTTTTAGCTATGTATTTCTACTATTTATTTATTTATTTATTTATTTATTTATTTATTTATTTATTCATTCATTCATTCATTCATTCATTCTAGCTACCTGTTTAAACTTCTGTGTTCAGGTGTAACAGCTGATATATTCTATTAATCAAATCGTAATTACAATTTTTTTTTCTTCAAATTAGTGAGCTGCTCCACAATGCTTTCAAGTACCCCTGGTTGGGAATTACTGCAGAACACTACAAGCATTAAAACAAAAACATAATGTTGTGTATATGCAAGTGATCATAATCATCAAGTCAAAATACACAAAGACTTTAAACTGTACTTTTTATGACATGTACTGAATCTTACAGTTTTTCTTATAATAAAAACTATAAAAATATTTGCATATTCGCATATGGTTCAAAAAGCTGCATATTAATAAAAGCTCACAAAGTCACATACTGGCTTCATGCTTTACCAAAAGGCTGGTAACAAAAGGACACTTGATACCTCGACCCAGTTATTGCTGTCAATAAAACATGCTGGCCAGAGGACAAAAGGTTAGGCCCAATTAAAGCAACAGCTACTAGCCTATCGTGTTAAATACAGGGCGAGCATGTGCACATATGCACATGACACACACAGCTGAAGATTGCAGCTGTGTCCCCATCATAACACACCCATCCGATTACACTTGAATTGAATTGACCCCCCCAGCACCAGTATCACTATCACCACCAGAAGCCCTTTATTTCCCTTTATCCTTGTCGCTCAATTCCCCTCCCCTGCTTTTCATGGCATGGTTCATCCAATCAGCTGAGTGTTTTGGTTTGTGGCCAATACTTCCCCCATGAACCCTCTCTCTCTTATATATGTCAGAGGAGTCACAGCACCTGCACACACTTCAGCTTTTATATTCACCGCCATCAGACGGGCCGTTTTTGAGAGTAAATCTACAGTATGTGTCCCACAACAGAGTAACATTCACTGAAAATTTACTGAAAATATCTTAATTTTACATGCACACAAAACAAAAGCTATGTACTAAGAAAAAAGAGACAGGCATGTCCAAGCTTTTTCACATTAACACTGTCAGATCCAATTTAGCAGTGAGTGAAACACACTGTTGTTATGTTAACCATGCAGCCAAGTGAGACCCTGTCAGCCTAGTTAGGGGTGACAACAGGGGACATGGTTATTAGCCATCTCCCCCTCCTTTGTATTCTCATCTTTTTACTGTGCTGGGCAGTATGCCAGAGTGGAAAAAAACTAACTGTAAGCTGAGTAATCAGCTAGAGCATCATTCATACAAAACATAAATGGAGCTGCAGAGAAGATTAGCGAAGCAACCTCTGTGTTCAGAAACAGCAACAGAATAACTGGCCAAAACAAACTTAAAATGCCATCAGGTTTTTTTAAAAGTGAACTGTAACTAGAATCAATGTAGCATTAAATCCATAAAGGTCATTAAAATAACACAATCACACAACATGGACTAGAGTAAGAAAGCCTGGTGTTTGGTGCTACAGGCTTAAAGTCACATCTGCACTCTGAACTGAAACTGTGTATCCTGCCTTCAACTTTGAAGCCTGGACTGGCCCTGAGCTGAACTCAAGGGAGGTAAAGGGTGTTTGAAAAGCTTGACGTTGGTACTCGTTGGTACAATTCCCCTACCAGAGGGTGTGTACGTGAGCAGAGGCACACAGGAGTGATAGAGAGAAAAGGAGGAGGGGAAGGGAGAGAGGACACACTACACTGAAGGGGCTGAAGGAGGGGTGCATTTGAGACATGGGTAATCTCTTGTACACAAGCAGATTGAGTCATGTTCTGCATGGTAGCCAAAAGGCTATTTTCCTTTGGCCTCTTCTGTAGCTAGTCGAAGGGCTCTACAACTCTGACCTTATCGCTGCTCAGAAAAGAGGAAAACTGTCATTAATGCAGCAAAGTCCAAAGTATTTACTGTGATTGAGACATAGCAGTGTTGGTCATCTTAAAACATATAGAAATCAGAAAAAATATGAACAACAACAGTATATGTTAAAACTTTAAAAGAAATGTAGGGGAACTCAGGTGAACGCACGTTTAGCAAATGTAGGCTATGTATTTAGCAGTTTATACCCGTTCCCCAAGGTTGTTAATATAATATGAGAGTTGAAAGAGTAGAAAATGAGACTGCCTTTGACTAAACTTCTTTAAAATATCTAAGGACATCTGCAAGATTAACAATAACAGTAACAAGGGCCTTGGCATAAAGTGCTTTAAATGCCTTGGAGTGCAAACAAACTCACTTAACTCCAGCATGCACTCCACTACAGGACAATAGAGAATAATGAACATGGGTCTGGGTAATTGCAGCCATTTAATGATTAAATGTGAGTGTTTTGGAGTCTACTCTACTGCTTAGCATAAACTACTTTTGGAAAATATCTCATGTTATAATATATGGCAACCATTTTTTACAATACAGTGTGACATTATAAAGCTAGCGCAACAAAAAAATCATCTAAACGTTAACCATTCAAGTTCTTCAAAAGCTCCAATTCCACTTTTTATCATCACCACCTGACGTATCTGTGCCAAGATCCAAACATCAGGCTGGAGTAACTATTTGAACCTAATCAGCCGAGAGGATAAGATGACCCAACAGTGTGTCTGCGGTATGTTACAGTCCAGAGATAAACGGACGTGCATCAGTTCACAATCTGAGCACACCATTAAGTCCACAAACAATTCACCATACCTGCAACCTGCAATAAGACCTTTATGGACCAATCAAACTGCAATATGATGTTTAACGAATAATGCATGATGCATGATGTGTTCGTGTTGCCAACGAATTCGATATTCTGCTGCTCAGGTTACAATATCAGTGACATTCAGACAAAACCGAACAATCACATTGATCCTTGATTCTATTTTAATGCACACAAGGAGGCAAAAATGTAGAAAGCAAAATATACAGAGTTAATAGTTCTGGACAGTATGTCATCAGATTGGCTTCCTGCTGGGCTGCAAACTTCGGATGTTAATACAATATTGTTTAGTTTCAGTAGTGATCACATTATATGACCAAATAACCACAAATCTTTCTGAGAATATAATGTTGTATATTGTGAAATAAATCACTCTACACGATATACCTTTATAACATTTAGCTTGCCATCTTTAAGTCCAGTGAGATGTAAACTTAACTAGAGCCTGGTCGATAAATGGTGCGATATTAGCTCATTGCAGAAATGTTGTGTCAGCCTATAGGTCAGCCAATGAACTGAAGTACAGAAATGTTAAAGATACGTTTTAGAACCATTCTATCGTTTGTAGAGTAGTGACCGTTTTCAACTGCCCACAACATTTCTTTTCACAATTAAAAATCCTGTATGGGTCGGGCTATAGCCATAACCTCCTTTCCCGTGTTAACACTAACCAGCTACACGCAGCCACAATAATTATAATCCCATGAATGACATCATGCACTCATTATTGTAAATGACAGTTGCTCTCAGGCAGCAGACTCTTAGCGTTGAATTACGAGAATTGTTTGGTCAACCATTAACAACTCATTCGTTCTTTGCCAAGTTTTCATAAAAGGACACGTTTATTACTCATTCTGTGATATCAATCATAAAAGGTGAGTGAGGCAACAGCTGAGAAATTGAAGTTTAAAACTTTGACAAGGATTTTCAAACAGCAGTTCTAAGTTTCCCTTTCATACAACAGATATATTGGAAAGTGATATATCAGCTGATATGTTATACTATTCATAATATCTTTATATATATATATATATATATATATATATATATATATATATATATATATATATATATATATATATATATATATACACACACACACACACACACACATCAGGCTAAGGTTAGCACAATGCAAACACAAAGCCTACCATGACAAAAGACAGGATATGATGCCTGATGCAAAATAAATATTGAAGTTTGCCACATTAAAGAGAGCTGAGAGGCTTGGGAAATGGACAGGCAGCTTGGATGAAAACCCGGAAAATGACAGGAAGGAGTAGAAGTACAATTATTTTAAATACTGATTAATCTGTCAATCGCGTTTTAGAATCTATCGATTAATCATAAAATCATAGAAAACAGTGAAACATGCCCACCACAATTTCTCAGAGCCCCAGGGCTTACATTGCTTGTTTTGTGTGACCAACAGTGCAAAACGCAAATATATTTAGTTTACAATAATCTGAAAAGCAACAAAGCCTCACACTTGAGAAGCTGGAACCAGTTATAAGTGGCAAATATTTAATCAATTATTAAATTTGTATGTGATTAATCGAATAATTACAGTACTAGGAAAGAGTATGGTCTATAGATGAGTGGGCCGAGAACAAATGAGAAAGACTTTCTAACAGCTCGACAGTTTCAGAGATAGAGATAAAATAGACAAACGGGAGGAAAAGAGCATGGGGGAAAAAAAAAAAGGCCAGTGTACAGAGGGCCTTAACGTGAGCAAGAATTTCACCCTGACAACTGGAAGAGCTATATCTGGACAGCAACTCCACATGAAGAGAAAGTGGTCACAAAAACGTAAATACCAATTATACACTCAACATGCGGCCCTTTAAATCTGCTCCAGGAGCTGTAAGGGACACGCAAAAACAGACCCATATTCCAACTTACTCACCCTATAGATCCTTGAGATTTGGGCAGAAATAACATGTCTGACTCAGATTTAAAAGTTATGCTAGTATACAACAGAAAGCCAGCCTGCTGAGTTGCTGACTGCCTTGACCTTTAAAACAGAAATGTAACAGATAGATCAAGAGGGAGGCAAGGTTAAAAAAAAAAAAAAAAATCAATTCTGCAAATTTCAATTAGTAGTATCAAAACCCTGTGCCCTGTCAGACGGCAAACTGGATTTTGACTTAAAGAGGCAGTACACTAGAGCACTTTTTGAATCCACTTCAATCAATTATATTACCAATTAATTATTTATACTTAAAATACATATAGTTGTATTTACTTAGCGTATCAGTTTGTCTTCTTAGTTTTTTTTAAGAAAACACTCTGAAATGACAGAAAGCTAAACACAGGGCCTAACATTTCTGCACTCCACTTCAAAAGTCATTTTTGGGAAGGATGCAAGATCATTTACTCATAATGGGACAAATAACATATGTATTTACCTTTTACACATTTCAAACCAGTCCTGCTCAGATTAACTGCTAGGCATTCTTATGTGTTGTGATGAGAAATAGCTGAGCATAACAGACATCAGATCTGTTATGGAAGTCTCCCCTCACTTTGTCACATCTGACAGTTCAGAGACAAACAGAGCAGAAAATGAAACTGCCTTAGGACATCTAATCAGCAGGGTTGGTTCAAAAGTACAAAGAGACAAGCCTGAAGCAAAAAATAAATAAATTCAAATTTAAAAACTACTGTGATTGATTAAACTAAGACTAAAATAATCAACATATAACAATAAAGTGGCACAGTTAGGCGGAAAAAATATCCTTCTGTTTATTTCCGTCATGTGGACATGACAAGTACAATGAGGGGAGAAAAACAAACAGATAAAGGCTTCTGTGCTGGATCAAGTGTAATCAATATAGATTTAACAGACACAGATACATTAGCTAAATGCTAATAACACTGGACAAGCCAGCAAGCCATGGAATTAATTAAAAACTGAAACAGACTTACTGTGCTGCGGCTGCTGCTGCTGCTGCAGTAGTTATCTTAGCATGTGATGTTCTGTGTATGTAGGGTCCTGTCTCCTTTAGTGTGTGTTCATCAAATGAAATGTTCTCTGGGCTGCTTTACCGGCCGGCTTCTGTCCTGTCCTGAATGTGTCCTGTCAGAAGGAGAGAGAGAAAGCAATAGTGAGGCCGAGTGGAGGTGGGGCTAAGGGGGAGTGAGAGAGCAGGAGGAGGAGGGACGTACAGGAAAAGGCGTGCTGGTGTATCATGGTGTATGCCTGAGAAACAATGGACAGACAGAAGCTCAGAAGATCAAAACGTCTGTGAGGCAGCACTTGTACAGGTTATTGTGCTACAACAGCAGGTTTAGGATGTCCTGCTTCCTCATGGATTTAGTTATTTGCATGAACCCAACAATGCAAAGCTCCAGGCTATTGTTTCTACTGTACTATCTAAATTAGATTTACGCCTATAGTTCAACCTTTATCACAGCAACAATGCCAAGTCTGTTTCCCAGCACTGCTGGCCACTGATTTACAGACAGTAATCTGTGATTAATTTCTAACTATCTGAAACACTATACTATCTTGCTAAACAGGCTACATCCTGGGGGAGTATGTAAACACATTCACTTATAACATCAGTGGTGTGTACAGTAACTAGTTTAACATGAAGCTCACAGGGGCCACCACTGTTTGTTAAATCTGGTTTAATACTGGGGACAAAAATCACACTGTACTGGTTCAGTCATAACAACAACACATAAATACTGGAAATTGGAGTACTATTTATGCTATTTTACTTTCTTCTCTAAACAACATAACTAACTACTCATATGTCAGGTGTAGGGCAATTGAATTTCAAAACTAAAACCTGAACAATAATAGATAAGATTCTGGTCTGAATGTTTACATAGCATTTTTATGAAGTCTTATTTAAGGATTGCATGTTTACCAAAAAAGGGCATTGTAGTTTCTTCTGGATCTTCCACTAAAATAGCAGCAAGACTGCCACCTCCTCTCTTATCTAACATAACGTAACCTGATACAGTCATGATATCATAGGAAATAGCTAACATATTTAATTACATCACACGAGATGTTGTCCAAAAAGTAAGGACGTTTTTTTTAAATGGTTTTGCTTCTCAATCCCTAAGTAAAAGAACCGAAAAGCTAAATAAAAAATTAAATCAAGCAAAAAAAAATGCAAGCTCGCCCCATTAAAAAACACCAGATTTTGACAGAGGTTAAAATTACAACTAAAGTTAAAAGTGACAAAAACACCTTTGTAGTCCAGATTGCATAGAGTAAAAGAAAAATCTAATTGTGGTTGAAACCAAATGTTTGCATGCACTGCACCAAGAAAGAAAAGCTACTCAGAAGTACAGAGAGTAATGTTGGTAATAATGTGTTGCTGCCATAGGATAATCAGAATTAAACTTCTCAAATTAATTTAAAAAAATCAAATAACCTTATTATATGATCAGGGGGAGTCCGGGCTTTGTTACTATGTTTGTAAGGGCACACAGACAGATTAAAGTTTCTCTTACAAGTCAAACACTAAAATGAAAGTTTTTGTTCAAGCAATATTAGAGAGCCTTAATCACTCTCTATATCCAATAAAAGTACATTTGTTTTTCACCCATGCTATGCCACAACTATGCCGTCCCGATCAGGAGAAATAAACCCTAAAAAATAAAAACTGTGGGAGACAAAGTAAGAAAGAAAGCATGCTTAAAATGAATATTGAGGGATACAAACACGTTTCCTTTTTCCAGTTTATACAGTCTAATATTGACAAAATATAGTATGATTTAAAAGCTGAAACTGTCTGATCAAAAAACTGAAAAAGAATGAAAACAAAATATGGATCTGAGCAAGCGTTCGATGCCAACTCAGTTTCCAAAATGATGTGCTCCAGACACAGTAGAAACTGTTCAATACAGTTCTATTAATAACAAAGACAGTATTCAGTGCACTTGTGCACAAATGTGTTAATGCTTTTTAATGTTATTCATTTTAACAGTGTTCTTTCAAACAAATGTCTTTGTTATTAATATGTTTTTATTATAAGCAAGTTTGTTTGAAGGTTAAAAGAGACATATAGACAGAAGCTCAAGGAAAGAGAGAGACAGACTGAGACAGATTAGTTATTATTTCCCCTTACTGTATTACATGAAGGGTAATCATGTGCTTCTTACTTCATACAGTATATAATACCAAGAGCTCGTTTTGGGTCAGCAGGGTTTTCTATTCTTCCTCTGTAATCCCAGTTGTGTTGAATACACAGTGAATTATGTGCGGTTTACACACAAATGTGCCATTCATTTCCCACCAGTTTGTAGAGAGGGTGCACCTTCTGGGAGTCTCTGCTGTCTGACTACACAGTCAAACTAAAGGTAGGCTATACAGAAGCCATTGTTACTGCAAGCTCCTCACCTGCAGGATTACCAAGGAGGGGATGACTTATTTTAACCTCAAGTACTGGAGTTTTAACTCTAATAGTCCAATGGTTACTGACAAAAGTGACAGAGTTTAACACTTGGCTGTAAAGTAACAAAAACTATATGTAGGACTCATAACGTCAAGGGCTGAGTTGACCATTGATTCTGACTTTCAAGCATTAACGCTAGCTATTATTATTATGATAGCTAGCTAATCAGATAACATAACATAACTAGCAAAACCAGCAAACCTGAAGATATGTTAGCTAGCTTAGCTACAAATATACCTTATTAGAAATTGCTTCATCCACGCCTGACTAAAGTGTCACTAAAGTCAATGTTCAAGTCCAAGTGTTGGTCAAAAGGTAAGTGTTCAGAAGATGTTAAAAACAGGACAACTTCAACCGAATAATAGACACTTCCACCCCCGGAGGAATCCCACCCTGCAGCAGCGTTATGGAAATTTCCCCTTACCAAGTATGGACAGTTTAAGAAACATATTCCAAAGCGACAGGTCTACAATAGGACGGTCTATGAAATGACAGTGAGAGGTAAAGAAAGGGGAACAGATTCAACTTACATGTTTATTTCATTCGTGTCTATTAGGTTGTAGTCGGCGCTGAAGTTTCCCTCAGCAAACTTGAAGCTCAGCTGTCACAACGGCTGGTCCGCTCTGTGTTCCATTTGGTCATCTTGAAAGCGAGGCATCATGGGGCATGTAGTTCTTCAACGAAATGCATTTTTTTCCCCCCATCACACAACATTAAATCTGGTCAAAGGTAAATCATTTATATTCATTTTTTTTATTATTATTTTTATTTTTTAGAAAAGAGAAAGCCTAGGACTGTGTATTAAGTCAACATAAAAATGAAGGCTGTAGTGTTCAGATTTCCAGTCACACCTGCAGGTATTTCCTCTTACTTATCATTTCACTGTATGTCATTTAAAAGAGAGTGATGGACTCGTGGGAATTAAACAAGGCTCTTTATTAGCAAGTGGTCACATACAAAGTATTTTGAGCCAGATAAATCACATCACACCCTGTTGATATTTTTGGTTGTTTTATCTGACACAGAGTGTATGACAGGTGACACTAGCTGCTAGAGAAATACCTAAACACTATGGGCAGATGAAGGACACTTCTAATAAATAAACAAAGATTAGCTTGTATTTAGCAGATGCAATAACAGATAGAAGTGTTGATGATGCTGCATATCTCAAGCAGATTCTTATTCAACAACCAACAATGATCTTTACCAGCTTAACATCTGTCAGATTATGTGTGCCATAAAAAGAACATCTTTGGTTATTTTCAGCTGCCTCTCTTACGTTATCGTCCCAAACTAGTAAGGACACTCACATGTGACTGAACCAAATGCTGAGCTATTTTAACCCTGAGAGCCAACCACCAAGCCCGCCTGAGAATGTGCACAGACATACTGTGCACCCTCAAACTTTCACACATGGAAACTCACACACATCTGATCTGACCTCAACAAAATGCCTCCTGTCTTGCTGAGCATTAACTTATTGTGTGAGTCTCTGTCTACCTCTAGTGGTAACAGTCTGAATGAACGTAAAGATTGTATGTCATGATTATCATCTGGTTACAAGATCTCTCACTCAATTATGTTAACTTGTGTGGATATCTTCATGAAATAAAAAAATAAATGTAGATACTAAAATACTACTTTGCAATCAAGCTGGTAGATTTGTCTTGTGGAGTTACAAAAGCTGTATTTACCACAGGATTCACTGCTTCTCTGTATCTCACAAAACAATAAAGTAAGCAGACCTTGAGTGGGGATCATTTTGTCTGCTGTTCCAAGCTCAACTACTAAGAGAACATGGACAAGAAGTCCACGTGGAAGGACAAGTGTTTCAAATAATGCAAAGTTTGAACATCTATAGTTCCATGAGAAGTTAATGAGAAAATTAGCTGTCAAGCTCACTTGGACCGACTCTGGTCAAATTAAAAACATGTTTTTCGTTCTACTTTATGTCCTTGCTTTGCTTTTATACTTATCTAAGTCACATCCACTAAAACATATCTTTATACTCAAATTACCACAGTATTTATACCTTGGCTGGTACAGGTGTTCAACTGCAGCTCTATCTGTCCATTGTTCCACAACATTCCTCTGTGGACAGCCAACGCCACAGTATCTGTGTGTCTTCCATTTGTAAGTGACAATTAATAATTTACCACAGTCTCCGTCAATCCAGTGAGCAAGTGGTCTGCTCCAGGCGACTTCCTCTCCCAAGGACAATGGGGCCATTTCCTGTGGGGTCAGAGGCAGAGAACCAGAGAGAGCAAAACAGGCGAGTATTGTAAAGCAGGGACATCATATCAGCGTGTCCTGCCCTTGGAGTGAAAGACAGATTCAAGTTTATAGTGAGAGTTGTGGTCTGTTTGTTGGGAGTTTACAGGGAAAGACTGGAGCCAAGTCTGCCAGACACCAGTGCAGACATCGTTCTGATCTCTGCCTTCATGATGTTCAGAAAACATTCTGACTTTGTAAATATATCTATGATGTGACATATTACAGAGACAGAAAGATAGAAAGAAACCATAAGGAGAACTTCCTACACATAAGATCATAAGTGCAAGCAAACAGCCTCTTACTTATTCTCAGTGAGAGAGAAATGCTTCAATATACTGTTTTATAAAAGAAATCAACATCAAAAGCTTGACTTAGTGCTGAAAACCAAAAAGCCAGGTGTCTTTGACAGGGTCAGCCTGAGCTGAAGTCTCACAAAAATCCCACTCTTTTAAATCCTGGCTAATTTTCTAAATAAAGAGGCTGCTGTGTTCAAAACAATGGCTCCATTCATGTCACTGCTGCCCCTATGTCCACTATCCAGGGATATCTGAGAAAGCCAAAACAAGTCAAAGACATGCAAAATATGAGTAACAGCTCTGCAGTATGAAGGTATGAAGCTACTGTCCCATTCAATGAATAGTCTAATAAACATCAATTCCCTCAAGCAACACATTAAAACCCAAGAATGTCAATTGGGCCTGAAGCTATTTTTAAAGAGAGGGCAGTCAGTCCACACATTCACTCTGACAAATATAATGGCCTATATAACCAGCAGTGGCCCAGCATGCCTTGTCCCTCTCCGTCCGTCGCTTTCATTCTAGGAGGCACAGATAATAAGGACTGTCACAAATGTGGCCACAAAGGAGAGAGCAATAACAGTATGGCCCAAGGCAGGACATATTATACAGCCTGACCTATCTCAGTTTGTCTTCCAGTTGGAGTGTATCACATACTGTAGGCAGCTTAGCATTTACTGTTTCACATTTAACTGCACCATCAGTGTCTATAGGTGGCTGGATTTCATTCCCCCACTTTTATAGGTCTAAAATTAAAAATTAAAAAAAATGATATATTTTGCTGCATGTTGTATATTTCAATCACTCTATCATTATAAATATCATTATTTTCCTGTGCAGAAAGGAGCACTGACATTGTTACAGTGGTGCACAAGGGTGTAGTGGACACAGGGTAGGGGGAGGGGGGCATAATAATCATTGTTTGAGTCATTTTTTAAGCCCAAACTCCCTGATTCCAGTGTCTCAACTGTTGATATTTGCTCTTTTATAACAGTAAACTGAATATTTCTGGGTTTTGGACTGCTGATTGGACAAAACAATAAGTTTGAATAAGTCAATTTGGGATTAGTAAAATTACAATGGGAGAGAGAAAGTAATTAGCAGATTGATCGATGCGGAAAATAATTGTTACTTTGATTTTTGTGATTTTACTGATATTACAATCCAGTAATATAGAAGCAACTGCAAATCATGAGAGTGTATGTAACACAAAGGCTTAAAATGCCAAGATCTAGCCAATCTATTTATATAATTAATAAATATAAATACATTTATATTTAAAAATTCTCTCTCTCTCTCTCTCTCTCTCTCTCTCTCTCTCTCTCTCTCTCTCTCTCTCTCTCTCTCTCTCTCCCTACTAGCACCTTCAAAGTAACTATTGTCAGACAAGGTAGGGAAAAAAAAAAGATTGTGTCAAACATGACACAAATACACACACAAAGAATGATATCTCTTTCTCTGTAAATAGCGTGAGCAGCCTCTCTGACAACATATCGTTTCCCGGCTGCAGTGACTCACCTCTGTCATATGGTTTCGTGTTATAATTAAAGGTGTGGCCATACAGGTGAACGTCGTTGTAGTCTCTGTGAAATGAGAAATAAAACGAATGAAAACACGAACGTTAGTTATATCAGCAATATCAGCTGCTGCTTGAGCCACTCAAAAGGTTATAGCCTACTTTACATTTGAACTGTGTTGTTTTATTACTGTAATATCGCTACCTATAGCCTAGTTCTAATTTTCTTCTCAGTGTTAGTCCACTCTTATGTATGCAGTGAACTTATTTTATGCTGAGCTGTATTTACCTAGCCTATCTTACAAGCATGTGCATGTATAAAAGTAAAAACATTTTAGACATTTTGATAACGTTTTAAATAGCCTATAATGTATCCACACTAATATCATAAGCATGGTCTTTTGTGATAATCTTTAAAAAAAAAAAAAAAAAAAAAATACATTAGACCTACAACAAGCGATGTTGCCTAAGGCAATTTTTAAGAAGTACACTTCAATTTGCTGTTTATTTTATTGACTACGGTTCCCAACAATAAAACAAGCTGTAACTGCCTCTCAGTGTGTGGAGCTGTGGCAGGGTGTGGTGGGGTCGGGGTCGGGGTCGGGGGGAGGAAGGCGGAGTCTGGGCTGAGGTGACGCTTCTTTTACTCATTTTTGTTCAGAGGACTGTTGGCCAGCAGCAGCAGCAGCAGCATCGGAGAGAGTGGAGTGAAGTGAGGAGAAATACAGAGAATTGTCCTATCCTAAAAAACAACAACACTGACCTGGAATAATCTAAAACGCTTCCGTGTGTTTCGAAAGGTAAGCTTTAATGAATGTAGGTTCACTTTCTCCAACTGCTCTAGTGTCTTTTCACCGACGTGTAGCCTATAACGTCGTTTTCTCAGTATGTTTGCGTCTAGTAGCCTAGTTTCTGTACTGCTTTCTATAAGCGTGTATGTTCATGTGGGATATTGTTTTCGTGAATTGTTCATCTTTTGCTTACCTGGGTGCAAATCCAGCCTTGTATTTGGAGTTCATTTCCGCATGCCTCAAACTCAAACTGGCCGTTAGGCTACTGCCTGTTGTTACGGTGTTGCGCGAGCCCTACAGGCCCCAAAAGTTTGCTTTCTTACGTTAAACATTTGTTTACTCTTCAAAGTGTCAAATATCTCTTTCTCACTAGTCATAACTATGTTTTTGGCCCCAGTATCGATCATTCAACTTGACGTCACTTGTCAAGTGTGTGTGTGTGTGTGTGTGTGTGTGTGTGTGTGGGTGTGGGTGTGGGTGGGTGAAGAGGAGAAAGAGGCTATTACCATTGACATATTGTTATTGTAGACAATATGTTAACTAAAAGGTTACAATTTACAAAATCTTGTACCAGAGTGATAATCTCACGCAAAATGGTATGGACACTTAACACGTTGGCAGGACAACAACAAAGCATTTATCTTCCAGCCAACTCATAAATACAAACCTAAATAGATCTGGGGTGATTAATTAATTTGTCAATACAGACAGACAATTCTTTGTAATCGATTAATCATGTAAGTCATTTTTTTTAAGTAAAAATGCCCCAAAAGTACTGGTTCCAATGAAGTTTTCAGTTTTTCTTAGTCCTCTATGATTAAAAGTTGAATATATTTGGGGTTTGGACTGTTGGTTGGACACAACAAGCATTTTAAGACGTTTTCTGACATCTTATAGTCCAATGATTAATCAATAAGTTACTTAATCAGCAGTTTAATTGATAATGAAAGTAGTTATTAAACTGTAAATAATGCAATGAGCTGATGCTGTGCATTGGTGCATAAGTTCCAGGTCACATACACATCTGTAATGTATGACAGTGAATATTGAATCATGTCCCTAAAATGTGTTATGCTGATATTATAGCGCTCATCTACTCCCACACAGCTGTCCATGCCAGCAGTGATGTCTCCAGGTGTTGCGTGATGTCATTACCTTAGTTTACAGATGCTCTGTACTTGATAGGACAGCAGTTTTTCAATCCTACTTAGTGTCTGCAGGAGCACATATTTCTTTTATTACATTTCATGAGTAAATCCACTAAAATCGGCAGCACCCATTTTAAATTACTTTTATCCGCTTTTTTCTTTTGGGATTAAGTCATTTGTGGTGTCCTTTGCACCGCCAACTTTAATAACTGTTATTTAAATTTGACATGGGTCACATTGGAATCAGAAGATAAACAGTTTTGTCTCTCTTGGACTATTAGACGCTAAATCACATTGCCTATTGTCTTGTTTGAATTATCAGCAAGTGACACCATCACAGAAGCGCAAAGAACAGCACTAAACAAGTTTGTGTGGCATCCAACTTGTTTCTAGACCAATGCGTCCATCTGATGCTGTTGAATGTGTGTCAGGTTGACTAGGACAGCGTGCCAATACGTTCTGCCAGTCAGTCCTCCACCAAGCTTGCCCTGGGTCTGTGTCATCAAGTGGTGCAGCAGCAAACGGCACCCTGCTTGGAAAGCTGTTACGTTCTGCCCCCAGGGAAGAGGGTGGATGGCTGGTGGGACCGGGAGGGGGGTGGGGGGGACTTACTGTAGATTTCGCCACAGCTGTAGCTGATCTCGGTGATAATCTCCCCCCTCCTGCTTAATTCCCTGATACTGTCCTACATTAGCAGAGCAAGAGGCCAGGAGATCCTTCAGTAATAAATAAATAATAATAAATAGGTTTACACTTTGCAGATGGGGATTACTGTATGACATATATCCTAACCTCTTTGTTTAGCATGAAGGATTTCCTTTTCTGTGGATTCACTGTCTTATTACCTCGCCCCTGTGTCTGTTCAGTTGTGCCTGACTGAGTACTTTCCAGGGGCTCAATTACAGCCACTCAGCGCACACGTCGTGTGACCTGCTGTGTGTTTGCATAGCACCCTGCCTTTGTGTTTAACTGTTCCCATGGAGAAGGGGACGCAGAGAGATAACGTTTCCCATCAGCTACGATAAGGGTCTTTATGGCTGAAGTCAAAGGGGAGTTGGTATGACGGCATCAAAATCTCCCCGGGGTTAACTTCCACAGGCTTTAGAGGAAATCATCACACAATGCTGTCGTCAAACCCTGCAGCCTCCCAGACACCCAGTGCTCCAATAGTATTCCTATTATTTCTGACCAAAGAACGTAGCCTATAACGGTAAACCAGGCAGGTGCAACTAAACACTAGATTTCTAGAGAAATCAAGCCAAATCATTTTGATTCTCTATACAGTAATTCAATAATTGGCAGGATCATCCGAAAACATCCATTCACGTAAAAGATTTCTGCTGTTACTGCTAAAAACAAATAATCACAAGCTTCTAGTGGAGCACAGTGGTATAATGCTGAGCAAGTAAAGCTGGCATTGCCCAGCTGAACAATCACTGAAATGAATTATTTACCTTCAACAGTTCTCTTGGTTGGATAAAACGAGGACAAGAAAATGTCCCTTACTTAAAATGTCAAAGGCCTAATGGCTGTTTCTTCCCATCACCATCATCATGTCTACAAGGTTTCAAGTCAAGTCTTATCATAGTTCTGTCCATAACACCCATGCGTCAGTCTAACAGTATGCTGGATATAGCTGAACCCTGCTGTGTTTTCTTCGTGAATACATTTGCCTTTTGATCATTTTTTTTCCTTGCTGACAGTGTAACAAGGCAGGGAGGGAACTAGATTCCAGCACTGACTCAAAAGACAAAGTTTTCACAGTTGGATGATTTGGCTGAGTTGTACTTCTCAGCATAGTGACTCTGATGAGTCTTGTGGTGTCTGTTTTTCTCCTCCTCCCTCTCCCTTAATTACACTTCTGTGAGAGATTAAGGAAAGTGAGGACAGCAAGGGTGTGGTTGAAACAGAAAGCTAATCACCAGGGAAGCTTGACTTGTTAGATGTGCAGCATGAGGAATATCAACATCTTACATGGAAGTTATTTGTGCATACAAATCTCAACTAGGTTTTTGATTGTGTTGTTGTTTCACTGCTTTAGAAGGATTGCATGCTCTCTTGGGTTGAGAAAGTTGTGCAACCCTGAGGCCTGTGCATATTTTACAAAACACTGGATAAACTGAAAAATGCATGGGTGTTTTAGACATTCAATGCTGTTACTCTTAATTTTTCATTTCTTCTTTGTTCCTTTTTAAAAAATGACATTTTGGAAGTTTTTATCAAGACAACAGCAGTTTATAAAAAACACATGTCAGAATAAGTCACTCACTTTTTTATAATGCTAGCTTTCACTCATCAAATATTTGGATTTTGTTTCTTTTCTTAAGACTTTTGCCCCGCTCTCCAAAGCACCCCTCTCCCGCTCCCTCATGCCTCTAATCTCCCTGAAAAATTAATCATCTGTCACATCGCCTCAGTGCTCAGCCATACACCGATGCGTAGCAGTGGCAGTTCAAGAGAAAAAAACTCCCCAGTCAGGCCTTTAAACAGGGCTTTGGTGGCAGTGTTGACCACCAAACTTGGCCAGTGAACACACAGAGCCATCTTGATGTGCTTAAGCCTTTTTGGTTGCATCCACTGGGGACACTTGAGACCCGGTTTCCTTTTCACTGTGACAGCAGTCAATGGGACAATGTGGCTACTCTTTTCCTCTCTACCCCAAACAAAAAAGTAACACAGAGGCTCTCTGTGCTGTATCAGAGACTTTTAGTTCATCCTCTTCCTTCCTACCGTTAACCAAACACAGATACAGACAGGCACATCCTGCTTACTGTAGGTCCGAAGACAAAATCATCGCCTTTTTAAAGCCCTTTCGTCAAGTAACGGCTTCAAATGTTCTGGATTTATTTATTTTTTTCAAGTGAAATGAAATCCAGCCATTTGATTTCCATATCTTTATGATGTCTTTATTGTTCTCCTGATATGGGAGACAATCTCTGGACATACTTCTGTCCCTCCCACAATGTCTGATATGTGATGGACAGTTTGGTTTAATTTGATGTGGGCCTTGCAAAATAAGGGTTTATTGTCACACAAGGGTACACCCCTTTTTACTCATTCCCTCCTTCTTCATCAGCTTTGTGTAATCTGATCCTGCTCTGCACTTAAGGCACCTCCTCCAAGACAGCTCACATTTCCTTTTGATTCACAGCGAGGTCCCACTGGGAGTAAACAACTACACTGCCAGTTTACAGCCACCAAACTGCATCTACTACCTTAATTTAACTCATTAAAGTAGATCTAGAGAGTCAACTGAAAGATCTGCGGCCGTTATCCTTTCTGCTGCTTATTTTTATTCATTGGCATGCTGACTGTGGTTTACTGTGTTGTTGGGAATGTTTCCAGACCAAGCAGAGAAGGGGAGCGCGCTGTGCTGTATCCTCCACTTTCAGACCGATCTGGTTTGTGTGTTGCTCAAGTGCACACCAGCAGTATCTCATTGTCTGTTCTTTCTCTGCGGGCTCTTGGCATGCTGGCGTTGCTATGGTCTGGATTTTATCAACTGCCTGTTAGTCAATTGACAAATGCTCCCGCTCAAAATGTAGACTCTGAGCTGCATTCGTGCTGAACTTGGCGTATGACGTGACACAGCTTACAGTAGTTCGTCACCATAGGTTTGCATCTAGGAACAGCTGTGAAAGTACAGCTTCTGCTAATATACTTCCCCTCTCTGACCGGACAGCCCAGCGATTGGTGAGTCAGATAATGTTGACTACCACTTCCTGTCACCCACCACAATAAATCCATTAGCTGTGCACTGCTTCACATCCTCTCTTATTGATTTATATAACAAACAACTATCTAGTTAGCCCCTGCTGCCTCCATTACAGTGCCATAACAGCTATTGTTGGTCGAGTGGGGGATACGGGATGTGTGGTTTGGGGACGAGGAAGCCCGTCTGCTCTAGAGGCTCAGCTGGCTGCGCTGGCCATTTACTGTGTCAGGAGGATTGGGCTGTGTGAATTCAGGGTGTTGGGTTAAAGTCATCTCGGAAACACTTTATAGTAAGAGGAGTGTGGGTTGTATGTCAGGGGACATATATGTGAAAGGGTATGTGCATGCGACAGCAGCCTATATGTCAACTGGTTTATCAGTGCAGATGGTGCAGGAAGCTTTACAGATGTCTGGTAACATAATCTGCGTTATTTGCATGTGAGCTTAAACATGACATTAGCAAGCCCGTTGGAAATAACAGACCACCAGATGAGGTTAAGTTTCTACAACAAAACCGTGATGTTCTGACAACCATTAGACTTTGCAATTGACATTAACAAAAGACAATTGTGTTTTTCTTTTTGAGAAGTGAGTTAAAGGAATAGATCGCCATTTTTTTCTTGCTGAGAGTTAGATGAGAAGATTGGTACCACTCATATGTCCGTACGATAAATATGAAGCTACCGCCAAGTAAGGGTGTCACTATTTTGATTTTAAATAGAAATCGACCGAAATTAAGTCATTATCTCAAATTTCGAATAAAAAAATGGAATTGTCGATGCTGCCACGCCCCCATGTCACCTCTGGGCGGCTTGTCAAGTGGGGAAAAAAAAACACGTGTTGAAGTGCTGCAAGTCAACCTCCTCGACAGAACTTGAACCCCCCCCCCCTCCTCTTTCACTGAAGTCGCCGGTGTGGAAGTATTATGGATTTCCAGTGAGTTATGTTGACAATGTTCGCGTTGTTGACAAAAAAGCCACAGTTTGCAAGCTCTGCTATGTGCGTTTACCATATTCTGTGTGTTTACCATTGCACTTAGCCTAGCAGCTGTCGGAGTTTTCCTCTGTTTATAGCTTAATCCCAACAAAACCGCACGGTTGATTTTCAGCATGCATGCACATTTTGTAGCCTAAACTGAGCAGCGTATATTGGTTATATTAGAGAGAGCAACAAGTTAGCGGACTGCCGAGTCACCCTCTCTGCTCTCGGTCTGCTCAGCTGCTAAGACCGTTGTGCTGGCTCGATGGTGTTTTAAGCCCCCAACCGTCGTCTTCAAGGCACCTAAAGCTGCAGACACACTGACCAGACAGCCGACCCTCGGCAGAAAAGGCAGTTGGACTGATCAGTCTCCCCGAGTTGTCAAAAAGTGCCTCGGAACACACCAAAGCGACGAGACGTAATGCGTCTCCATTGTCTGCAAACTTTTTTTTTTCTTTTTACTTTATTGACAAATTGTCAAGTTTCCAATTGACTGAATATATACATAGTAAGTTATTGTTACATTATGTTGTTAACAAATGTTTTACATTTGACAATGTAGTGTGGTACATTGCGAACAAAGGTCAGATAGTATATTGCATACAAGTCGAGTCTAAAAATGAATCGAACCTTGACCTTAGAATCGAAAATGTAATCGAATCGAGGATTTGGAGAATCGTGACACCCCTACCGCCAAGAGATAGTTAGCTTAGCTTATTGTAAAAACTATACATCGTAATTGTACAGGGGCTTATTGTTTTAGGACTATTTCCTGTCATTTTTACCCCTTGGTTTTCATACAACAAGTACACTTTAAAGATGTTGGTAGGTGTAGTCTTCTGTTATCGCTGGACAGAGCCAGGCTACTAGTTTCCTCCTGTTTCTAGTCTTTATGCTAAGCTAAGCTAACTGGCTGCTGGCTCTAGCTTCATATTTAACTGACAGACATGAGAGTGGTATCAATCTTGTCATCTTACTCTAAGCAAGAAAACGAATACACGTATTTCCCAATATGTCAAGTTATTTCTTTACACTTACACTAATTGTGCAACCTCTTCTTAAGCAGGCATGTAAACGCCCAGGAGAGCGCACAGCAAAAGCCTGGTGACATGTACCCTGCCTGCCAAACAGGCATGAGGCTAAATAACAAATCACTATAAAACTCTGTAATGTATGTTAGGAGCCACTCTGGAATACGACCAGAGTACATCTCCAGCCCCGTGGGCCTCTTCCCTGACCTGAATTCATTCCTGCTGTGATACAAAGAGGAGCTTAGACCAGCAAAGTCAAAATCTGGATTGCTGGAAAAAAAATTCAGTTCGATCCTGTGTTTAGAACTGCATAACTTATGAATTATTGGCATGATTTACCGAGGATAATAAAGTGTCAGAATCTACAGTTTAGCCCTTCTAGCAATTAGGTGTATTCAGCCTCACCCACTTCACTCATACACTCTGCTGCCACACCCTTGTTGAGAGCTGCTGGGGAGACACTCCCTGTCTGACATGCCTGTGTGGGGGGGGGGCAGCATAGTGTGAACCTGTTCTAATGATTGAGAACAGTTACTCATCACTTGTCACAGCAGCCCTATCTCTTAGATTCAGCAAAGTATGAGTGACTCAGTGAGAAGTCTAAAAGAGTTTTAGTGTTAGAAGAGTGAAAAAGTGTGCACTTTTTACAGCACACTATTTACAAGGGGACACAGGACTGATTGAATAAACTATGTTACTGTGGAATGTCACACCAGCGTTTTCACCATCGGGCTCTAAACAGTATCCATCTCTGCTGTTCTTTTGCAACTCGTTCACTGGCAGCTCGCACTGATACACATTCCTGTTTTTACTGTGCCGGGTTTGTTTTTAGGAAGAAGCCCCCTAAAGTCATCCACAGATTGTTGCTTAACAAGACAGTGGGAAGTGATGGGTGTGAGATGTGTTTTTTTTTTTTTTGAGTAAAGAGAGTGGCTTAATTTTCCTGCGCATTTGTGTGGGTGGATAGATGGTGGAGCAAAGTACAGTAAGAGTGAAAGGTGGCATCACTCATTAACTGGAAGAGAGCAAAGTCCAGTCAGAAGTACACAATACAACCAACAGCTTTTAGTCAGCACTGAACAGTGTTGAAGGTATCAGTAGATAAACTTCAATACTACTCATTTATGCTATCACCATAATATACAAAAAGTTTAATTTAAATGTATTTATTTATTTGCTCAGCTTTAATTTTTACCTTGCTGTATATTATTTTTAGTCAAAATTTGGAATGATTTTCTTAGATTTTCTTGGCTTGGACGGTGACCACAGGCATGGGCATTGTGGGCAAGGAAAAAATATTACTGTTTGAGAAAACCCAAGAGGGAACAGCACTTATCAGCAAATATGCGAGCATAGCTTCAGACATCAGATGGGTCAGCAGATAAAAACCCCCACAGTACAGTGTGTGAGCAGAGTTTCAGTTACCTAGGCGATACGCGGGGCGTGTCGCAGCATTGCAACAGTTGGCTGAACCCACTGCCTCGCCCAGGAAAACAAAGACTACACAAACGCTGTCCCTGATTTACAGAGAACAGGAACATTCTGTGTGGACATGGTACAAGCTGTATTTCTCCTTGAAACAAAAAGGCATGTGGGCTTCGTTTTATATCAGCTGTATCTGTGCCTTCAGCAATGGATCAATACAATGTTTTTAGATCAAATGTATTTTATTTTTTTAAAGCCTTTGTAATACACTGAACTTAAATCTGGGGTGTGTCTGATTAACCCTTGTGTTGACTTCGGTTCACATTGACCCGTTTAAAATGTTTGTTTTATATCAGAAAATATGGGACGTAGAAATAAGCGCTGAAAATGTGTTGAAGAAAAATGTAAAACATAAAAAAAAAATAAGCCACACCTTTTAGCTAGAAAGGTAGGTATACACAGTAATTGCAAGCATAGTTTCGGTCTTATGAGTCACTGCAGCATGTAGCTGCAAGCACAGACAGTCTTCTGGGGCCAGGTCCTGCAGGATCTCATGTCAGACTGACTACAGCTGAAACTCGCTGAGCTGCTGCTCCTTGTGAAGGCAGAGAGTGAGATAGAGGGATATGTTGGGGCCTTGCAAGAACATCAGGTACAGGAGAATGTATTTTGAGCACATGCATATGAACAGTAATTAACAATGCAGGCCCAAAAAACATGTGGGGACTTGTGAGTTACTAGCCCATTAAAGTGCCACAGTGAGAGAAAAAGAGGACAGACACAAACTAATGAGAAACATGCAGTACGTACACACTATTGTCAGTGTTTTCCGTTAGTTTGTGTGAAGAAGGGGGGAAAAAAGCCCCCTGCAGAAGCTACAATGTTACACACACACAACTACACACCAATAAATGTGCCAGGGGGAGAAAAAGTGGCCTGGGTCAGCCGAAGGACTGAAACGTAACACGACACATCCTTATGCAAAGGCGGAAGGCGAAAAGATGAGGGAGTGGTGCTTTACATCATGAAGGGCTCCAGTGTAAGGCAGAGAGACAAAGCAGTTCAGCTTTGTACAAATTCCTTTCCTCCAAACCCATTGATCAACTTTGATAACAGAATACTCACTTACGTACATTGTTAAGTTGTGCTAGTTAAAATATAAGCAAAGTTTAAGGTGATAATTTAGGGGTTAATAGTTCATTTTGTAAAAACACAGCAGTTTGACATTGTGGCTTTTAGCCCCGACTTGTTTTATTAGTAGTTAAGACGGAACATAAGTGTATGTGCTTATTGCATGGAATCATGTTGTAAACTTTACCCAGCTGTCATGGCAATAGTTTCCTTTGTTTGTAGACTTTGCCATATGTATAGCCCCCCGGTACCTTCAGTGCATCTGCACTGCCTGCAGAAATCAGCAGCCACACTCTTACATGTACAGTACACAAACGCACAATGCACCCCTGCAATGTGCCCTGCAAAGAATTCTGTCAGTAACAGTCAAACATCTGAAAACACTTGTAACCAGCACAGTGAATGCATTGTACTATCGGTCATGTGTCACATGCAATGGCAGCTATTATGAATGCAGATTTTTCTGTGATGAAGAGGGTTTCTGTCTGAGGTTATTTTGGGTGCTCATAGCAAGGAAGTCTGGAAAGATCTAGTCTACATTTAAAGGTTGCAAATTAGAATATGAGACCTGGCCATTACATTACATATATATAAGTTGCATGTAGCAACATATTATGAATATTTTTTAATATTTGATACATAGTCCCATATATTTTTTTTTTTTTTTTTTACAGGAAGTATGCTTTTGCATTATCTTAAACTTTCAAAAAGTCTGGGATTCGCATGTACGACCCAGTTTTGACATTTTTACTCAGATGTGCCTACATATAATGGTAAGGTATATAAACAGTTTAGCCCAGTGTAACAATGTTTATTTTACTAGGAGATACAGTGTGTGATGTCTGTGTGGATTTAATACCGGAGTAAATGTAGCAAGAAGAATGATATTTTTTTTTTTTTTTTATTTTTATTTTTTTTTATTAGAAGTAGGAGGTGTAGAACAAACTTGCACCAACAAGTTGAATGACAGTTACGCAATCTGAAGCACTGTTACACTAAAACTGCCCAAGATGCCTCAGGATTTCAGATTAGTAGAAACCTATTCAGTGAGAGCCAGAAGGCAAGTAAGTCTTACAGATCGTAGTATTCGAAATAAGACAAACAAGTAAAAGTCAAATTACAGGTTTTTTTTTTTTTTTTTTTAAGAAGTTTAGTGTGTGACGAAGAGTATGCTCACTGTCTACACACACACACACAATCTCCCCCAGTGGAGTCTAAACCTGACGAGCAGGTTCCTGATTGCCATGCGTCAGCAGCAGGCTTCTCCCACGGCTGTATGGGCGGAGGCCCGGGGTGAAAGGTCATTTGGGCTGGCTGGCATTCCTGATTTACAGCTGTCTCTCTGCCCTCTCGCTCTCCCTTCCCCATGAGCCTCTGCTGCTGCTCTGTGTTGTCATTTTCAGGTCAGGGTGCAGGTCTGGGAGGGGTGGTAGGAGGTCATCTTGTGAACTGTCATACTCCGGTTGCATACAAAAACTGAAAGACAGTCACTCCTTGGAATATTAATGAATTTATGGAGAGAGCTAGGTGTACAGTGAAGCTAATCATTCTCATCATCATCATCATCATCATCATCATCATCGAAGCTTGTGGGAATACTTGACTTTGGCTTTCTTTGTGTTTTTAAGGTTTGCTCCATCGTTGTTTTGATAACGGGAGGCAAGGATGGCAATGCAAAGTAAGTAAACGTTCACTAGTTTTGAAACATTTTTATGTATTTTACAGTCATATTTAATTTTCTCTTCCGACATTTCTGCAAACTCTTAAAAAATAGATATTTTTAGTCAATTTAATTTTTAGCTTGTGCATTTGAATGTTCGCTTTTGTTTTTATTACTCATTCCACAGTATGTGTAAAGGAGACCGTTTCTTTGATCATGCCCTTTCCTACTTCCAACCATTGTTGTCATGTATTTATATTGAGGTCACTTCCTTTAATACATTCGACAACTGAAGGTTGCTTCTGTAAAAGGGGTTGCTTTATGTGGCACAGAAGTAAAACCCTGGTCCACTGGAGTTTTTTTTTTTTTTTTTTTTCTTTTCTCTTCAACATTCCTCCATGTTCATCAAATAGTTAATACATGACTTTGCTCCAACACCTCTGACGTCCCACAATTCCTTTCTTCGTGCTTGGCAGTGGGCGAGGCCGACAGTGGCATGGCGAAGGTGGCAGAGTGGCAGCACACGATGTACAGCATGGACTCGGGCATCCAGTCTGGAGCCACCACCGTCAGAGATGAAGACGCTGACTACACCACCTCCAAGCACTACACCACGACGACCACTGTAACATCAGTACATCCTGGTAAGGCAACAAGCAAGGGCCAAACCAGCCGATATCCATATATTGTAGACTTTTCTTTAACCCGTGTGTTGTCCTTCTGGGTCAAAATACTACCACCAGTATACACTAACTTATTACCACTATTTTTACACTCATTTTTGGAATTTATGGTCAATAAACCTCATCTAGCCTCTATGAAATTATATCTAATTTTTGTGTTTAAAAAAGCAGAAAGTATGAATTATTTTGACTAATATTTAAGATCAGAGGATGTTGGATAATCCCGGACTGTCAAAGTTTAGTCAGAATAATGCTATAAAATTAAATAAAACACTTAAAAGTGAACGATAGTAGTGAACTGATCGTTAATTTGACTTGTGAAGAGCGTTATATGGAACCGTCCATGTTACTTTTGGGCATTTTGGTTGAAAGAAAACCCAAATTTCTGCCATAGAAACATTGAAAACGGGTCAAATTTGACCCAATGACAACAGGAGGGTTAATTACATGTGGGCTGTGATATCATCATCTCACTTCCTCGATAGACATGGATGCCCCCCACACCAGAGCAGAGCGGCTGCGGGCTGCAATGTTCCCAGAGACGCTGGAGAGAAACACCACCATCATTTCGACTCAGCTAGACCCGTCCCAGATGACCAACGTCCAGCAGCTGGCCGAGCCCTCCCAAATGCTCAAGACGGCAATCATCCATCTGATCAACTACCAGGACGACGCCGAGCTGGCCACACGCGCCGTGCCTGAGCTCACCAAACTGCTCAACGATGAAGACCAGGTGATGATCGCAGTATTTTGGTCAAATTTGCTGTTATGGGATACATTGTCTTATGAGATAATTATATTGAGTGAAATGCATTACTGCTGCACAAATAATGAACAGTAGACCTTCCCATTTTGGGAAATATGCATATCAAATTATTCCTTTCATTTTATTGATCCATTAAAAGTTTAAGTAATTTTATCAAGAAACGTGCCACTTCCTGGTCCAGCTTCTCAAATGTGCTGCTTTCCTCTGTTTAATGTCATTTAAAAAAAAATATTTGGTCAGACAAATTGGAAGGTAATTTGAAGCCTTAATGTCGATCTTGAACATCTTGAATACCAACCTCAATTATAGAAGAAGCACTGAAACCAGGCAGTCATTTTCAAGTGCACATCAAAATGAACTCTTCTTTTCCCCTCTTCGTTTCTCATCAGGTGGTGGTCAGCAAGGCAGCACAGATTGTCAACCAGCTCACACGCAAGGAGGCGTCACGGCGTGCAATGATGCAGTCGCCTCAGATGGTGGCGGCGGTGGTGCGGGTGATGCAGAACACAAGTGACATGGAGACGGCGCGGGCCACAGCCAGCATCCTCCACAATCTGTCCCACCAGAGAGAGGGCCTGCTCTCCATCTTCAAGTGTGGAGGCATCCCTGCTTTGGTCCGCATGCTCAGGTACTTCCGGACAAAAAGAAAGAGAGAGGAAGTTATTTGTCTTCAGTCACTTACGACTTTGATCCTTGTTGTGGTCTGTATATGTTGGGAAAATTTACTTTTTCTTATAGTGTAGGTATGAAAGAGAAAATCCATCCTAAAACACTTTTGGAAAAGACCTTTTTGGCAATGTCAATAGCATTTCCAGGCCCATCTTGCTGTTTTGTGGGGTTATTCCTCTAGTCCTTTTTTAAATATGGTGAACACAGACCGTGCGAGTTAAGTCATGTTTAGGTATTTTACAGTGCAGCTACAATGCAGTTCAGTTGAAGAAGAAAACAAGAGATTTTGACTCACCAGTTTGTACTGACGTTTAGTAGGTAGAACAGAAGAAAGCCATGATATAAAAAATTTTCTCCACCAGCATTATCCTCCAAAGACGGAAAGCCTTATTGTTGACCTTGTGTTGACTGGCATTATGGGCATTGTAGGAGATCGCAGACTCAAGTAGAAGTATATGAGGCAGGTGGAAGAAAGTAGGTCTAATGAAAAAGTAAACAAAAAATACTTCCAATTTCTCTGTACATTTCAACTGATATGTTACCTAACAGTGAGGACTTCTAATGTATGGCAACTGGGCATGCCATTGGTTGCGGATACACACTTAACCCACCTGTGTTTCTCTCCCACAGCTCTCCCATGGAGTCTGTGCTCTTCTACGCCATCACCACGCTCCACAACCTGCTGCTGCACCAGGAAGGAGCTAAGATGGCTGTTCGTCTGGCCGACGGCCTGCAGAAGATGGTTCCCCTGCTGAAGAAGAGCAACCCCAAGTTCCTGGCCATCACCACAGACTGTCTGCAGCTGCTGTCTTATGGCAACCAGGAGAGCAAGGTGTGTGTGTGATACCAGCCAAGTATTGTAATTTGAGACTGTTGAAGTTGTTGTGCTTGTGTGTGCATGCTTTTAGTTGTGGGTGCGGCATGTGAACGGAGTTGTTCAGGTGCTGGCATAGCAGGGGCATGGGTGTGGTTATTTGTTGAGAGTAGTAAAATGAGTGAAGATTAGCTGCTGTTTATCTGTCTGGACAGGTCACAGCTTTGTAGTCTTGTTCATTGTAAACTGTAAGGTTTTCTTTTACAATAGTTTAAAAAAATAAAGTTATAAAAGTGCTCATATTATGCTCATTTTCAGGTTCATAATTGTATTTAGAGGTTATATCAGAATAAGTTTACATGGTTTAATTTTCAAAAAATACCATATTTTTGTTGTACTGCACATTGCTGCAGCTCCTCTTTTCACCCTGTGTGTTGAGCTCTCTGTTTTAGCTACAGAGTGAGGCATCACACTTCTGTTCAATCTTTGTTGGGAGTCGCATATGAGCAGTAGCTAGGTAAGGACTACTAGCCAGTCAGAAGCAGAGTATGAGGGCAGGCCATGCTAGCAGCTAGGCGAGCATTATAACGTGTGTTACAAAGACGCACGTTTGTCATGGAAGTAAAGGCTGGACTACAATAGAGCTGTTTGGAGCAGTTTGTGAACAGTGTTTTCTGTTGGAGATGGTAAGTCCCTTTGGGGTGGACTTTGGGCTTTTTCACTTTGTAAACCTATAATGTACACACAAATTATATATAACACAATAAAGGAAAGGGGAAAAAATCAAAAAGCATAATAGGAGCACTTTAAGTAAAGTAAATAAAGTTATTTTCACCCCATCTGCACTTTATATATTCACACAGTCCCTCTCTCTCACAGCTGATCATTCTTTCCAACGGGGGTCCTGAGGGCCTCGTTCACATCATGAGAAACTACAGCTATGAGAAGCTGCTGTGGACCACAAGCCGTGTGCTCAAAGTCCTCTCTGTGTGCCCCAGCAACAAACCTGCCATTGTAGAGGCTGGTATGTAATATATGTTGTTGTTGTGTGTGTGTGTGTGTGTGTGTGTGTGTGTGTGTACAAGCTAGTCCTACAGGTGTGTGTCATTTTTTGGTTACCTTTAAAACACAATGTTACTGTGTCTACTTGTCAACCTCAGCGCTACATAAGAGCTAAATTAACGACTGAGAGCGGAGTGATTTAACTTCTCTGTTCCCTGCAGGTGGTATGCAGGCTCTGGGTAAACACCTCACAGGCTCCACCCAGCGTCTGATGCAGAACTGTCTGTGGACGCTCAGGAACCTGTCTGATGCTGCCACCAAGCAGGTCTGTATCCACACTTACGTTAACCTTTTTTCTTCTACTCTTGAAAATCGGAGTATGTTTTCCATAATTCGGCATCCGAGAAACTTTCTGAAATCTTTTTTTTCTCTTTCTGTTTCAGGAGGGCATGGAAAGCCTTCTGCAGGTGCTGGTGGGCCTGCTTAGTTCAGACGACCTCAACATGCTCACTTGCGCCACAGGCATCCTGTCAAACCTCACATGCAACAATGCCCACAATAAAACTCTGGTCACCCAGGGCAACGGTGTAGAGGCGCTGATCCACGCCATCTTGCGTGCCGGTGAGAAGGAGGACGTGACTGAACCTGCCGTTTGCGCTCTGCGCCACCTGACATCCCGCCACCAGCAGGCTGAGGTAGCACAGAATGCTGTGAGGAGATACTACGGCATCCCCGCCATCGTCAAGCTGCTCAACCAACCCTACTACTGGCCCGTCATCAAGGTAAAGAGAAGCGAGGGGAGTGGGGTGGGGGGGGGGGGGTAGTGTGGGCTCAAAAAAGGGTCAATGAGATTTTAAGCTTTTGCAGTGATGTTTGTAAATGATTAAATGATTAACTTAATTTTTCATGCAGTGTCTCCCTATGCAAAAGAGTGATATGCGACCACAGTCTTTGAAATTACATTTGAACATCATTTTCATAAGCTCAGTATCTTACTGACCGTTATTTAAGCCCATAGGTTAGTGAGTGTTTTCCTACTAAGGTGGGGGTTTACAAAAGATTGTGGGAAGCAGGGGTAGACTGAAAGCAGGTGGTTTGAGGGAACATAAGTTAAGGACTGTGAAACAAACACATTGAGGAGATAGTGGTTTGGTCCGAAGAGAGACACTGGGGGAAATGGTGAGACAGATGGACAGAGGGGATGGCCGTTCCGGCAGAAGGCCAGAGTCTCAATCAGCCTGAACGAGCATGAAATGACATGACAGCAGGAGCAGTATGTTTTACAAGACAAGGCTTTAGGTGGGGGAAATGATCTAAATCTCTTTTTTATTTGTTTTTTAGTTTGCATTTCTAATGGAGAAGCTTGAAGTTGTCAGCCTTGTTTTACTTGCTGACCAAAAATGGTTAACAGTATCATGACCGTATGTCTTCCTGTCTTCCCTGCCTGAAGGCTGTGGTTGGCCTGATCCGCAACCTGGCCCTGTGCCCAGAGAACCAAGCCCCTCTGAGGGACGCTGGAGCGATCCCCCGTCTGGTCAACCTGCTACTTAAAGCCCACCAGGACGCCCAGAAACATGGTTCATCCACCCAGCAGACATACCAGGTACGTATCTGGCTAGTTTAGGATGCTTATAGTCACTAATTACATTGTGGGTTTAAGGGATTGTGGAAATGAGTAGTTGTAATTATGAATGGATTTCTGTATCCTTGAGTAACATTTCTTTTTTCCATCCTGCTCCTCAGGATGGAGTGAGGATGGAGGAGATTGTGGAGGGCTCCACAGGAGCTCTGCACATCCTGGCAAGAGATCCCATCAACAGAGCGGAGATCGCCAACCTGCAGACCATTCCTCTGTTTGTTCAGGTAACGGAGGAAATTGAAGCTCTCGCACTTCCTTATAGGGCTGGGCAATATATCGGTATTACATCGATATTGTGAGACTAGATATCGTCTTAGATTTAGGATCTCCTAATATCGTAATATGGCATAAGTGTTGTCTTGTCCTGGTTTTAAAGGCTGCATTACAGTAAAGTGATGTCATTTTCTGAACTTAGCAGACTGTTTAGCTGTTCTTATTATTTGCCTTTACCCACTTAGTCATTATATCCACACTGTTGATGATTATTTATCTAAAATCTAATTGTAAAAATATTTTTGGAAAGCACCAATTGTCCACCCTACAATATCATTACCAAAATATTTGGTCAAGAATATCATGATATCCGATTTTCTCCATATCGCCCAGCCCTACTTCCTTGTCTTGATGATCAACTTCCTTAGGTTTTAGGTTGTCTTGTTTTTTTTTACTCATTTCCTTCCTCCTCCTCTCCAGCTCCTCTACTCTCCGGTGGACAACGTGAAGCGCGTGGCGGCGGGCATCCTGTGTGAGCTGGCCCTGGACAAACCGTCAGCTGAGCTCATCGACAGCGAGGGAGCGTCGGCTCCGCTGATGGACCTGCTGCACTCCAACAACGAGGGCATTGGTAGGACACCAGATAATGCACTGCAATTAGCTTACCGTAATGTAGCATTTAGTCATAGGTGGAATGGGTTAGGGTTAGTCAATTTATTAGGGAACAAAGTCAATTTACCCAAGCGCTGTACTTACTGTAAGTGCAGTTTCCAGGTTTTGTGAGACTGTATACTTTTACTCCAATGCATTTCACAATGACATATTGTTGACTTTATTTCAATAATACAATCTGATCATTAAATATGGTGCAGTGTCTGAACTACCTTTATGGGTAGTAAGCACATTAAAAAATCGAACTTTAGGTACAATTTCAATGATTCAATTATCTTTACTTGTATTACTTTTTTGTGTTGGTTTCTTGCCAAGAGTTAGATGAGAAGTTGGTATGATACTGTTCTCACAGAGGAGAGTGGTATCGAGCTTCTCATCGAACTCTCGGCAAGAAAGTGAGTATGCGTTTTATCCAACATATCAAATTTGGTTATTTAACCTCGCCACACTATTTTTTGGTCACATTGAGGGAAAATGTTCAAAATGGATTTTTAGCCAATGTTATTTAGCAAATTCCTTGCTTAAATCACCAAGCTTAGCTACTTAAAAGTATATTACATTTACATGTGGAAGTACCATGGCTGAATTAGACAAGGCTCACTAACACACATAAACATTCATTCTACATTATGCTGTTAAGGCTTTATAACTGATGCTGTGAATGCACCACATCCATAATGCCTCAGGGAGTTGTATAAAAGAAAAATACTACAAGTCACTCATGCAGTAACTGGCGTGAGCACTAAAACTATTATGTTTTCGACGTTACTTTATCTTTAAAACTTTAACCTCTGGTGTTTTTCAGACTAAAATGTGGACTTGGATTTGTGTTCCTTTCAATACACCAACACTATAACCTATTATTATTATTATTATTATTATTATTATTATTATTATTATTATGAAAAGGAGTGTACGTTTTTGTACATCGCTGAATGTGTCCTGATTCTTTTCCCCCTCAGCCACTTACGCTGCAGCTGTGCTCTTCCGTATCTCCGAGGATAAGAACTCAGACTACAAGAAGCGAGTGTCTGTGGAGCTCACGCACTCTCTGTTCAAACACGACCCCACTTCCTGGGAGATGGTGAGTGTCTGGCGCCCTCCACTGCCAGGACAGGACAACATTAAAATAGACATTTTTTTTTAAACTCCCTTTAACTCTCTGGGGTTACATTTTACATCTTGGCACCTTAATACAATGCTGATAGCAGTTATAAAGTACATTGGTTTTCAAGAAACTGGTTATTCATTATATCATCTTTTAATAATACTTTTAAGGACTATTAAAAAGCTGTCTATATAAAAAAAAAAAAAAAAAAGTGCTGACTTTATTTGACCTTTGACCTCTCGTTACCCCTGCAGGCCCACAATAGTGCCCCCATGGATGGACCCTATACAGATGGTGAGTAACTATGACTGAAATGTGCACATACAGCACATTCCTCCGCACTGGGTCACTCCACCACCGGGAGCGACCGCAGTGTTAACATGCTGTAATCTGTTTACGGGTTTCCTCCTGCTGCAGCCTAAAGATCCTATTTACCATCATCATGTTAGTCAAGTTAGTTTGTCCAGTTAAAAAAAATACTCTGTGGGAAATGTAATAACTCAAGCAGCACACGCCTAGCTTGATTTTTTTTTTTTTTTTTTTTTTTCTTTTGATTGATTTTACATTTTGTAGTTGTCAGTGTCTGTTTCACATTTTAACATTCTTATCTCATTCACTTTGCCTTGTCTTTATTCTCTTACTGTAATACATCACTACCTATTTCTCATCGCCAAGTCTCAAAGGTCTCCTTCCTGGTCTTTTATGGGTTTTCTTCTAACTCCTAATTCCCATCCTTTCCTTTATAACTTTTCTCCTTGTATGGCCTTGGTATTTTCTGTGTCTACCGAGAGACTTGGCTTCTCTGTCTGTCTGTCTGTCTGTCTGTCTGTCTGTCTGTCTGTCGGTCTCTGTCTCTCTCTCTATCTATCAATATCTCTCTCTGATCACTGTGTGCCTAAACGGTTGGATGATTTCCACTAGCTAATGCAATTTATTGTAGCTAAATAACATATAATCTGTTGGTAAGTGTGTAACAAGTAAAGAAAAAACAAAAACAAATGTAATCTCTTGCAGAGCTGGATGCTGGTTTCCAAGGCTACGGAGGGTATCCAGCTGACATGCCCATGGACGGCATGGACGGAAATATGATGCAAGACGATTACGCAGCCAGCTTGGCCTACGAGAGACAAACGTACCACGATTATTAAAGGTCAGTACATGCAAAACGTTACCTCAGCCAATCAGGATCGGTTGTCTAAAATATAAAACTTGTTTTTAAAACTTCAAAATTGTTCTCGATAAAATTAAATAATGAAGACTTAATAAGAGTCAATGGGGGGGGGGGGAGAACATCAGTTGGTATTATTTATTAAGAGTATAACACGCGGGTACACAACAGGTATGATACAGGAGTGCTAATAATACCATATTCAACAGTGCACTATGAAAATATTTGTAAGATAAAATGCAAGAATAGATTAAACATGAAACAGCGGTTTCTTGGTTAAAAATGATCGATCCATCCGCGGCCGGGGGAATAACGATTAGCCAGTCAGTGGCCGGGACTAATGACGTTGTCAAGCTGTCTCAATATCCCCCGACATCATAGTTTGTTTTAACTTCACTCCACCAAACAAAAAACCTGAAAAAACAGTATATTGGCACCAGTGTCAACTTAAAATGATGTTCGATTCAGGCAGATACGTTGGTCTCTAGTGTTGGGTTAAGGAAAATTCAAGTTTAGGCCATGTCAGACTGAAGATGGAAACAAAGACAATTCTGTCTAAAATCAGGCAACATCTGGAATGCTTCTTCCACCTAAACTTAAGTGACTGTTGTCCTGATTGGTGTAGGGAAGTATGTGACATCACCTTTTTTTTTTCCTCGCCCTCTTCAAACCAGTAAAAGGAGCTCAGACAAAAACATAAATGCAGAAATCTCTCCTGTGAATTAAAAGTGAAAGACTTTTGGCAGAAAATGTTGTTTGTGCTGGAGCCCATCCCTCATAGTAAGAAGCTTGAGTAAGAAAGTAGATCGTCAGATTGGCCTTTTTAAAGTCTGATGTTTGTTTTCTACAACATAATAACTTTTTGAACACCCTGTCTGCGGAAGAGCTGTGCTTGACAAGCAAGTTGATATTGTGAAATCAGCTCTGTGGGTTTTTCTCTTTCCTCTTCTTACAGACCCGGGGGAGAAAGGGAATCGGAGGAGCTGACGTAGGACGTAATGGGACAGAAGAGAATATAGTCGTCAGTAGAGATTACTCCCTCTGCGCTCAGCCTGATGTAATATATGCAATTATCACTGAGTACGGGACTCATAATCTTAACAGGGCTCAACTTTGTTTTAGAGCATAATTTTTCTGATCATAATGATGACGATGCTTGTAGGTTTCTGTTAGAGAACCTTTTTAAGAGTGTGTGCGTGCGCATGTGAGTATGTCTGTGTGTGTTTACGCTTTTGGGTGGGTATTCTATGCCAAAGAGATTTTTTTTATTTTGTGATGATAATCGTGTAGCTTCGTCCTTTCTTTTAATTTTTAATTTTTAATTTTTTTTTTTTTTTTTTTAAAGAAAAAGGGGAAAAAAAAAAGAGAATAATAGTTGAAAACACTGCCAGAGTTGGCTCAACATGCACGGTGCACCTGCTCACCGCTGTTTCTTACTTAACGCCTTTGTAACAGACACTGCTGTTTACGCTGTAGTTTTAACACTATATACTGTCAACTTTCTCCCGCTGTGACCCAACAGTTAAGAGTCTGTTAACACAGGCTCATTCTGTCTCGTCATGCTAATTCAGTAGGAGTGAACAAACAAAGAGATGGGAAGAGACCTCTTAGAGAGCAGTGTGGGGCTGGCAAGAACCACCTGAACAAGATGGTGGTTTGTTTTTAGGGATAGTTTCTCATCTTTTCTAAGTTATTGACTGGGAAAGGTTCACACCATTATCCGGCATTACCAGAATATTAACAAAGATGTCTTTTGTTACGAACTGAATTTAAAGAAAAGATCGTATGTAACCGTAATTGATTTGCAGAACAACAACGTGGGTACAGTAGATTGACTGATTCATTAGTCAACACGTGTGATGATATAGTTGGGGACGGCCCTACAGCTGGAGCAAACTACTGACAGGGAAATTTGTCTTTCTACTTAAGAGTTTTTACTGAAATTTTGTTTAATAAAAATAAAGGATATATTAAACATATTATGGTGTCCATGTTTGAAATGATTTATCTGTTTGTTTGTTTTCAGTTCATTACAATAACTCCGGTGTTCTTACACCCATAATGAAAATACACATTAGTTTGGTTGTTGGTAGGCTATGACATTATTTATCAATTCATCAGTTTCAAATGAGTCTTCATGGTGTATAATGGTGTGTTCTCCCAAACAGAAGTTAAGGATAGCTGTGTGATTTATTAGTATAATTATTAGTTAAAGGTGCTGTAGGTAGGATTGTGAAGATCCAGGACTTAGCCAAAGAATTTGAACATCGGCAACTTCTCAGTCCCTCCCCCCTTTCTGCTAAAGCCCAAACAATCTCCTAAGCCCCTCCCCCCACAAGGGAGAATGAATGTGTGTGCATGAGCAGTGATTGACACGCAGTTAGACACCCCCCCCCCGGCCCTGATTGGAGCATCTGAACAGGGAGCTGTGGATTTTTTCTAATCGCACTACAGGCTGTAGGTGGTGCCAGAGGAGCCGGATTTGTTTTAAATTACCAGCTTCATGTAGTTCTACTGGAACATAGGGTCAGTTTTAGCAAATATGACAGAAAGTTAGTTTTATAAGTCTTACCTACTGCACCTTAAGTGCAGAACATATAAAATTTACCCTTTACTGGCTCATGCCTCCTATTGATGGGATGTGGTCAAGTTCTTTTTGTTATATTTTTGGAGGAGAGTGGAATTGGTCTTACATTTTTATTTTGAACATTTAAAAAAAATAATAATGGCCGATATGTAAAACATAAATAAATTTTTGTCTAAAAAGGAGTAGAAGGAAGCCTTGTGCTTATCTAGTACCTACAGAAAACCGGCCTGTTTTGTTGCTTCCTTCAGACCTTCCATTTCCTATTTTTTTTTTTTTTTACCAGATTAGTATTTGTCCCTTCTACAAAGATAATGTTTTTGTGCCATTGTTCTTGCCACAGTGGGCAGATATTAGATACTGCTGGATTGTGTTGAGGATCATCTTTTTATTTTTCCAATTTTAGATCTGCCTCTTGCTGCATCTTTTATTTCTCTCACTCTCCAACCATATTTCTGAGTTGGTCAGAATATATTTTCTTTTAGTGGTTCTTCTAGTGATTGTGCTCTGTCTAAAAGTCAATGTTGGTCCTTCTCAAAGTAGCTGCAGGTCTCAGTTCAAAGCATCTTCATGCTCCCCCAGCTCCTCTCTTTCTGCACCCCCCACGCTGCCTCTGTGGCTCTGCTGCACGTTTGTTTGAGATTCAAATGTAAGATTTGAATCAGAAAAAAAACGTTCTTATGTCTCTTTAACTCGCTCTCTGTTTTGGTTCATTACATTTTGCAAAAGAAAAAACTATAAAATGGCGAAGATGACCTCTGAACTTGTGGATAGAGAACCTGTAACAATAAGAAGCCAAGGACGACCGTGACATTAGTGGATCATCCAATAATAATGCGCTTTTGCATAGCAACTGTGTAGTTTTATTCAACTTCATCATTATTGTTACCACATCCATATAGAAAAAATATCAACACTTTAATCCACCATTTGAATGGCCAGTCAAAACCAATGCATCATGCAGACACAATATGTTACAATAAATGTGAGTGGTGAGCGCCATAAGAACACGGACAGTTACTTTAAGATTATTGCTTGATTTCAAACTTCATCTCCTCATTAGAGCCGTCCCTTCATTGTAGTTTAACTGAGTATAGACAGTGAGTGATGCTTTACAACAAATTCAACATCGTTCAATTTGTTCCATGTGTCTGCACATTCATTCATGCAATAGAGAAAATATGATAATAGTCATTTGTATGAGTGAAGCGGTCTGTCGCCTACTGTATCTGCTGTCTTTGAACCATCTGTTCATCAGTGCTTAATGTTATGACGCTTTGTTTTTGCAGCATTAAATATGCTTGTTCAAATCAGTCTACAAGATCTTAAAACGGCAAAGTCCACCTTTTGATGCCTTCCTGTATACGTTTAATAAAATAAAACATTTCACAAGAAAAGATGGTTTGGGGGTAGCTATCCTCAGGACATTGCCCTTTGCACCCTGCCCCACTCTCTTTAGAGCCCAGAAGCCCCGTCCACTCTGGCTGGGGCAGAATGACTGTAGAAGAACTCCAGGCAGCAGGGGAAATGTTATGTCTATGTCCACTTTAGATCACACTGTCAAACATGTGCATGGACTGCATGATGCTTTCATCCTGGATGGAGAAACAAGGTTAAAGATGGAAATGGAGGTTTTTTAAGTCATTAAATGTACATTTGGTATGGTTGTAAAAAAAAAAAGATGCAGAAAACCTTTTGGCATGTATCCAAGAACTCCTCGATGGTGACCACCCCATCATTGTTCTTGTCCATTTTCTGGAAAATGCAACACACAGGCTGAGATGTTAACTTAAAGGTACCCTGTGGAGTTTGCTTGCCACTTTAACACCAACGACTGAAGATCAGTGGAGCGGCCTGAAACTAGCGGCGGGAAAGCATCGCCACACACTCCTGTGCATGCATATGCGTCCTTGTGCATGTGCAAGACATACAAATAAATCAGGGACCTGCTCATTGAAATGTTTCTCCATAGCGCCACCTGTGGTCTAAAACCCTACAGGGTACCTTTAAGAATTTCAAAAAAACATACAGAGAAGAACAAATAAACCAGAGTGCTTTAGATCTTCATTTTCTATCTACAGCATAGTCCTCTAGTTAAATGACTGAATACGAATAGTGCACAAACATGTTGTACCAGTACATTATGAGCATAATAACCTTTATTTACAGTACATACAAACTGTGTAAAAGCACAATTTAAAGTTAAAATACGTTTTAAAGTGAATTTTAATCAATCAAATCAAACAAGGAGGGCATTTGTTTTGAACAGATTCTTTGACTCATGTTGAGTTTAGTGTTGGGAGATGTGGAGCGTTTTAGTTTATTGGTTTGTGTGTTTTACCTGGAAGAAGTTGTCAACATGCTCTTTGGGAGCATTATCCCTCATGCAGGGATCGGTATACTTTCCCATCATGTCATAAATGGAGTCCATGATGTTTGTCATCTCCTGGATAGACAGACAGACAGACAGACGGGAGGGAAAAGAAATTAGAATGAATCAAGATCCACGAGAGCTGCCGATGTAAACACAAGACAGACAGAAAGAGAGAACGATTCAAATACCTCTCTGGTGATGCAGCCGTCTTTGTTAAGATCGTACAGATTAAAGGCCCAGTTGAGTTTATCTGTAATGGAACCTTTTAAGATGATGGACAGACTTACGACAAAGTCCTAGGGCAAAAAGAAGAAATATATGATAGTGGCATCAGAAGGAGTGAGTCAAAAGGTAAAGATGCAAGCAAGAGGAACAAAGTACTAAAAGAGGGAAGAGGAATATTCACATTTTTATAATTCAACCTTGTGTGTGTGTCCTGGCCAAGACAATCTATATGAAAAATGTATTGTATGTGCTCTTTGTATTTGAATGATTGAAATATCTTAGAAAGAGTTAGTATACCTAGAAAGACAGATGGTAGTCTAGAGTAGCAAAAAAGAACAATAATAGCTTTACGATAAAACAACAGCATAAAAGTAGGAGCATTCTTTGAAGAGTCTGTGTGCTGTTTGTCTTTTAAAAGTACAGAGGTGCCACTACGGAGCAGAAAGGAGGAAAACACAGAAGTGAAGAAAATGAAGGAGGAAAGAAACATTTGGTTGGACAGCAGAGAGTGATGGGATGGAAAAGTCACCTCAAAGCTGACCGATCCATTGTTGTGGATGTCAAAAGCTTCAAACAGGAAATGTGCATACATACTTGAATCTGGAGGAAAGAGGAAATAAGTCAGCAAGGTTTTGAGATTGCGAAATGATGCTTAGATAATCCTAAAGCCTGTGGTTTTATATCACCATTTGTGAACGTGAAAAAAAAAATAATTAAAACAATCAAATGAATGTTTTGAATATTTGTAGAACAGATTTGTTGTTATAGAAACATTTAATAATGTCTCAATAAAATGTGTGCAGAAATTGAATCAACAGTGAAACACAAAGGCTGAGAAAAATAGCTGCTTTGGGAAACATGTGACTACAGATTTAAAGTAGAAAGCTGTGAGTTCAACTCAGCACCCAATGCCCACAAATGACAATGAACTTACACACACATTTAATTAAAAAGTGTTTATTTTGGTCCTGCTTTTGGCTGTAAAAGCAGGGTCAAAGCAAACTGTGGGGAGTTTCACACGGTTCTTTGCAGTCCATTTTTTCCCATAACTATAAATATTTTCTACACATTCACAAACTTGAATTTGTGATTTTTTTTTTCCCGAAAAGGGGACAAAGAGTTATAAACTATACACAGGCTTTAACATGATTTGTAAACATAATTTTACAAGCTCAAGATATTTGGACCACTGGACCACAGATTGACAGTCTTAGCAAAGACGAATGCAGATGATGAGCACAGCTTAAAGCAGAGAGTATGAACTGAAACAGGGATAATGAAGATGGAAGAGTTACGATTATTCCCTTATCAATCTCTTACTGGTCCCTATTTGGACTCTTGATATTTTAATACCAGAAAAATACTGGTAAAATGTTGGCAAAATAAATGTTAAATAAGGATTCAAAATGTGAGTTGATGAGGAGCATCTGACTGACCTCCTTGAGGGAAGAACTTGGAGTAGATGCTTTTAAAAGTCTCTTCATTCACAACACCGTAGGGACACTCCTGTGGAAATGAAAAACACACACAGGCTTTCTCATGCATATATATAATTCAAAAAGGATATACACAAGTATATAAAAAAGAGTGCACAAATCAAACATTGACAGGAATCTTTGACTGACATTTTTGAATCCCCGGTAGAGAACCTGCAGCTCTTTCTTGCTGAAGTTGGTCTGACGTACGAGATGGTCGAGCCTCTGCGGTCGATAACGTACCATTGACAGCTCACCATCATCGGTTATATTACCTGCATGTAGGGATGGAGAGAGTTACTCCCTAAGATACACCAGAGTGTACATGAAACACCTTGCCCAGAGGAGAAAGGCGGTGAAAATAAAGAAAGTAAGAAAGAGTTAAAAAAAAAAATGATCTCAGTGATTTATATGAAGGGGAATCAGAGTGATGATGGAGTGTGTGTTCTGATACTTGCTTTGAGTAATTGAAGAGCTGGAGCTAGAGCGACAGCAGGGGAGAAGTTTGAGGAACCGCTGCTTTAAGGTCTTTTTATTGGGTTTAGATGGTGGATTACCTGGAAACAACCAATCACAGCAGAGATTAGAGGCAAATCACTGGCCAAACCACACTCAAGTACTTTGAATCAATTTTACATGCAACTTAGTGCGCACAAATGAGTTTGCTGATCTGGCTTTGAACCAGTGTGACCCATCAGATCAAAGCTGTTTGGAGAGCATCCAGCATGTAAAGTCTGAGATCTGAGATACAGGAGATCTAAATGGCCAGTATTACTCTTTGTTTAAAGATAGGCTATATTATAGAAACTATTTAACCAGGTTTCTTGAAATACAATATCTTTTTACACGATGGACCTGGCCACTAATAAATACATTGACTTTAGGTTGATTAAAATGAATTTGACATCACCAGCTTCTCTAATGCAAATAATGTGGTAATGTTTTAGTTTAATGCTAATACAAGCAAGCTAACATGCTCACAATGACAATGCTAACCTCCAATGTTTAGGTATAATGTTTACCATGTTCAACATCTTGGTTTGGCGTGTTAGCATGCTAACATGTGCTAATTAGCACTAAACACAACATACAGCTGAGGCCGATGGGAATGTCACAAATTAAAAAGTTGACACATGGAGCAGCATTAACCCCCATAACACACCATTTTTTGTTACTTTCTCTATTATATTGAACGTTCACAGAGCTAAACATTCAAACCCATGACTCCATGTTTCTATGGCTGCATCATTCAATCAAATAAAAATAAGATTTATTGAGCATTATTTTATGCAGATTTCCTCAACATTTTGGCAGACGTTGGTATCTTTGGGAACTTTCTAATAGAATTTAAAATAAAGTTCTGTGAATTTAAACCAAGTTTGGCTGCACAGCATGAGTTTCTAATGACCGACCCACCATCAGTTCAGTGAGGTTGAAGTGGTTAAGTGTTGAGATGAAATGAGAAAGATGGGTAGCAGTGACAAGGACAAGACACACACACACACACACACACACACACACACACACACACACACACACACACACACACACACACACACACACACACACACACACACACACACACACACACACCTTCCTGTAACAATATAGACTGGACACCCACCGTTGTGGTCCAATTGTCTTTACAGACACCACAGCACAACACCACAACAGGAGTCTCAGCACCACACCAACAACCTGCTCTCTGTCTCTGTCTGTGTCCAACACAAGCAGACAAAGCTTTTCAAACTGTTATTTCAACAACCATAAAACTGAATATGGGTGATTCAATTCTGATTGGCTGCAGGGTGTCCATACAAAAGGGTTATAGGACACCTACTAAAGTAGTTCCAGTGAAACTGACTGTTTACTGTTCTAAATTAATGCGCTATATTAAAACAAAAAGGAAATGTGAATCTGTCATTTCCAACACTGTGTTGTGCTTCAGTGCCTCGTCCTCTGAACACCACAGGATGGCGCTAACTCACAAGTTGCAAGAAGTAACTCACACTGCTCCTTTGTTTCACAGCGAATAACGTTATCTCACATCCCGTTCGCTGTTCAGGTCGCCACTTCAGGCTGCGGCCGACACTAACGTTACACTTCGTGGATAAAATTGTTCATAAAAGTTGTTGTATTGTTTTGGGGACAATGCAGGGAATAATGTTTTCTTTACCTAAGAATCTTATGGGATGGGAATGATTGTTCCAGGTATTAGTCAAACGCTCAGGCGTAGCCAGGGAAACAGTTATTGATTGGAAAAACTTTAGATTTAAAATATAAACGTATGTCTTAAAAATATGTTATTTGGCAAGTGACCATGGTATAAGCGGGTTAATGCCCTTCGAGGTGTCCACTGTCAGGTATTAGGCGGAGGCTGCGGAGGTCGGTTCATGGTCGTCCATTAATACCTGACAATGGACACCTCATCGGGCATTAACCCTTACTTAACTAACTAAAATGTTCACACTCTCGATAACTTTGAGCTCCAGCCCTGTTTTGCTATCTTCTTATCTTTGTCTGTTGTCCTTCTTCACTTTTTGTAATCAGTCCTCTCTAAATGTTGCCAGCTGATAACTTGCTCCAAAGCTGCATGTGAATCAATCAATAATCCTGATCTAATGGATTACAATCATCTTCATTAAGCTGATTATTGAACAAAGCAATTGCATGTCTTCCTTATCCCATCCCAGCTCAACTCCTCCCTCCTCCTGTACAGTCAAACCTCCCTCATCTTCATCCTTCTATTTTGAAGCTTTGCCTGCTTCTAAATTCTCTTTGTGTTCTGTTTAAAGGTCTCACTTTTTGTGTTTCTGTTGAGATAGGCATCTTGTTTTGAAGTCTCTTTCATCCAAAGTCAGTCACAGAGACTTTAGATCGACCCAAGTACAAAGAGACACTGTAGACTTGAGGTGCTGGACAGCAGCAATTATGCTGACACAACTTTTGCATCGCCAGACCGTCATGTGTTATTTCCTGCCACTAGAGGGCAGTGTTGAACTACATTCACATTACACTCAACTATTGAAGGCCTCAAAGTCAAAGAAATTATTACAAAAAAACTATTTATATATGATACAAAAGTAGAATTGATGATACAGCTCCACTCCCACTGCTATCCAGAGAGAAAACATGTGGACTTGATGTTCTAACAGTGTAGCTCATAAATGAATGAAACCTAACTGTGATGGAAATACAGATACAGGTGAATGAACAGTGGTGGAAGAATGTATAAAACATGTAAGACTTTCATTTAAGTTAAATAAGATGCTGGCACTGAAACATCTCACAGGTAAAAGGTGAGACAGGTGCGCACATCTCTAAAATCTTGAATGATCTCAGAAACAGCAGTGTTAAAAACAGTCGCATCTTACAACTGCATTGTCATAAATGATAACTTCCACTATAAGTAAATTAATAAAGATGACGCCATGTTGTGCATTAGCCATCTCAAGCACGTTTCAAATCAGACTTATTTCCACGCTCTAGGAAACTGTGATGTGTTCACTAACAGTCATACAGCAGCAGCAGCAGTACAGGTTGAAACATACAGTGAAACCGACACATTCACATCTGAGAAATATCTGGAACAACAAAAGAATCCTGTTGAACAGCTGCACTGCGGCAACACAGTGATTAAATATTTTGCGTAAGGGCATATCAGAAACATTCACTAAAGAACTTCTTACTCACTCCTTCATGTTATACGACAGGGAAAAAATAAATTCTAATCTAACGCTGGTGTGCGTACAGCTTCTGTAAATAAGCATAAATTATTAATTTCATTTCATTTTGTGGGAAGAAACCAGTTGTTGCCCTGCCTGTATGCAGGATATGTCAATCAAACTATCAAATACAGCAGCTGCACAACTATAGAAAAACAAACAAAGCTTTACAGGTCCTCTTTCACACTCTCACACACACACACACACACACACACACACACACACACACACAGAGCCATGAGGATGATACAAACAACTCAGCTTTTTTATGCAGAAAAATACTGGAGAACCAGTTTGCAGGAAGACAGAGACAACAACAAAAGTTCCCTGCTGTTTCCTGTCTTTCTAGATGATATTTTTTAGACGTGACAGAGTGCAGGGCAGATATTATATATATTTTTTTATTTATTGAAATGCTTTCTAAGGGCAGCTGTTTGATGTGACTTATTTGCACAGTAATCCAACAAAAACAGAGCAGGAGGATGTTCTCAAAGAGACGACACGGCTTATTGATGCCTAGCTCAGCTGAAGAATTATTCCAGCTGTTATATAAGATCATTAACATCAGCTGGACAGAATGTAATGCCACTCACTGTTTCCCAATATAAAGGATTTTGTTCATACTGTTCGCAATGTTACAATATAAGCAAACGTAACGTACTTGTTTGATTGAAGTCTGTGTGGCAGCTTGTTCCCAAGGCACAAACTGATCATTGAATATCGCTCAGAGATGGTTCCGATCAAACTATTAGTGATTCCACGCCAGCACAGGTGCTTTATAGACAATAGCATAGGGCGTGGCCGGGCAAGCCGGTGTGTCTTAAAGAAGTATCCACGTACCTGACCTCAGGGGGATCATCCCCGTACATATGGAATATGTTAACGGTAGAGAGATAGTTTCGATACGATAGAGAACTCCAGGCTTGGACTGCTGAGTAACACTGACTCATCCAGCAGCCTTTTCTCAGTTCTGGAGACCCTCTGGGTGACTTTGATCGTGTGAATCAATTTAAACAAATACAGCCTTCTGAGGCAGATCAATACACTCTTCCCTGCTATTATCAACACATTGAAAGGCTCTTTTATCTGCACCTTTTATCCACTGGTGCAAAACACTCTAAGATGAAAATACTTAAACTGTGGATGGAGAAAAAAGTGAGAGAAATACAGAAATTCATTAAAAGGAGGGCTGAGAGGGTTTGAAGAGGAGTCATCACCTCTTTTGGTACACATGTAAAACAAGTTATACTTATAAAGGAATTAAAAGTTGTTTATTGAGAGCTTTGTTAAGTCAATGGTTCTCAAAGTGGGTTCCCCGGGGTCCACAACAAAAAAAGGGGAATAATTTATTTTCACTATAATTTCATCCACAAGTAAAACAATGACCGATTGTATGACTATTTTGCTTATGAGTTTCATTCACTTTCTGTAATTAAACATCGAAAAGCAAAAATTCTATCAGGTAGGGGACCCTGGGACAAAGTCTTATCAGATGGGGGTCTGTGGTCTAATTTGTTAGTTTAGGGGTCCTTGATGTGAAAAAGTTTGAGAACCACTGTGTTAAGTTCTTCAGCAGATTTACTGTAGACCACCGTTGCATTTCAGTCCATGTGGAGGGTATAATCAGTCAGAATAGTTGCTGAAATCCCAAAGTTTCCAGTAAAAGCATTTTAAAAATTTAGATTTGGGTGATAAATATTAAAGCCTCCCAAAGTGGCAGCTGCATGTATGTATTTTATGCATAATGAGTGTTTGTTCTTGGTTTTCTTAGAAAATAAAAATAAAAAACTACTAGTAGGATGAAAAGAGAAACTACACCTCAGTGTCCTCTATGGACCTATAGCCAAACTTTCTTCCCAAAAGTTAATTCTCCTTCCTGATATTAGCTAGAAAGAAAAGGCAAGCATCTGCTGGCATTAATAATTGAAGAAGAAAACATAAATGTAATAGTAAATGATTTATTAACTATGAAATCATTGGTTAACAAAAAAACGTATAAATGCTCATCAATGCATAAGCCAAATTATTTAATTATGACCCTAAACTTGAACACCTCGTTCCAAGGTAGCGTTTGTGCTTATACTTGGGAGATCGTGGCAGCTTCAGTAGGGTCATGCAGCGTTCAGTGAATGTTTGTAACATAATGCTGCCCAGGCAACAGCCTCTGTGCTTACCATAATCCTCAGAAAGGACACGGTTCACATTATAGACGTCTCATACAAACCATACACTGTTCAATTCACACACTCTTTCTCTTCCACTAACATCATGAGCCCTTAGTGATTGTCATATATATACATATCAATTCTTTTGACCTCATGTGTCCTCGCACCGAGGCACACGTCCACCAGCACTGATTATTTGTTACACAACATTGATTTTGATTTACTCTTCATCAGTCCAGCCAATTCAATCTGGCATCTGACATGAAATCTATTTGGCTCTAAGGGGCTTTTATGTTGAAGTCCACCATGTAACTAAGTTATATAAATGCCATATTTATGTCATCAGTGTTGGCAGTTTTTGATGCATTAGGGGGAACTAAATCCCTTGAGCACTCTACAAAAATGTCATGAATGAAAATCTATGAAAATGTTATCCCCTTTCTCATGCAAACACACACAGAGTCATAAATGAAGGTGCACTAGAGATGATTCTACAATATGTTAAAGTGGAGACTGTCACAACACTGAAGACAATATAAGTTTGTAAATTCCATTAACCGAGACAAGAGAGTCAATGCTTATCCCCAAATTAGGACGTGAATCTTAAAGGAATACACTGTAAAAAAAAAATGTATAATGTATGCTTGTTTTTACATTTATTTATCCAGGTAAGTCGATTGAGAACAATTTCTCTCATTTACAACGACAACCTGTTACATTCACACAGTTACACATTCATACCTGGAAGCTGCCCAGTACAACCACAGTATGATCTGCTGGCCACTGAGCAGCTCCACTGGAGCGGTTGGGGTTAAAGGCCTTGCTCAAGGGCACCTCTGTGGTGGTAATGAGGGAGGGACAAGCGCTGCTCTTTCACTTTCCCCACCCAGATTTTATCCTGTCGGACTGCATATGTATGTCCTGGCAGAAAATTACCAGTACCTTTTCTGTTTAGTTTACGGACAATTCTGTTAATCCAAAAACTGAAAATTCTGTAGATTTACAGTTTTTCATCTGTGCCTTTAATGGACATTTCTGTTAATCCAAAAACAGAAAATTCTCTAAACTTAAAGTATATCCTCTGTAACTTTAACGGATATTTCTGTTAATCCAAAAAAATAAAAATACAGAAAAAACCTGTGAAAAATCATAACAGAAAATTCCTTCATATTAACACAGTACATAAGCCTGGATTTGCTACAACCAGCAACCCGTTAGCTTAGCTTAGCACAAAGACTGAAAACAGAGGGGGACCGCTAGCCTGGCTCTGTCTAAAGGTAATACATCAAATCCACCTACCAGCACCTCTTAAATTCACATTATATCTTGTTTGTTCGACCCGCACAAAAAACCTTGGTGTAAAAACAAGTCGTTGCATTGTTGCAGGGGGTTATGGTGAGAGTACTAACTGCTCGTTGCCAACCAACTGCTTCTTGACAAGAAAAAAGTCTGGCACATAACCCGAGGTTAACAAAGTTTTGTTTTTAGTCTTTGGTTTTTGTACGGATCAAACAAACAAGAGCCAGAATGGCTGATTCCAGTTTCCAGTCTTTAATGCTAAGCTAAGCTAACAGGCAGTGTAGCTTCGTATTTACTGTGCAGACATGACATCTTATTCTCACCATAAAAGAAAATAAGTGTATTTCCCAAAGTTTTGAGCTATTGCTTAAAAAAAAAAAAAAGTCTTTCCACATGGCATCATGATTCAGCTGCACCTCAGCAGCAGCAGTCAGTCAGGGTCACTGTGACATGTGAAGTGTAGTGTAGAAAGTGGTGACTTGAAAAGGATCCAGTATCTATAATGTATGAACAGTCAGGAGGACAGCTGCACATAAACACATTTTTCCTGCTCAGTTTTAGATATAGCTGATAAATAATGTAAATGCATTTTAACAGACTTTTCCCATAAGCAGTTGTTGATGCTTCCTCATAAACATCAGCTGGATGTCAATATGTTCAACATAACTGTTGGGTGCTTATTTGACAGATACAATAGAGTTGAACACTAAAGGCTGCAGTTTTGTGCCTCAGGCACCACCTTTAATAAAAAAGGCCTGTTTATGTGATCATGAACGCCCCCTAAAGCCTCTGTGTTCATGCACCTGTTCACTGTTTGGTTAACCTTCCGCTAAATGGATATCACACTGGCCATTGTTGCATGTAGCGGGGAAGAGAGGACCCAAATGCAGTGAGAGACTGGCAGGCAGGAGAAGGTGTGGGATTCAGGATTTAATTAAACAAAAACGGCAGTAGAGCGACTGGAAAAACCACTCGAAAATACGCAGGGAAAAAGCAAAAGCAACAGGAAACTTAGGAATAACAGGCTGACAGCAACACAGACAGGAACGGGAGCAACAGGAGCAAACTAAAACTTGCAAGGACAAGGCACAAAACTGACAGCACGGGGATACAAATGAGGGCAAACGCAGACAAAACGAACTGGCAAGAGACAAAGGAAACACGGGGGTTAAATACAACAGGTAATGAACAAACGAGGGACAGGTGATATAACAGGTGAAGCACATCAGGGCGGGGCAGGACAATCAACCAAGGCAGGGAAGCAAAGTAAAACTAGACATGACAAGACGGAAAACAGGAAACAGGAACAACAAACAGGAAACATGAAATCATCTAAACACAGAGACTTGACACAACACAACAGAGAACACAGGAATTAACCAAAAAATGCACAATACACAGAACACGGTCAAGACAGGGTATACACAATAGACAAGGAGATAACTAAACTGAAATATACAGAATAAATATACAAACACAGGGAATATACAGAAATAATAATACAGGCAACCGAAATATACAAAACCAGGTAACCAAAATGTCCAAACCATAACAGGCCATTACTGTAAGTAAACTTTCATCTTTATGCTACATGGGCCTACTATATTAAATACAGTGGTTTAGAAAGACCATGCAAACTAAATGGGAACAACACTGCCACTCTTGAGTTATTTTTACACATTTATTTTTAAAGGAAAAGACTATTTTGGGAAGTTGTCACAAGAAAGACATCATCATGCGTGCATGTGCGCGTGTGTTTGTGTGTGTGTGTGTGTGTGTGTGTGTGTGTGTGAGAGAGAGAGAGAGAGAGAGAGAGAGAGAGAGAGAGTGTGCACTCACAAGGAAAATAAAAGACGGAAAAGTCTAACAAACGGATGTAATAAGACCAGAAACACGCACTCACAAGTAATTTTAGATGACAAGAAACGGACGAGTCTCCTTTTTTTTTAAATCATTTCTGTTCTGTTCTCTCTCCACTTTAAGCCTTATCAATGTGTTTATCTGAGTGACGCTATGCCTATGTTTACACAACCAGAGGATACTAGTGATGTTCATCTGTGTGACCTTTGGTCATAATATGAAGTTGTTTTCACATTTTTTTGTAAAGCACATTAAGCTTTCCGTTTTGTTTTCTCTTTCATTTGAGAGAGGGCATTTACCACTGCAATATCAGTTGCCACCACAGTGCATTTGGTCGTTTGCGCAGCATTTTTAGAGCATTGCATGAAAACAAACATGTCATTACAACATGACTAATCAAATCATTTTTCATCATCAGTCTTTTAAATGTCAGAAAATAATTAAAATGGTCCATCACATTTAAACCCAAAGATACTCAATTTACAATGAAAAAGGAAGTAAACACTCAAATTTGACAAGCTGGCACCAGATATTATTTGGTTTGATTTTTCTTGATAAATGTCTTCAACACTAAATCGACTATTCATGTCAGCATTATTATCAAAGATCAAAAAGGAGTAACAAAACACATGTTTTCGGACTAATGCTACACCTATTATGTTACAGAATAGAATGAATGGCATTATTGGACCATCCCTTTGCTTCACTTACAGACTGAAATTATTTGTGACTGATGTGATTCAAACAGCCATATGGAGATGTTGGCTTTATATCCAACACTTATATTTAAATGTATATCTGCTAACTGCCAAATAGATCAAGAGATCACCTATCACCAAACATATTTCACAAAGCTTTCTGTGTGTTTATTTTCCTGTTGACCTGACCTGCATGATGATGATGATGATGATGATGATGATGATGATGATGATGATGATGATGATGAATTGTGGGTGATACAACCAGGTGCGTCGGACTGGAGGGGAAAAGGGGACTGAGTACCGAGGGCCCTCATGTGAGGAGGGCCCAAAAAGATGCTAGAATGAACAGCTGTGGATGCGGGGAGGGGCCCATAGGAAATGCCTTTCTACAGGGCCCAGAATTTTGTGCTACGCCCCCAGGCTGTTTTTTTAGGAATATTTGTACATATTTTTTTTATATGTAGGCTATAACAGTTAGCAGGCTAAAGCAATGATGTTTATCTTAAATAATAATTCACTAAGTAATTTTAATGGCTGCTCAGTTGTCCCATTCACACACACTGAACTGTGGCTGGTTTGCAGCAGCTGGTGACGATGATGAAACAGGATTATGGGGTTTAAAATACTCACTCAGTGTTTTATTTTTTTGCTTTTTTGACAGAGCAAAGTCCTGAATACTATTTATTTAAAATACTATGACTATGTGGCAGTTTACTGTTTAGAAAAACCAAAAACTTTCATGAGCTCAGAGTCACTGGAAATATCAGCCAGGTCAAACAACAGTCAACAATCAAGCAATTGTTCAGTTTCCCATATTTAAAAAGAGATGACAAAGACTGATACCTGTTAGTGAGTCGTAAGATCTGTCCAGCTCTCTGGAGTCAGACAAACTCTGGTCCTGACTCCTGGATTTCATGTTTTTGTTTCAGTTCTTACCAGACCACCGCGCTGGACCTGCAGGATCTGTGCGCGCGTCGGAGCCGCAGCTCATCTACGACTTCATTCCTGTTTGCATGTCACTTTTCTGCAAGCATCAGCTTGTGTGTGTAGAGGTGCTGCAAACTGGTCGCATGCAAAAGCTCTTGTCTCTCTATCCAAACGTCCTGCTCCCGCTCATCAGCGCGCGCTCACATCCATGCAGAGTCCGCGGTCACTTTGAGGCTTCCGTGGGTTTAAGGTTCAAATGTAATGCTGATCCACAGCAGACAGCTTTACTTTGGTTGTCCAAAAATATCCAAAAATGAAAAAGAGTACGTCTGCTGAGACAGACACAGAGAGAGAGAGAGAGAGAGAGAGAGAGAGAGAGAGAGAGAGAGAGAGAGAGAGAGAGAGAGAGAGAGAGAGAGAGAGAGAGAGAGAGAGAGAGAGAGCATTACAGCTAAAGAGTGATGAAGGCAGGCAGACAGACGGACGGACGGACGGACGGGCAGGCAGACAGGCAGACAGACAGGCAGGCAAGCAGGCAGACAGACAGGCAGACAGACAGGCAGACAGACAGGCAGGCAAGCAGGCAGGCAGACAGACAGACAGAGGGACGTGGGAGTGTATCTGCTGATCTATACTCTGATGGATGGTCTCACCTTGGCTCGGGACTTGAGCAGCTTTGGCTCGGTCGGAAGAAGTAATACCTGCGGATCAATACCCTGTCAGCTCCTCGTCCTTGAGCTGGTAGAGTAGAGTTAACGAATGACTCACTCATATTTCAGATAAATGCAAGCACCAAGGTCGTCATTGGAGAAAAATCATTTGAATATTTGATCCATAAATACACAACATAAGCTGGGTGGAGACATAGGAGGCCACAAGCTGATTTTTGGGATACACTTCAAGATTTCCACAGCTTTGTTTCCCATCACTAACTTCTATTTAAACCCTCTAACATGTAAGACTTCGATCCTTTCTGAAACATCATCAAAGCCATGGCTCAATGATGCCACCCGTGAGGCCAGGCATGTGTGCAGGAGAGCTGAGCGCAAGTGGAAAAAGGACAAGCTCAGGTATCATATGAAGTCCTTAAGGAAAGCTTGAGAAAATATCAGAAAACTTTCAAAGCTGAAAAAACAAGATGTTTTTCTGTATTCTGATATTTTTTTAATAAACCTCGGGTCCTTGTTAAAACTATTGATTCTTTATTACATTCTCCACAATCCTCTTGCCTGGAAGCTTCTTTTGAAGTCTGTGAACATTTTCTTAACTTCTTTTTAGGCAAGGTTGCCACTATCAGAGCCCATATTTCATCCCCCGCTTTTGACCCTTCCATAGTTAGCACTTGCTCAACTGTCCTCAACCAGTTTGAGCCTGTGTCACTTTTAAATCTCACTGAAATCGTCACAAAACTAAAACCCTCATATTGTTCCACTGACATTGTGCCCCGTCGCCTCTTTAAGGAAGCCTGGGAGACTATTGGCCCGATTGTTCAAAAAATCATTAATAGTAGTTTGGCAGCAGGTGTCATTCCAACATATGTAAAAGAAGCAGTTGTGGAACCCCTGATTAAAAAAAGAAATCTGGATTCATTGGTTTTATCCAATTACAGACCTATCTCGAAGCTTCCTTTTATCTTAAATTTTTTTGAGAAGACTACTTCTACAGCTGCAGTCTTTTTAGATGTACATGGAATGTTTGAGATTTTTCAATCTGGTTTTAAAGCATTTCACAGCACTAAAACTGCACTTTTAAGAGTTTTCAATGACCTCTTATTAACCATTGACTCTGGCAATTCTGCCATACTAGTGTTTTTAGACCTCACTGCTGCGTTTGATACAGTTGACCACGCAGTTCTTATCTCCCGTCTAGAGCACTGCGTTGGCATCAGGGACACTGCTTTGCAGTGGTTTAAGTCCTATTTGTCTGGGAGGTGCTTTTCAGTAAAGCTTGGGTACTTTGCTTCATCTACTGCCTCCTTCTTTGTGGTGTTCCACAGGGCTCAATTCTTGGACCACTTCTTTTTTCTCTATGTCTTCTCCCCCTAGGAAACATAATTAGTAAGCATGGCATCTCCTACCACTTCTATGCGGACGACTCTCAAATATATCTTCCCCTCAAAAGAGGTGAAAACAACTCCCTCATACCTCTACTAGAGTGTTTAAAAGATATTAAGGCCTGGATGGCTTCACATTTTTTAAATCTAAATGAAGAAAAAACTGAGGTCATTGTGTTTGGACCCAGTCAGGCCGATGATATCCTTCCCGTTGACCTGGGCTACCTGCAACAATATACAAAACCCATAGTCACAAATCTGGGTGTCAAAATAGACAATGGTTTTAAACTTGATAAGCAGATAAATAATGTTGTTAAATCCAGTTTCTATCACTTGAGGCTTCTATCTCAAATTAAACCTGTTTTATCTTGTAAGCACTTTGAGCATGTGATTCATGCTTTTATTTCAACTCGTTTAGACTACTGTAATGCACTTTACATTGGCGTTAATCAAACCTCTCTTTCACGCTTACAGTTAGTACAAAACTCTGCTGCTCGTCTTTAACCGGAACTCGTAAGCATGAATACATAACACCAGTCCTGGCCTCGCTACATTGGCTCCCAGTCCAATTTAGAATACACTTTAAGATTATTGTTTGTTTTTAAATCACTGAATGGGTTGGCACCTCGCTACATCTCAGACCTCCTACAAGTTTACAGCCCCTCACGGTCACTTAGGTCTATTAATCAACTTCGGCTGGTCGCTCCAAAAATCATGTTAAAAACCAGGGGCGACCGCGCTTTTTCAGCTGAAGCGCCTAAACTGTGGAATGTATACCTCCACAGGTCAAATTGGCCACGACCCTCGAATCGTTTAAATCCCGCCTTAAAACTCACTTGTATTCCCTGGCTTTTAACCCAGCATGAGAACTGTGTGGTCTAATGTTGTTTTAATATGTGGTCTTATGTTGTTTTAAGTGTTCTATGTGTTTTATATGTGTTTCTATGTTGTTCAGCACTTTGTAAACCTTTGTTTTTTAAATGTGCTATATAAATAAAATGGATTGGATTGGATTGGATAAATGTAACATTTTCTTGGAAAGACATTAAGAAAGACATGAAAATTATCAATAAATTAATTAGGACTGGTTGGTTGGCTGGTTTAATACTTTCTTTACAAAGAAAACAAGTTTTTAGAAAAATGGAAAACCCACAAGCTGATATATCTTGAAAACTGGAAGCAGTCAAGCAAATTAATGTTGCTCTTCCATAAAGTTGAGGGACTTATTACAAGAAACAGTATAATGTTATTTTTTCAGCAAAGTTGAGGCTGATGGGAGTGCCATTAGTCATGGCGATCCATTATATAGATGCTGACATTCTACTCATACATAATACAAAAGTTGCCCTCATAGTTCCGTTGGAAGAAAAGTCAGAAGATCACCAAAATCATTAGGATTCATCACCTGGGGACTATCAATGTGTGTACAAAATATGTGACCAATCCATCCAGTAGATGTTGAGATATAACTGAAAACTTTGTCCTGCTGGTGGTGCTACAGGAAAAGTCAGGATATCACCAATGTCATCAGGATTCATCCTCTGGAGACCATGAATATCTGGACCAAATTTATTGACAATCTATCTGATAGTTGTTGAGATATTAGTCTGGACGAATATTTGGGGGCTCGTCTAAATGCGGTTTTCCGCATTGAGTGTTATTTGTAGGCTTTGAAGTGTGGTGGAGCGTTGATGGCTTTTGCTTTTTGCCTCAGTGTGTAGCTGTGCATTTTTGCTTTTGGCGCAGTTACTTGTGTTGGTAAACTGTATCATAGCTGTTTTTTTCCCTCTCTCTGTGTTAATTGAAGCGTGGTTTGACACTGGGAGATGGTTACTTTGATACTTTGTGTTCATACCGTGTCTTCACATTGCCTACTTTTTGTGTGCTTTGTTGTTAATCCGTGCACACGTTTGGCTGCCATAGATTTTTGGTGCCGCTGCTCCTTGAGTTTTTTTTGTTTGCTGTGCGAATTTTCGGGTGGTATATTTTTCCAGCCCGTTTTCCATACCCTTTTTGACTCGGCAGGGGAGGTTCTTTTTATAGTGATCGGTTAGTCGGGGTTGTGCTATTCGCTCTTGACAATGGGGTTTAATGTTGATGAATTTGTAGTGCAACCAAGCTTTGATAAATTACATCCTTTTTTATATGTTGCGTCCTCCAATACCTTTTGAGCCTTGGTTTGTTTCTTTAATTGGAGGCCGTAACATATTTGGGGAATGATGGTGGACCGATTTGCCATCTGCTATCATGGCTTAAAACCAGTACACAGCTTTCTGTTCAAACTTCTCCAAGCTAAACATATGCTAAAAATCTCCCCCAAAGCCACAGGAGGCATTATGCAGCTCTTTCACAGGATTAGTAGTACTTTCCATGATTAGTAAATTGACTTTGACATGTAAAATCGGTGCCTTTAATCCCACTTCAAAACCTAATATAAACATTTTTGTTGCTCAGCTATTTCAAAGAACAAAATACTATTGAATAAATGTAGATTCCTTTAAAATACCACACAACCCAGGACATATTAACTATAAAAAACAACAATAAACAGTATTATTGTGTGCTTGCCTTGAGGTAACTCTCAAACCAACACACATAACTCTGTTTGCCAAGAAAAGCTAAATAGTGTTTGTTGGGTGATAAACAGTGTGGTGAAGCTTTCTTAAAGACGGGCAGGCGAGTAAGTGAGGGATTATTATGTCCCCCGTCAGAAGACTGATAGGGAGGAGAGAAAATATCAGCTGCTCAGGGGAAAGAGTGAGACAAAGAAAAAGGAAAGGCAAGTCAGAACACCAAAAAAAAGCCTGTTGAAGTAAAAGGAATCAAAGAGAAGGATAGTGGTGCATCTGAAAAGGAAAATAAGCAAAAGAAAAACAGAAGACAGAGGAAACACACTGGGGAGGTATTTGAATATATATAATGTGCCTTGGGACGGTTAAATCTCGCAGCATTGATGGAGTTTATCTCCCTCAGGGTTTTACAGAGAAGTAGAGCTGATAGATAACCGATAATAAGCTCTGATTGATGCCTGAAGTTATGCACGGTGTGGAGCGGGGAAACAGGTGAAGAATAACACCCACATACACATACACACACGTGCGCACACACACACACACACACACACACACACACACACACACACACACACACACACACACACACACACACACACACACACACACACAGTGACCGATACAGTAGAAGCACAAGCAAACACTTTCTGTTCAGTGCTAAACAGAAGATCATAAGACATACAAATAGTGCCACGTCCTTAGGTGTGTTTCTGCTTATATGTCCTGCTGGAAAGAGGCAGTTTGAGTTGATTAATTTCGCCCTATTTTCTGCAGATACAGGTGAGGACACAGATAAAGAAATGAAGAGGTGAGGGGATAATGGAGGGAGGGAGGGGGAGTTCAGGCGAGACAAAGCAGGCAATCTCTCCTCAAATGAAATTTTGATGAGAAGGCTGATATGCTTAACTGAAACGTTATAAATACACAGCAGCATTAATGGCTTGTCACAGAAGAACGAAAGGGGTTTGCTCTGTCTGGGTGTCTAAGCTGTCATCAGCAGACACACACACACACACACACACACACACACACACACACTGACACTGCACAGATTATATCAAGGGTTTGATATACTGCCCAATCTGCAATATAGCAACGAAATTAGAGGATTTGGTGGATTGAGACCCACCATATTAAAAAGACATTGCACAAAGTGATCTCCAGAAACCAGAAACACACTCTCTCTTCCACTCTCTCACACACAAAATCAAATATACACACTCACTCAGTCCACTTTCCATGCCACAGTGTTAGTCCCAAAAGCCCATTATTATCTCTGGAAATGAATCTTTGTTCTGCCATGATACTTGCATGTTCATTAGAGGCTTATCAGTGTAATTCTCTCCAGCAGTCGGTCCCACAGTTTTAATTAGGCATGTGAGAGATACAGAAATTCAAAAGCAAATACCAAGAAAAAAAAGAGGGGAAAAGGGGAAAAGAGTGAGGTTGTAATCATTAATGTTCATGGTCCCACTGCTGCTGCATTAAAGGCTCTGTATGTCGCATCCTATCAACTACAAATTAACCCTGTTAATGTGTTTTTCTCCCATCCCGGAATACTGTGTAGACTAGCCAGACCCTCCTCGTCAGCGCTGTGGAGGAAGGTCTGGCAATGCGAGACTACCTAAAGTGAAACTACCTACCAGAAATATGGGAGAAATCTGCTAAGAAAATGTGGATCCAGCATTTTGTCCAGACCCCTGTAGTACATTATGACCTCTGTTTGTATCTTCTTTTTTTTCAAGATTATTTTTTGGACTTTTCCAACTTTATTTGATAGGGCAGCTAGGTGAGAAAGATGGAGGACAATGACAAGAGGAACAGAATAGTAGTGAAATCGCCGGTTTAAGCAAACATGACCATAATCTTCCCATTCATTTACTTCTCAGACAAATATGGAATTCATTCATTTCAAATATTTAGTCACGGTGCATTTGCGGAATATTGATTCTTCTCTATGAACCCCTTTCCTCATTATTGCTCTGTGCTGCTGCCACTGCTCACAAAACAAATTGAGTAAACAGACTGGTGTGTGTGTGTGTGTGTGTGTCATTTTCACACTAAAAGTCTTGTTCACACAGTTTAGTCGATCAGAGCTGAAACTTAGAAAATAACCACATTATGTGGTCGTATGTCCAGACTGATTAGCATTTTGCGACCATGAACAGATTTGATAACGAAATGTATCAGTGCATACAATCTGATGTAATTAGGGTGTGTACTCACTGTGACCGCTATTCTCACATTATCTCTCACAATCATCCCGGCTTGACTACAGACTTCTTTATCGAGGTTAACCAAGGGATAAAATAGTCCCTCTGGAATATTTTTGAGAAGGAGGCTTGTATATATTATGCAGGTATAGTGCAGGATAATTATTCTGCAGGACTTTTTTTTTTTTAGGATTACATTTTATCAGCATTCCTGATTTTTAGTAAGAAACACATAAAACTGAATTTTTGTCAATGTATATGTTGGTCAGAGCTGTGCTAGGAAATACATGGTAATCAAAGGCAATTTACCAATTATAACGATAATGGTGTAAGTTGTCCCACAGTGAAAGATGCAAAATAACGATACATTATCAATCAAGCAGTCTGTACACATACAGTCATGAAAAGAGCTCTAATCAGGTAGATGGAGTGATAACAACGGTATGGGTGGACCATGACCATGTGCAGGGGCTTTTATCTGGCTAATTAAAACCCATTCATGCATGATTTGTGACATTCAACCTCCTTAGTGTTTTATTCCTCTTTAGGCATGATAATTAAATTAAATATTTATTTAATAAACCAATAAATACAATATTAGAAGACTGTACAATATTATAGATTTTAATGCTGTTAAAAAAATGTGTTCACATATTCTAATACTGTTCAATGCAATGCAAAAAAACGTTAAACCGGTAAATGCTAGATCATTCATGCAGCTTTAAAGTTGACGTTTTTAATGTTAAATAATTGTTTAACCCAGGTGTACCTTTCAACTTTTTAAATAAATAACTTCTTTGCAATCTTACACTGAATCAATTGAATGTAAGCTGCTTGACTTTTTACAGTTCATAAATGCTTAACACACAGGGGAACAAGTAAAGAAATCATAAGAGAGAAAAGCATTTATTTATTATCAAAGACCATATTCAACGAATGAAAAGTCATATTTCACTTTTGCAGTGTATGGGGGTAAGAAATCAAGTCTCCCACTGACTGCCTATGCATCAGACAGCAGTGTCAGCAGGTGACACTGTGTGTGTGTGTGTGTGTGTGTGTGTGTGTGTGTGTGTGTGTGTGTGTGTGTGTGTGTGTGTGTGTCCGCGCGTGCTGGTTGTTGGAAAGCTTACAAGGAAAAAAAGGTTGTTACAAAAAAAAAAAAAAAAAAGGTGGTTACAATATAGACATAAAAGCAATATTTCTTAATGTTTTTTGCCTAAATAGTCAACAGAGGATGCATTAGTTGAGTAACAGGAAAGCAACCTTTATTTAAAAAAGAAACATAAATATACCTACAGGAGTTAAGAAACAAGACCCTACAGTTGAAGAAATTGCATAATTAAGATCTGCTTCCAGTCAAAAAATTATTTCAACAAGCCAGGATGAGTTCTTGTTTTCCCCACTAAACTTACTTTAAGTGCCAGAGACACATCAGAAATAATCACTTTAATGGATCATAACATTTAACCATTGTTTGAACGGTTTTCCTTCTAAACTAACCACTCAACACATTCCGATTCATTTAAAACTATCCGAGACAATGACTTGTTTGACGTGCAGTAGTGAAGGTTAGTCATGGCTTTGTTCAAAAGCAAAAGTTTGCAACAACAATAAAGAGGTTTTAATCACTTCAGAGCATTCTCAAATTAACTACAGCTCAAAATATTCTACCCCTTGGTAAACATGTAAATACTAAATACTTGTACATTCGATTTGAACATCAACGAGAATTAAGTTAACATTCGCACAACAAGCATTCAGCTACTAAGAAAGAGTTAACGCTCCATTTAAAGAGGATTTACAGTAAGATTCAAACTCAAAAAGGCTCAGGGTCACCATTACCATTGTTGTTAGAAAAGGACATGTGTCACTCAAAGCTTCTGAAATAATTACTGGAGAGATGCATGAGAAATCTGTGATCAGTTTGACAGCCAAAGCTACTTACAACATCATCGGTGGAGATGAACATCTGGGTTAAAAAATACTTGAATTCAATTAAATTCAAACTTTAATGTGTCAGTTAACAGTCCAGCCAATACTGCAGATTGCACACGAGGAACCAGTGCAATATGGGCACTTCCTTAAATTATCACGCGCACATATGAACGACCACACAGGGAGGAAGTCCGGAAAGTTTACAGGTCTTTCCTTAGTCAGTGTGTCTGTCTCAGTTTCCATCGTTCAGTTCAAGAGGATGAGAAATCAAGACGTATCGTGGAAAGAACAATCGAGGATTGTACTTGTTGGCATTTGTATTGTGTGTAAAGTATGTGTACATGTCCACATGCACACAGATGTACTGTGCGTGTCCATCTGAAGAGAGTAGGAGGATGTGTGTGCATGCTCGAGTCTCAGGAGATGGTGGAAAACTCTTTGAGCAGGATGTCCTGACTCAGTGTGTTCAGAGAGACATTCTTCCTCACATTCAGACTGATGGAGCGCACCTGGAGACAGAAGGACATTTATTACCAGGTCAAAGAGTGGAAATTAGACTTTGTCCATAACTTAACATACCCATATAAACACTTATCAATTCATCAATCGGTGTAAAAGAAGCATCTGATACAAAAGTCCAGATAAAAATGTAACTTTAAAAATATAATTGCTGGGCGCCCGGATAGCTCAGCTGGTAGAGCGGGCGCCCATATATAGAGGTTTACTCCTCGACGCAGCAGTGTTCGACTCAAACCTGCGGCCCTTTGCTGCATGTCATTCCCCCCCTCTCTCTCTCCCTTTTAATTTCTTCAGCTGTCCTGTCAATAAAGGCCTAAAATTGCCCCAAAAATAATCTAAAAAAAATTAAATTATATATATATATATATATATATATATATATATATATATATATATATATATATATATATATATATATATATATATATGGGACTCTGCTGGTGGTAATTTCTGTTCACTTTCTATTACGGGAAGCATTTTCTCAGCTTTAACTTTGCACAAAGCCCTTGTATTATTGTAAACAGCAGTGTTTAGTGTTGTGGTGCAGCAGGAGACAACCACTTTTAGGTGCTTAGAGACATAAAATCTGGGTAAAAAAAAAACTATTTGTAGGGTCCTTATAATTCATACCTTACTTTTCAATACAGAGTCCTTCTCAGCTATGATTCTGACTTTATATGAAGTGACACCACTTGGGCACCCATATGCAGAGGCTCAGTCCTCGATGCAGAGGCTCAGGGTTCGAGTCCGACCTGAGGCCAATTGCTACATGTCTTCCCCCTCTCTCTCCCCCCATTTCCTGTCTACATATGTTCTGTCTATTAAAAGGCTAAAATGGCCCCAAAAAAATCTTTAAAAACAAAACAAAAACAAAAAACTAGTAGACCTCATTAAACCCATAATACATTGCTCTGTCTCTTACCAGCTCCTTAAAGAAGGCAGCCTCTTTGGGCTGCTCCGAGTATCTCTCAAACTGGTCCAAACCATCCTGCAGTTTGAGCGTCAGTGTGTCATAGTTGGACCGAACCACCTCCAACACCTAACAGGGTGGACAGATAAGGGAAACAGAAAATTACCGTGCTGCAAAACTCCATGAGACAGAGTGGTTAATGCATCGCACAGTGAACACTTCACCTGAATAGTCACATACACAGTCAAATATTAATTACCGTTTAATACTTCATTACATCTTTACTCACGAGGGATCATAATCTGGTTCCATCCGATTCCTCCCCCCACGTGTTATTTCCAGTCACTAACTGCTAACTGTCAGAGTCATCTCTGTTATAAGGGATGGGATTGGTCGTTTGGAAAAAAAGGGACACATCATCTGCAACTTGGATTATTTTTAGATATTGTTTTGCTTTCTTATTTGTTTTGTCACTCTTCTCCACAAAATTGTGCACCATTAGCTAGAACTGTAGTTTATCCAACATTGGTTGTTCATGTTTTGTTTTTATCTTCAGACAAGCAGTCTGGTCTTGAATCTCAAACAAAATTGAGCCACTGTGCGTGCATCCATCTTCTGTAACAGTGAGATTTAGTTAGTTACTTACAGACTTTCACAATGTAATTTTTAAGTGTGTACACTACGTGCACAGGACACACATGCCTGAAGTCCAGCTGAGATAAGAAGGTGAGCTGAAATCAGAGGTAATTACGCAGATTCTCCACACTTCCACCCCTGCCATTCCCCCATTCAGCCGTGAAATAGCCCCTAAACAGACCTTTTCCATTCTTTTATTAATGTCCCTGCATCACTCCACACAGCATGAAACATTCACAATGAGGCGCATGAGCCGCATTTCCCAGAGAAGCTCTATAAATACACACACACACTACACTCAAACAAGTCCAGCTTTTATCCAGATAAACAAACCGATGTAAACTTCTACTTTTCAGTGCATGGACACACAACACATACATATTCTCTTTTAGCTCTGGCAGCATTTCTCTTGTACAGCTTAATCATATTTTTTTTAATTTATCAACAGAGGGGAAAGCATTCTTTTTATTTTTTTTCTAATAGATCTACAGCTCTGCCCTGGAAAAAAAGTGCTGTTTTTATTTCAACATCTGATGGTTCACGGATAAAAATGTCATACCCATATCTCTCTCTCTCTGCCTCATTCTTCCTCACAGCTCTCCATCACCCTCCTCTCTGAGGAAATGTGAAGGTAGGTTTGAACATTAACCTCAAATTAAATGTATTCAGTTTTTTTTCCCCTTAATGGTGGAGAAGAGAAAGGACGGAAAAGATGAAAGGAGGAGGGAGGGAAAAGGGAAGAAAGCGTGAGCTCTGACAAACTGATTAGAAGCAAAAAAAAAAATTAAAAGTAAATGCAGAATTAAAGAATAGTCAAGAGACGACAGAGAGACAACATAACCTTTACCACATGCTGTTTAAGCAAAGACAGGGATGATGGGTGTTTGGTTCAGCACACACTCGACTCTGCAGAGCAACCTTCTGCATCACTAAGCAGATATGATTGTGTGCGAGCAGTTGTCATGTTTATCTTGAAGCGTGGGCACAAAAGCAGCCTTGTGCATGCTTAAGTGTGTCTTTACTCTAATATCTTGTGTGTAAGAGACAGGCAGAGAGCACAGCAGCTCGTTTTAATGCTGTGTTTCTGGAGGCCATCCATCTTCTAGTTAACCTGTGGGGAACGAAGGCGTTGGGAGTGCAAGTGGTTAATATGTCTGTGTGTGTGGAGCACTCACTGTTGGTCAAAAGAAATGCAAAATTGGACACTTTATTTAAAAAACAATGAGAGAGAGAGGAAAACAAAGAGCTTTGTCTGAACAATCTGAATCTCTACCTCCGTTCTGCCCAATAATACAGCTGTCCACTCTGGTTGCATCTTACTAACGTTCATTAGTAAGAAGCAACAGGCTCCCTTTTGTGTCCATTTGCTGTGAGCATTATGTTGTTCAGCCTGAGGTAAGAGTAACTTTTTTTGTTTTAGTTGAAAGCTGATATGGTTCACTCAATTGTCTGTCCTTTTTATGGAAATCCAACCTACATTTTATGAATTCTGAGACTAGCAAAGTACAGTGCTTCAAAAGAAGCCTTTAAAAATATATATATAGGTTTTGGGCATTGTTCATTTATTGGACAGGCAGCAGTAGGGACATGACAGGAAATGAGGGGGAAAAGGACTGTATTTTATCATTAATAGTCATAAAAATGATTGCTGGCATGAGAGCAGAACAAAATGAAGAACTTCAATGAAATACTGTTACTAGACGTGAAGATTTTGGAATAAGGGCCCTGTTTTATTCATTCATTTATTTATTTATTTTTTGTAGAAACATCAGGATGCCCTATCCCAAACAAGAATACTTGTGTTAAGCCCTTAAGTCCAGATCAAGGATTTGGACCCATCTAAATCACATTGAGTGTCTGTCTGTCGGGATCCACCACCTATATTTTCCTACATAATATAACCAGGGGTGGTATACAGTACTATTTGAAAAGATTTAAACAGGATATCTCCATCACAGGTGTTCCTATAATATACTGCGCAGTGCTCAACAGTGGTTTGTATAATCTTTGTGGAGGCGAGTGTCAGTGTGAAAAGGTTGTGTCAGATGGTTTGGACACGATGTAGACAGCCTCTCATTGAAGCACTCCGTGTGGATATCTTCATTTGATCTACGGTTTGTTGGTGCTGCTCTGCGGTTTACTCACTCAAACACCCACCGTGTTAGTAACAGCATGTTTTAGCCAGCTGACTTAGCCGGAATGTGATGTGTAGTGATTAGGGCACGATGGTTCAAATCAATATCAATACGTTAATAAAAGTTATTATCACAGTACAGGTGTATGCCAATTACATATCAAGTAATTGAACTTAAAGTGATGGTTCGGAGTAATTTCACCCTAGGCTGCATCGCACCTTGACCTCGAGCCAAAACAACCCCCCATAAGCTTTTTTCCCTTGTTATAACGTTGGTTGAGTTAGCATTATCAGCTGTTAGCTTAGTGCCGGCGCTAATGGATCCACGTTTATATCTTGTAAATTACCCCGCTAATAAGGCCCAGAATGATACCAAACTTCTACAGTAGTACAAATAGTTTCTTTACTTATAAAACGAGGCATTAGAAAGTTTGTAACTACACCAGAAGTATATATATTTAAATAACACCTGCCTGATGGAAACTCCTCTCGGCTGCTACCGCGCAAGATCACGCACAGAGAACAACATCTATTGCCGGAAGAGACTACTGGTAAAGAAGAATCAAGAAGCAAGTGAACAGCAGAAGCAGTTACTGCAGCGTGAGGCGATAGGACAAGATGCCACACGGTTGTATATATCCCGGCTGCGGTTTAAAAGCAATAGATGTTGTGCTCTGTGCGTGATCTCGCGCGGTAGCAGCCGAGAGGAGTTTCCATCAGGCAAGTGTTATTTAAATATACTTCTGGTGTAGTTACAAACTTTCTAATGCCTCGTTTTATAAGTACAGAAACTATTTGTACTACTGTAGAAGTTTGGTATCATTCCAGGCATTATTAGTGGGGTAAGTTACGAGATACAAACGTGGATCCATTAGCGCCTGCACTAAGCTAACCAGCTGATAACGCTAACTCGACCAACGTTATAACAAGGGAAAAAAGCTTATGAGGGGTTGTTTGGCTCGAGGTCAAGGTGCAAAGCAGCCTAGGGTGAAATTACACTGAACCATCACTTTAAGTTCAGTGCACTGAGCTAGTGTGTGACGCCCTTCACAAAAATAAGTTATTTTGTTTATGTTCTGAGACGTTTGTCAAAGATGATAGTGATTTATTGCCTTGCCTTACGTGTGATGAACAATGGATTGGAAATGGATCAGGATGTATATAGTCACTACCAAAATTAGCTTTCAAAAATAAAAATAAACATTTTTGTGCACCACTAGTGATCATGCAAAATGGCTTCATTTCTATATGAAATAATTCCATAGATCACCTATGAGAACTACTAATGTTAGAGACGACTGCTCAAAACTTCCAATTATAAAAACAGTTACTTTATCTAATGAGAGGGGTGTTAATAACACTGCTGGCTGCTCGAAGACACCAAAGCCAACCTCTGCCTTCCCTCTTTGTTGTGAATAAATCTGGCAGATAAAAGCGAAGAGGTAATGGGGAAGTAGAATGACCAAATCCATCACTCTTATCAGCCTGTAAAAAAAGGACTCTTCCAGTTTATTTTCTATTCTCACCGACTTAAAGTCTTAAGTGGAGTTCACAACACTCATATCAGTGAAATTCAGCCTTCTAACAGACATTTTTTTCCACTAACGATGAAGGAATAACTCAGCGTAGTTGTCCAGTTGCTTAATGACTCAATTCTCAGTCTGTGTGTTTGTTTTTGCGCAACAGTGGGATAAATTGTCTCTAAAGAGTGGCTGCAGACATCAGAGAAACTGCAGCATGTACGCTACAAAAGGTATACAAAAAATCTACAATCAGAATAATTCAAGTTTTCATTATAGGGTGAGGTTTCCTTTAAAAGTCCAGTAAAAGTCCAGCGGCACCCTCCGGGCCTGAAATGTGAAGCCAATCCCAAGTGCCTCAAACCTGCATTCATTCTAGGGACCAGCAGGGGGCGACTCCACTTGTGGCAAAAATAAGTCTCATTGTATATTTATTACGTCAGTAAATATTTTCCTAGTGATTTAATGGTCTCAAATGCTAGTTTGAAGTTTTCCTTAATACAGTATGTAAATAAGTAAATTATGATCCCATTTATTTTAAAATTGATAATGAAGCAGGGGATGCTTTAGGGTGTGGCTATCAAAAGTTGCTACCACAGCAACCTGTTAATCAGGATAGAAGCTTAACAATGCTAACCATGGCATTGTCTATTTAAATAGCACTGAACTGGTTTTGCAGTCTGTGTTTTCATCTTAGACCTTTGACCCTCTCCCTCTGTTTTTTCACTTTATAAAAGTTAATTGTAACCTTTTGGTCGCCCAAAGTGTCTTGTTCAATGGTCAGCGGGTGCACCTTGCTAACCAAGCTAGCTAGCTGGTAACTTAGCATTTAGCTTAGCGCTCCTCCCTGTCGTCCATATTTGGTCACTTGTGGCCCCCAAAAAACAAGATGGCGACAGCCAAAATGCCAAACTCGAGGCTTCAAAACGGTAGTCTACGAACCAATGGTGAATACTGTGTTTGTGTGTGTGTCTGTGCGCGTGTCTGTGTTTAGGAGAAAACTATGAAAGTTGTTGCCATTTCAGTGTGTCCAGAAGTGACAGCAACTAAAATGTGTATATCACCACCCGTCATGTACAATGTAAAAAGCTTCATATTTGTTGTGAACATGGTCCTCCCACCTGCCTGAACTGGGTGCAATGAATCAGTCATGATGAGCTTTAAGCTCAGTGGTGTGTGATAACAACTTGTCTTATCCCAATAAGCGATGTCTGAATCATCCATCTCTGCCACATAACTGTAACTACTTCTTCCTTGATGAATAGGCATTCTTTCAAAATAAAATGCAGAGAACCCCTTCTCAACCACCTTAAAGTACTAAGTGGTTTCCATTGTGTTCTAAAAAATTCATAAGATTTACTTTTGAAATGACAATAGTGACGTTTCGCTGGAGTTGCACCCAAATGGCCCCAAGATGTTGCTGAAGTTCATTTTTATTTACATGGAACTTTTAGTCAGAGTGTAAAAGGAGGAAAAGTGTGCTGTGTTTACCTGTTCTTCTGACAGCTGGGAGATGTGGTTCACAGCAGCGTAAGACTCAATCTTGGGGTTAAAATGGTTGACGATGGCCCTTAAAGACAAAAACACAAACATTTCTAAAAAGAAGCAGAAGAGTGAACCTTTTACTTACAGTCCAAACATGTAAACTATATCGCCAACGCTTCACGCACACCCCAACATTACAGGCGTGAGCTTGGCGGCTGCGTGGGGTTTTCTATGCCTTTGCACAACAGAAACGTGTCTGACGCGGTGCTGTCACACTTGTTCGACATATGGGGAGAGAGTTATGGAAATTTACTGCACTCAAGCAGTAGTATACTTCATGGTAAATATAAATATATACTGATTTGATTACAGCAAAGACAACGTCGGCCGTATTGACGGCAAAATAGGCTACAGAATATTCATTCTTTATTGACAGGTGCAATATTTGAAAATCTAAATTATAATCTAAATTACATTTATATCTGCATTTATATCAAAACCTAGAGACTTTCAAACATCAAAATGTAATTTATTAAATGTATTTGTGTCAAAATGACAAACAAAGTGATATAAACATCTTTTCGTATTCTATTTTGCCTGGAAACGCTTCCAACACGCTTGCTTACGTGAAAAATAGGCGTCGGTCCTATTTCTAGCATGCACGCGTTTTTCGACGCGGCTCGAGCCGCACCTGAGACGTGCGTGTCACGCAGGCAGTGTGCAGGAGCCCTTAATCTTCTTTTGGGAAGATTTAAAACCAGATTCTGCAACCTGACTGCAGGGATTCAGTGCTGTAGGATTAACATGTCCTTGAATTAGAAAAAGGGCCCCACAGCAAACCATGTAAAATAGCCCGAGGCCAAATCCACACAAAGGCATGTGGTGACAGGGGTCTTTAGTGTATGTGTGTGTGGCTTTCTAGAAAAGCCATATATTTTGTAACATCTTGTTTTGGTGCAGACTAGTAACTAATAATAATAAAGGTGTGAAGATTTGCAGTGACAAGATTGAGTGATTTTGACAAGATATTTAAGAAGCCAAGTTCTAAACAACCCCAGTTACAGATGGGCTGTTTAAATACAAAAACTTACTTCTATTCACTCCAATTCAAAGCCTCCTTCATATTGTGTGAACACACCAGGGCATTTCACATGTAAATTCAGTGGCAATCTTATTCAGCATTAGCATTCATTACCATGAAATAAACTGCTTTATATCTCAAATAAGTTGATGCAATAAGCACAGCTGTGAGATGATATGACTTATTTTGTACCGGCTTAGAGTACATCATATATCAAATAAATTATAGTGACAAAAATGGAGACATTCTGCGAACTGGTAATTCAGTTGTCATTTACGCGTGGGAAGCCGCCGTGAGGAGGAATGAACTGATGTGAGTAAAATGGAATTGGTCCTTTCCTTTGAGTTAATTTTAACACTGTCTCTGTGGGTTCTTTATTCCTCGCCGATTAATTTATTCATCTATTCTTTCAAATATTACTCTTTCAATCTTCTTCCAACCTAGCCTTCCCTTCAACCCCTGTGATTCCCTATTCAAGCAGTGGAGTCTGCTCTGTCAGGAGCCCAGTTGAGTGGGTGAATCCTCAGGGAGTATCCTGCTCATACTGTACGCTCATGCCCTCAGGGGTCTCCAAGCCAGGGTGACCTCAGAGGATCATCTCCTCAGAGAAGATGGAGGAGCAAAGGAGGATTGCAGGGGGAAATGGTGGAGGAGAGAACAAGTAGAGTATGTGTGTGGACTGGTGCAGGCTTGGGGTGGAGGAGATAAAGGCTTAATAATTATTGAATAGAGGGGCCTGGGGGAGGGAAAACTTCACTTTATTTTGACCTTCTCAAACACATTCTTTTTTGTGATTCCCTTCAATCCAATACGACTCTCTTCTTCTTAGAGGATACAGTATTTGTGTGTGCGTGTGTGCGTGTGTGTTGTTGCAAGTGTGTGTGTGTGTGTGAGTGTGAGTGTGTGTGTGTGTGTGTGTGTGTGTGTGTGTGTGTGTGTGTGTGTGTGTGTGTGTGTGTGTGTGTGTGTAGTGAGTGTGTGTTTTTACCGAACATTGATAAGGGCATGCGTGACTTTGCTGGCTGCCTCCTTCCACTGGCCCGTGTTGGTTGATACTCTCAAAACTGGAGGGCAAAAAATAACAGATAAAAACAGAGTTAAACACACACATACAACAACACCTTCACACATCTATTTTCATCTATCAGGTTTAGGGCAATAAAGGGAAGCCTGAACAATCAAATGTGTAAAATTTGTGAGGAGTTTTGTTGATGGTAGCTCAATATTGATCGGGAAAAATAAAGTGAAAACACTGGAATTCATTGGTGAAATTAGAAATTTTTTTTTAACCAACTTTTGTTTGTTGATGGTTATCATTTGAGACTTGAATAACAACTTTTATATGACAATTTACAATAAGTCAGGTTAAACGCTGCAGTTTCCACTAACATACCCATACAGTAGAGGTTGTCGAAGACCTGGTGCATTCGTACAATTTCATAGTACAGCTCGTCGTAGCTGTTGGAGGTGGGCAGGAACGTGTCACCGTATGTTATAAACATGTTGAACAGGTTCACTACCTGGATAAAGAGAAGCACATTCATTTTTTTAGGGGAAATCAAATGTATATTGCATCAGTTTCTGCATATATAGCCTCTTTGGTCTCCTTTAAAAGACCGATAAAAAGAAGTTTAGACTCTTGCGTGCAATTACAGCCGTACACACAGCAGGGCTACAAGATCTACCACTGATACAGCATCTGGCTCTTCTCTTACTACATATTCATACACACATCCCTGTGAAACAAATTTCTATTGTGGACTGTACTCTGTCGAGGTCCTGTCGGCATGTTTTGTGAGTGAGTGTGTGTTGCTCACCAGTAAGGCCAGATGAAAGATGTTGTGCTTGGCCAGCAGTGTCGTCTCATTTGACAGGAGGAACTTGAGCAGGTTGATGAGAGCTGTGCAGAGGGAGACATGCACACATTACTGAAATAATCTGGAGTGTTGATAGTCATCTACCAGCAAAGGCATATGGCAGCAGTCTGCTTTCCTCAGTTAGCTTCTTTATTAAGGTAGATAATGGAAACACAGGAGGGGGGGGGACCTTTCAACACCAAATCAAGTTATTTCACAAGCTTTAATAGAGGAAAACAAAACCTATAAGAAGAACCAAAATGTGAGCTCATACAAACACACAAAAAAGCTTTTAACAAGCTCCAACACAAGCTGGAACAACAACACGCTGAAAGAAGATATACAGATCTATTGCTTTAATTTTGCTAATTTTTTTCTCTCCAGTTTCATTTCATGGTATGCTATTATCACCACCAGGAGGAGAGGGTCAGTGTTACTCAGGGAATTAAGCTGATTATTAGTCTGATTAGATCAATCTGTATTGAAATTTTACCCAATTGTGTGTTGACCGGGTTGAAAACAAGGCCACCAGGATGGATTGTGCTTTCTTTAGAGACTCATCATCCAATCTTAACGATGCAATGCATTTCCAAAACAACCCACCCAATGACTTTAGAGGTAAATTGGCTTTGTTTTGCAAAAGCAGTTAACTAGTTACTCTTAAGGTGGCGCCCAGCAAATCAAACATGTTTCAGATATAAATGATGCATGTGGTCTCCTGAAACTTCATTTGAAAAGTGTCATAGTCCCCCAGGAAAGGTTTCTGCCTGCCCTGTTACTCTAATTAAAAATGAAACGAGAGAGAAAGTGAGGGATCTTTACCTGACCAGAGCTCTCTCCAGGTGTAGTGTAACCTTATTCTGCACTTCTTCTGGTAGCACAGGAGTTTGTGGATGATCTGCACACAGCGCCTGCACAGGAAATGAACACACGGTGACGGAGCTGGTTGGTGGATGAGACTAGAGAAATGTGTGTGATGTTTATGTGTCCTCACAAGTATAAATCCATGGGGAAATCCTTCATCATATGAGTGACAATAAACTCCACCATCAGATCTAGACAAAAAAAAAAAATCACTGTTAGAAGGATGCACGGAGAAAGAGTTTAATTGCACAAACCAAGCTCAAAAATCATATATCGGCTGCAATAATGCAACATCAAGGGAAAGAGATATAGAGCAAGATGAATGCATCAAGTGTACTTAAAGTCATCATTCCTCCTCTTTAAAATAAAAATGTTGAAGTAAAAAGAAGTCAAACACAGCTCTGACAGCTGCGGTTGAAGGCTGGTGAATATTCCAACCTTCATCAACATCTGGTTTGTACTGTAGATGTTACCAATGGGAAAATCACACTAAGGAGGCAGATCGGAAGTTACAGCTAACTAACTAGACTTCAAATATAATAATAAAAATCAGAGTCACCCCCAGTTACCTGCCAACCATACTCACATGTTCTGGTCTTGCCCCAAACTAACAACTTTTTGGATGAGCTTTTTTGACACCATGAGTAGCGCCTACGGGCACATTATCCCTCCTAACCCTTTATCAGCCATTTTTGGCATTTCCCCTGACGCTGGCCTCCCTGTTGCACTGAGGCGGGCCCTGGCATTTACATCTCTGCTAGCTCGGAGACTGGTCCTGCTCAACTGGAAGCTTTCCCGGCCCCCTACACACGACTGTAGGATTAAAGAGGTGCTCGACAATTTGAAGCTGGAAAAGCTTAGATCTTCTTTGAAAGGCTCTATCTTGACATTCCTAAAGACGTGGAACCCTTTCCTAGAACTCGTTGACTCCCTCAGCTTATCCCCTGATTTGGAGGACTGAGCTTCTTCTGAACTGCTGCAGTCAACGCCAGCTGTTTGTTTTCTCTCCTCTCTCTTTTATTTTGTCTATCTTTTTTACTTTTGTCTTTTGAATGTTGTGTATCCTTACTGGTGTGCGTTTGTCAGTGTGCATGGGTGTGTGTTGTTTGTCCCCATTTGGGACCTGTGCTGGGTTGGATTGCGGGTGGGTGGGGATTTGAGGGGAAGTGACGTATTGGTTCCTCTGTGCTGTGTTTAACTTGTTCGTTATGTTGTTGTTGTAATGTTAAAATAAAAAGAAAAAGAAGTTGAAAAAAAAGAAAAAAAACAAAATCAAATCAGTCACTCCCAGTTAGAGTATATAGTAAACAGTTATTCATGTTCCTCATACCTAGAACAGCACACACCAGCGGTCGTGAAGGGATGTTCTTGTCAACCGCTTTTTTTCTGTGCCTCATGGGCTGAAAGAAAATACAGAATTATTATTATTATTATTATTATTATTATTATTATTCAGTAAGTTTGAAAATGTGTATGAATATATTGTACTGACTGAAACACAAAGTATATTCTAGAAGCCTAAATAAGTTAATTTCCGCTGCAGAACATGTGACTATTTGACTTTTGAATTGATTCTGTCATTTCCGTGTCCTTTTTCACTCACAACCAGAAACTCACCATTCTGTGGAGATTGACTCTGAAGTTCATATTGTCATCATGAAGAAAGGCATCAGCGTACTGGTCCTATGACACACAGAGGGGAAGTTAGAACAAAGACAAAGTGTGGAGGGTGCAAATGTTGCAGCGGTGTGGATGTTCCCACCTCGGCTATGCAGGTGAGGATGATTAGGCACAGTCTGGCACTGTTGAGGCGATGCTCATCTGGAAAACACAGATATGAGACTCTTGACAAGTCAAAAGGAAAACAGAGGTAAGACAGTTTTGCTTTGCATGTTGCTCTGTTGCTTTGCGAGTGACTGAAACAAATTTGTCACTGCTGTCTACGACAACTACGTGAGGACACACTCTGGACAGAAATGAAGAAGAAAAAGTTAAAGGTCCTATGACTTTTGTATGCTTTTATATAGGCCTTAGTGGTCCGATAACACTGTATCTGAAGTCTCTTTCCCGAAATTCAGCCTTGGTGCAGAATTACAGCCCCTAGAGCCAGTCCCACAATGGGCTTAATTTAGGATGTGCCATTTCTGTGTCTGTAGCTTTAAATGCTACTGAGGAAGAGAGAGGGGGGGGCAAGGTGGAGGGTGGGGGTGTGGCCTTGACCAACTGCCATGCTTCACTTGTATTCAAGCCATGATGTCTCTCTCTTTCTCATGGGCGGGCCAAATTCTCTGGAAGGGCAAAGCAGAGAAGGGAGAGGCAACCTTTCCCCTTATGACATCATAAAGGGAAGATTCCAGATCGGCCCATCTGAGCTTTCATTTTCTCAAAGGCAGAGCAGGATACCAAGGGCTCGGTTTACACCTATCGCCATTTCTAGCCACTGGGGGACCATAGGCAGGCTATGGAAACTCATATTAATGTTAAAAAAAAACTCAAAAAGGGGTCCATGGGACCTTTAAGAATTAAGAATTATAGGAAGGGAGGGTGAAAGAGACAAAGAGAAGGAGGACATGAAGGCCTCCGTACCTTTAGTATCCTGCATTACAATGGAGGCGTACTTGAGGAAGGTGATGAGAAGGTTGCTGGTCTGCAGGTTGGGATCCAAGGGCAGCTCTGGGTTGTTCATCACTACGCAGCAGATACACAAAAAAAAAACTTCAATCACTGCAGATAAAAATTCTAACCAATTTTTTTTTTGTATAGTTATTATGGAGAAAGATGACATGTATATGAAACAGAAAGAAAGACCATGATTACGATAAATCAAACTAAAGTCACACAACGTAAAATGAGAATAAAAAGAGATGTCGCCCATGTTTGGGCAGATGGAGTGCTCATTAGGCAAATAACAACATTACAAAAAGCGAGTCTCATTACTGTAGCTACTGTAGCTTGCTGTGTTGTGTAGACAAGAATCTTTGTCCATTAAAATAAATCTCTTCTCGATGAAACATGCAGCTTGTTTCATGGATAAATGATGAGCAGTCATATCCCCCCTGCTTCCCCGCAAACCCACATTTGTTTTCTCCTTCCTGATAACACAGCAAGGCCAAAGGATGATTTCACACTGTCAAGAAGCATATCATCCCATGGGGCTGTACTGTAGAAGGAAAAGATGTGTTCCTGAAATGTGATTGCAGGCAAGTGTGGAGTAGGCCCTCTAAGTGCTAAAGCTCCCATGACATGGCGTACTATACCGCACGTTGCATGTGAAACATTCATCAGTATTTGAAGCTGGGAGTTAATATTTTATACAGAAAATGGCTTTTAGGTTTGAAGCGATGGTGGAAGAGCTGGCCTGAAATAGAAACATACACCTTTTACCAGCTACAGCGCGTGTGCATGCAAAATAACCTGCTTTTGAATGTGCTGGCCATAACATTCACCTTCCATGAAACCTAAAGTGACAGCCATGCTCTCACGTTTAAAAGATAATAATATGTGCTTGGGATGGTGCCATACTCTGATTATTAAGATGTCATAAACCCACATTAGAAGTGTCATTTACTGTGTATGAGCACCTCTCTTCTACCAGATAACCTTAAAAAATCTATTTAATATTTGAAAAGGCTGCTGGTGTGCCTCTGTTATGTCTAAGTGTGTCTGCTCAAAGAAAAACAGCAGAGCAGAGTTAGAGTTAGTAAAACCCTAACCCATGAGATCATCATTTTCAACTATACACTTAACCATAAAGACTTACATCTAAACATAACTTTTACTACATTGCTTAAAACCATTCTATTCTGAAACCCGGAGTTACCATAACCCCTGTTGTGATCTGCAATTTCATGCGTCACTGCTTCTTAGCTTCATCTCAGCTCCTCCAAGCTGCAAAAAAGTGGCTCCACAAATTGACATGAAGGCAGAAGTAGAAAAGTAGACCCTGAGACTTGGTCTTTTCTAGAGCCAGATCGATATATCGGCAGGCCGATATTAGGCATTTTCCAATGGCCGATAAATGAATACTGTTTTCTGCATTCTATGTCACCCCAAATAAAAACATGAAAAAGTGTATGACTTACTGTCTAAGGAGGGCGGCGTAGTGCCAAGTGGTGTTGTAGGTGTGGTTGGAGTAGGGGTGGTGGGTGTGGTTGGGATGTCCATCTCAGGGTGGCTCTGTTGATGGACCAAAAACACATTTGTGAAATGTCATTAATAGTGAAAAGCTGTACCGTGTCCCATAATGTAAAGAGAAATGTAACAGTAGGCTGGGCAGGAGAATCAAATGAGAACAGAGAAGGGAACATGATGCCATTTGTTGGAGACTGGAAGATTAGTGTTTACTTCAGAGAGTCATCGCTGCTAATTCATGAGATTTGTATGTAATTACAGCATTGCAAAAAGCAGCGCAGTGGCTTAATGGCCACAGAACGGAAGTTAGTCCAGAGGCGCCGTTTGTGGCTGCCGTCCTATTTGCAATTGACCCATCCTCACCATTCAGTTAGTTACTTAGGATGGCTTAAACACTGGATTTGGGTGTCCCAACAAGAATGAAAAAAGTAAAAGAAGCAGTAAACTGAATGATGTTGGAGAAGTGATTTTCACATCTCGTGCACCTTTAAAGAAATATAAGCTAATAGCAGCGTAACATCAATTTCATCAACTCTCTGGTTGATGTATAAGATCTACAGATAAAATAATGCAATAAAACATATTTTTTTTTATTGCATTATTAGTTTTGTACGTCATTATTAGATGTCAAATCACATCAATCAGAAGATTTTTTCACAGCAACAGTGAAGAAGAAAAAAAAGCTTTGAGAAATGTGTTAACAACAAAGTTGAAAATTACAATACTACTGACTTTTCATAAAATTCTCATTTTCCACAGTGCTCTTAATTATTGTAATTGATTTGATCCATTGTAGATTTCAGACTATGCAGACCATTAACAAGCCTGCACACACTCACCCACAAATAAATGATCTATAAGTTTTTAATAATATCAAAAGACATGAGAGCACATATGTACACTAGGATAAAAATGAATGCATCTTACTTGGGCTAATACAGTGATGAAGTTGCGGTTAAGGTGCACAGCCTCATAGAGTGCCAGCAGAATCGCCTCATTGGTCCTTGAGAAGAAAGGGAAGAGAGACGTCAGCCTCATTCTTGAAGTCAAATCTCCAGATGTTCACATAACATTACACTGGGCAGGGAAAAAGCTTCAGGCCTGCTGTTTAAAGTGTATTAACAATTGCTTCATGTATCAGCAGGTCACTTTAATTTGCTGTATCATTAACTACTGCATAATGTGTGTAACTACTAATACCTGAGAGTCTAGCAGTTCTGCCACATGGTCACGATCAACATGTGTAAATGAGGCTGTGCAGTTGCAGCTTTTTTAAAGTTAAAGTTTCACTTTCGAGTTTAAAAAGTTATATAGCCCACTGCGACATTAAGTACGATACTTAAATGCTGGAAAAAAGTACACAGAAGTCTACAATTTTTTATATATATATATATATATATATATATATATATATATATATATATATATATATATATATATATATATATATATATATATATATATATATATATAAACCGCGTTTACTGATAAATCGAGGTTCTGACAGATGCTAAATACTGTATGTCACGTACTGTACACTGTATGCTAAGCTCTACTCAACAACCTTATACTGTTTGATTACAGTTTATATACTATTACAGCAAATGTAATGTACATTTAACGTTTGATTTCCAACTGCAATCTTTTAAAATGATAAAACCCAGGACAAGCCAGAAACACTGCAGCTGTAATGGATTCTCTCATTGAAGGTGCAGAGAACAATGCATTTAAGTTTGACTGATGGGTAAAAACTTAAATCACTTTGTACTTACTGTACAGAGAGTTTCTCATCAGCGTCAGCTATAAACATGCTGCCCACCTGTGGACAGAAGAAGGATCAAGCTATCGGCAAACACAGTCGGAAAAATACATTCTAATGGAAGAATCAGCAATCTATTAAAAATATATATCTACTGTAAGAATATGAAGTAAGAACAAGATCCTACCATACTAGTGAGGGTAGAGAAGAACCCACCCTGGTGCTCTTCCTCTTTGTCTTTGTACTGCCTAAAAAGGGAAAAGAAAGACAATGACAGAAAGATGGAAGTAATGAAAAGGTGGAGAGAATGACAAATACATTGAAGCCTGTTAGGGCTACACAACAGCAGAGATATCTGTTTTCACTCAAACACAGCACTTGCAACATAACACACATTCAGCTAACATCTCCTTCTACTCGCCGCAACCTGTTATCTAAGGGACATTTGTTTTATACACAAACACAATGAACTGTATGGAGCCGTCATCCATCACTTTGATTTGTCTGTCTACGCACACGTGCAAAAGAACTCCTTCGTAAACAGCATTGTAATTTCCAAACCTTGCCTCATCCAAAAAACATTACAGACTGCCAAAGAAAACTGTCAGATATAAATAACTAAAAGTATAAAGGGACCTGTGTTTTTTTGTTTTTTTCAGAACAGAAATAGAACATTTGTGGGAGACATCAAACTAAACCGATGACGCCAGCAGCCTCGGCACACCGTGAACAGCATCATTAAAAACATGTTTTTGACACATGGACATTTTTGGATCTCACCTGTTATATTCTGTCAGAGCTTGATGGACAACCATACCCATTCCCTGGAAAAGAAAAGATCCAGTGTTCCAGTCAAACCTTTGACAATCTGCTTGACATGAAGGCCAACGCCTACGTCACACTGGCTATTTATTATTTGGCATTTAAGAAGACACAGTAAGTAACGATATACTTACATCTAGTGTTGGTTCATCATCCACAATGGAGAGCTTCACAATATATGGGTTCACGGACTAACAAACGAGGAGAATCAGTGAAATTAGAGGCCATTAAATATTTAAAACCAATATTGAAACTAATACTGAAAAAAAAGGGCAATTCTCTTTTCATTGTTTCTCCTAGCTCAAGGAGCGCATCGGCATACAGGCTGAGGGCCTCTTACATACTCCTAATGCAACTAGAGGTGCATGGCGCTCAGCTTTCTTTGGAACAAACAGGGAAGCAAAGCCTGTGTGATTCTGGATTCAACAACTCCATCTTTATTAGTTGGATTTTTAGCAGTATTTTTCATGCTGCAGCCGCATCTAAAATAAAGACACACTTCAGCCATGTCTTACACATTTTACTAGAGAAAATGCTCCTTGTGTTGCTGCCCACTTTGCTTACAAATGAGGGTGCATCCTCCCTCCTCATCCCTTTATCCCCTCCCACGCTGCCAGACTTCCAGGAAACAACTGGAGAGGGAAGGGAATTGGAAGTTATTTCAGAGGGTATGATTGCTTCTCTGTCATCGAAATGTAGGACAAGTGTCTCTTTGATAACTAACATATCCTAGTTTTTATGTTCATCCGGTGCGAATAAAAAAAAAAAAAAAAAAAAAGTTATGTTCAGCTATCACAAGCACAAATATCCTTGCTGTTATCCTTGTTCATTAAAAGAACCTGTTTCTTCAAAGTATGCTGATTTTATTCACCTGAGCTTTGCAATATTCCCTTTGTGAAAAAAAAACAGGCCCATTAAAATCTTACACTTTTATCATTCCCTCAGGTGTAGTGAAACTCAAATTGAGAAGACTTCCTAAAGACGACACACCTGGACTGTGCATCCTGTACTAAAAAGAGACTTCTAGAGCTGCTTCTATTGTATCCTCTAAGGTTGAGACAGTACAGCAGCACAAATATCAGCTTCCAAGTCATGGCAGGAAGGAAAGATAGTGACAGAAAGGGGTACTGACCTCTGGAGCTTGTGGATCCACTTTAAGTATCTATTCAGTGACGCCCGAATGTAATGATAACTACACCTCCCTGCTGCTCAAAAGGCTTTTCTAAATCGCCAAGTACAGTTCCATGCGAGTATATGTACACACCTCGTATTTCCTGTAGTTGACCAGCAGGGCCAGAAGGACCACAGCATCATAACCATGCTGCCCTCTACTGGACACATCTGACAGGATCTGAGGAAGGGAGAGAGAACAGAGATGACCAAATTGTGAAGAAAGACGTTTTGAAATCAAATTTAAATCCCCGAAAAGTCTTCCGCTAATCACATACCTGTAGAATGGCTTCAAAGATGCTGTTGATCATCACATATTCCAGTATGGTGTTCTGACTGATATTGTCCGTTACCTGTAAACATATTTTTTTCACATATTTGTGATGTTTAGCGTGCCTTTAAACAGCACAACACTTATTCCCCAAAGCCTATCACATTAGAATTCATCTTGCTGTTTTGTTATGATCTGTCTCACCGTCACCAGGCACAGCAGCAGTTTCAGACAAAGGCTCTTCAGACTCTCTGAGCCATCTCCACAAAGAAGGCTGTCCAGTCTCTCCATCAGGTCCTGCAGGAGACACAAACACAAGACACGACATGGATGAACACGATTCATTTCTTTCACTCCTTTCTTCTGCCTCTCAAGGTTCCCCCCCCCCCACATACCTTCATCCTTTGCTCAGCCTTGTCAAAGCCCATGAGCATGTTGATTATGTCAAAGCCAGACGTGGACTTGTTCTTCTGGTGAACCCCCCGGAAAAGTGCACAGAGTGTCTGGGGAGAGAGGCAGAGGTGTACAGGCGTTGCTAAAAGAGTGAATACTGTGAATTGTTTCACATAAAATGCCTCTCCTCAGGTCTATTGTGGCGACAAAAGAAATAAAAACTGAATCCATGAATCGGACAAGCCAAGATAATTAGTTATAAGCTCATCAGCATACTTCAGGTGCTAAAGATGAGCTGAAAACATGTGCAATGCAAAATCTAGGTGGTCCTACTCAGCTTTAGTTACCTGCAGGGCATTGACTACTTTGATCTGGTGCTCCTCTCCCAGAGCCTGAACACAGTGGTGGAACAGAGAGTTGATGTTGTCCTGGATCCGCTGAACTTCCTCCCCATCTACACTCTCCAACTTGGACTCCAGGTACTCTAGATTTACCTGGAGAAAGGACAAAAGTACAACAACAAAAGTGATTGAGTGAAGAAAAGAAATATTGAGGTGCAAATGAAGGAATAAAGTACATGCCTAAGAGTGGAGGATTATTAGGAAGTTATTAGGTGGTATTCAATTAAAAATTTCCCAATACGCTCCTGCCAAAACACGAGTGTGTAAGTAGGGTTGCACGATATCGATTATGAATATTGCGATATCAATATTCATTTTGATGTGTTTCAACATGTGTAAAATTACAAAAGTTATGGGAAAACGCATCAAAATAGAGTCATAACGATTTAAACAAGTTTTCTTAGAAAACAAGGTTCAGGGTTCATACGCATTTTAACCCATACTTTTCCATGACCTTTCCATGACTTTTTGGCAAATTTCTATGACCACGTATTCCTGAAAATGTCAGTCAACATTATACAATAAGAATAAAAATCTGTGTTAAAGTTTACCCTCAGAGATTTAACAATAAAATGAATGACAATGTATGTGGTTCATAGTGGGAGTCGTAACATGGCACCCCAAACAGAACGGTGAGGTTAGGACGAAGTGAAGTACATTTATTAATCACATATTATTATACTGTGTTAAAAAAAAAAAATTCCATGACTTTTCCAAAACTTTCTGGGTCTTTTTATGTTTCAAAAACCTTTCCAGGCCTGGAATTTGCATTTTTCAAATTCTATAACTTTTCCAGGTTTTTTCAAAACGTATGAACCCTGAAGGTTTATTTCAACTGACTGTCATATTGGACTGGTACAACATGAATAAATAAATAAATAAATAAATAAATAAATAAATAAATAAGGACCATGTCTACAGAACAGGACATGTTTTACTGGTTCTACAGTATAAAATATATAAATAAAGAGAACAGGACCCAACTTTTCTTTCTCTTCTCTGATTCGTTCCGTTTTGTTGTCTCTATCAATTTCTTCACTTACACTTTTATTCTGTCGAAATATGCACAGACGTGGTACGCTCCATAGGGTTTGTCACGTAGTGGACCCGTGCGCTGACGTGCACTAACGTGCAAGTGGCACGGTAACTGGCCAATGAAACATGATCATTATAGCGTTTCAAGCAGGCTCTAAATCAAACACAACTAAGCCACACAGCCAACGGACGGGACGCAGTGCTCCACAATATAAACTAAATATTGCAAACTTATTGCAACACTTTAGATATATTGCAATAACGATATTGAGTCGATATATCTTGCACCCTTAGTATTGGGGACAACCAAATTAGAAATGTGGCAAAGCAGAGCAGCTGCACAGTCTTTGCAAATTAGACCACCGGATGACTTTCGCAATCCTATAATGTGAACTGATTTGTACACATCACTACTTCCTCTTTATCTTTACATACAGTGTGTGCTATCTCCAGCCACAAATATGTAATGATATGCCACTGAAAGTGAGTATGGACATCAGTGTCATTTTTTCTGTACATGTTGCCATGCGGTCTCCATCTAGAGTTTTTAAAAGGGCTAAACTTGTAGCATTAACATGTTCTGCATGTATTATCAATACCACCTCACTGCATTTACCGCACATAGGTAGGGCCCTTCTATTAATGTATTAACAAAGTTTGCACATATACCTAATTATTTCCATTTTTCTTCACACTGTCTTTTTCCTCCAATGTATTGCAAGTTGCATACACACATATGTTTTACTACTTCAATATTTTGGCAGACTTTATTGTGAAAAATTACTGATATTATCCATATGTCTCAGTTAGATTTACTGCTACCATTGTTGAAACTTTGTACACCAAAACAATACAGTGAGTTTTTCTTTTATGCCAAACACATTTCTACTCAACAAAAATATTGTTCTTTGTCAAGTATTTTTCTCTTTCACTTTACCTTCATAAGAAACAGCTCGTCCCAGAAGCGAGGATTGTTTTTGGCTGGGTCTTCTTTCTAAATCAAAGAAACAGACAGGGCTTGGTTTACACTTGTGCACAATTTTATTTCTCTATTTCAAATTTACTTTCCATCACTGACGTTTTACATTGTGATACTCACAGCAAAAATCTCATCATACATCAGTACCACCTTCTCTTTCAAGGGTTTCTTAGAGGATGATGTCCTCCTCAGCAGCCCTGCTTTCTTCTCCAGCTGAGACATGACTAAGTCTGAGGAAAGAGACACGCTGAGCTAGGTGAGGATGACAATCTTCTATATTTCTGTATAGAGAGTTAACACCTACCGAAGTCAAATTCTTGTGTATGCAAGTATACTTGGCCAATAAATCTGATATTTATGCTCCACAAAAATCCCCAAACCTACTGTTTTCAGCAACAGATAGCCACTTCAGTCATGACTGCTCTCTAAAGTAATAACTCCCTTTACTTCATAACCTACAGTAATTGGCCAGGTCACCAAAGGCATAGCCTACTATATACTAGTGCTCAGAGTAACAGAAGCACTGTGCTTAACGATTGTTTATAGTCGACTGGAGAAGTCAAAGATTTCAGTCAAAGTGAGTGTTGCTAATGTTAGGTATGGCAACAGAAAGCCGACTTGTCCCATTCGGCCTGAGAGGTCTGGATGGTTCATAATAGCAGCAGATCAGAAACACATTTAACCAACAGTAGTAACTTTTGACCGGTAGTGTATGTATATGTTAATATGCGTGTGTGTGTGTGTGTGTGTGTGTGTGTGTGTGTGTGTGTGTGTGTGTGTGTAGCTACGTGTATGTATGGATGTCGATATATAGCTGTATATGGATTGTACATTCAAAACCCCAAATTGTATATAGTTACATGGTTGTGTTCCACAGTACGAAGGGTCAGGAAGGGAAGTTGACATTTGCTAAAATTGATGGCAAATGATATAACAGCTAACAATAGCTAACCTGAGTGCAAGTTGGGATGGGCTACTAGCCCCTCAGCTAATATTTGCTAGCTAGCTAACTGACCCATCGTTTGCTAACTGGGTTCGACTAACGTTAACGTTAGTTAACGACTAACAGCGACGTGGATACATTAACAAGCAGGCCTTTTTATCGACACTAGATGAGCACTTAGCTAGCTAGCTAGTTTATGAGCAGTGAGGTCACCATACGTAAATCTACTAAAATGTTAAGTTTTCGCAGCTAAAGTTACCTGTTAGCTAGCTAGCTAAGTTAATACCTGGTAGACAAGAAATTGTAACATTGATTTAGCGTAAACGTTAGCTATTTAATTTCAGGGTGCGATTATTGACAACATTACTGTGTTACATTATTTAGCTAGCCAGGTACAGTTTAGTTAGGAGTATGGTTTGTTCTTACCTCAATTAAAGTATTACAATTTAAAAGGTAGTTCATGAATCCTTGTGACAACACTAGCATCTGCTAGCATAATGCTATCAATAGCCTCGTACTGGTCTTCAGGGTCCTATCGCCCCACACGCATCCGGCTTGTGAGATGCGTCTGCTTTCCGCAGCAATCTTGGGACGGACAAATGACCCGTTGTGACAAAAAGAGCATAGAAAAAAACGGACTTTTGTGCTGCTTTTGGATGTTTCTGCGAAGTAAATGCCAAAATAACATTTCGCGAATTAAAAGGTTGTTTTACAATATTTCACTGTTACGGAGGTGTGGAATTTAATATTACAAGAGGTAACGTTAATCCTTATTTTAAGATAACGTAAAGTTAAGTGACTCTCCTGATACTACGTAGGCTAAAGCTAACTTGTGTCAGGTACATTATCAGTAGCAGTAATTAAGATGCTGAAAATGATGTGCGGCAGCTCCGGGGCTGAACTGCAGTTCCTCGAATGGCCACTTGAGGGGAGTCAATCCTGGTCAAGCCCAATTGACCCCCATGTTAAAAACTAAAAATTCCAATTTCTCAGCAGAAATAAACATGTTTAGAGCCTGGTACAAAAAAAAACGGGGTTGGTCTCTATAGATAATTCCCCCCTTCATGACAACTTTACGGGGATTTATTTAAAGTATGAAAACTGAACTCAATGTAATTATTCTGGCATGTTTACATGAATGCTTCCTGGTCAACCACAGATTAAGATGCAAAATTACTGATTGTTGATTCACATTTGTCAACATTGATGAATGAGAAAAAAAAGAGTCTAACCTTCTCTGGTAGACCCATTTATCTGCACCTAGATAATAATAGATAATACATTTCACACTGGTTTTGTCTGACAATTTAAAGCAACAGTTGATGCTTCCATGTTTTTACCTCATGAGTTCTTTGGTAAATTAACTTTACCATCAAGGGTCCAATATTTCTGGTAAAGACTACATGGAGCGCCTCAATTTCCGGACTAAATGACACGAGCTATTATTTTACCGCGTCATTAGACAGAAGGAGATGAGGCAAGAGAGAAGGAAAATCAGAATATAATGAGAGAGGTAGAAGAGAAGAACATCAGTTGAGAGGTGAAAGAGAACATTAACTGACACAGACAGAAAGGCAGGTAGACAAAGTTATACATCAACTGTCTGAACATAAGAACACACACACTTAACATTCACATTATTTTTTTTTTTACTTTTCTGTATTTTCAAAGTTTGCTTGTGGTTTTTTAGTCAATGTTTTATTTTGTAAATAAAGTGTTCAGATTTAAGGAGGACAGAGGATGAGCAATGTGGCGATATCAAAATGACTTTGGAGAACACCATGTCTGATATGGTGACCTCTGACAGACATTGTTTCATTAGATGTATGCTACATTATGATGTAGCTTTGGATACATGGACTTTTGTACAAGGACATATACAATATGAAGTTATTCTATTTAAAGTGTCAAAGGACACCCATAATAGGACCTTTTATTATTGAATCAACAGCAGATTGAGGTTATTGTGACCACATCGACTGCTGTTATTAGTATGTTCAAAGCTTCTGTTGATCTGTAGGTGGGCAGTTTAAATTAGAGCTAGAAGAATTACTGAGGAACAAAATGTATGCAGAAAAAAAGAGCAATTGAAGGACAATAAGAAAGTACTGCAAATGCAAAGAAAGCAACATGACCTGGATCCATGGAATATTTGAAGTGCATGCTGCGCCTTTTTTTTTTTTTTTTTTTTTTTTTTTTTTAAACCTATACTTTCTTTGCCTTTTTTTTGACTCACAAATATGGCTGAAAAATCCCCCCAAAAAGAGCTTGGCAGTGTCAGGTGGCACAACAGCCAGAGTGAGGACAAAGACCGTCTGCTCTTCCATGGAGGTAAGAGTTCTCATGGGGTTGTTACTTATTTACTTTAACCCCAGGAGACCCTCAGTGTTTCAGCTGGCTGGAGGCTTCACTTACAGCCTTAAAGCTCTGCAGGTACAGTGTGACACGGGGAGTGGAATAAATGCCTGAAGAGAAAGTGTGATAGTTGGCAGGTGGGTGGATGTATGTGTGAGGCAGATTGGCGTGGAAGGAAGTGGATGTACCGCAGGGCTTTGACATAGAGACCCGGTATTTAAGAGTCTGTGGCCTCTTTGCTACTCTTTCTTCTGAACTGACCTCTGTAAATAGTAGAGGGACACAAACACACACATCTCAAATACTTTGACTGTTGTAACTTTGGGAAATAAAAGGCTTTTGATACAGACAGGACAGTGAAGGACATTTGCCATCACTGATTTTGACTCTCACCTGGACTAACCTTACCAACCACAGCCTGTGCACTTTCCTGGTTGTTACAGAAACAAAGCAGAGACAGTAAAGCATCACACAAAAAAGTCTTCGCCATTCATCAGCTCACACGCCAGGCCACACCTTGCTACATCACAATGACATAATGTTGGTTGCAATACCGTCACATCAAGAAGTTTTCACAATAGGAAGAGGCTTGTTTTATTTCAGACATAGAAAGCGAAGACTAGCCATTTTGAGTGAATCTGTTTCACAGACAAGGCCTTGGAGCACTAGTCTGCCATCTGTTCCCTGGGGGCTCTTCCATCCTGCCTGCTGTTTTCATTCAAGCTTTCTATTCAAGGACTAATGTAGACCTGGTTCAACAGGTGAAAGCAATTAACTACCCTGTCAGACAAAATGATACCAGCATGCCTCTGTGCCTTTAGGACAAGATTTGAGGAGCACACAGGGACACCCAGCAGCTTCCGGGATACCCAGCAGCACAGCCTGAAGCCTGTTGATCTGAGCTGAACTTCACAGACTAGGTTACGACAGTCAGACTGCAGAGGGATGCGACTACACTGAGGCCCTGTTTACACGTACATGGTTATTTTGAAAAACTGAGACATTTCCCTTCGTTTTGTGCCCTTCGTTTACACGCAAACGGAGAATTTGCCTCTGAAAACGAGTCTTTCTAAAACCTCCGGCCAGAGTGGAGATTTTGGAAAAGTTTGTTTGCACATTTGCATGTAAACTGAGACAAACGGTGGTTGAGGCAGCCGAGGAAGTGAAGAAGAGAAGAAAGAGGAAGTGATTTGTTGCTGTTGTTGCTATTTTCAGGATTCTGATTGGCTAACGTGGGCTTGAGCTTCTCGTTACACTGCGACCTACAGGTTTGGCATGCTCTTGACGGCATTAACGACATATATACACGGGTACATGTAAACGAACACTTTTCTGAAAACTGACAGCTGTGCACAATGTTATTTTTGAAAACGGAGAGGTTGAAATATCCGTTTATGAAAATAGACGGCCACGTTTAAACGTAGCATGAGGAGGGGTTTGTTTCAAGGTGAGAGGAAGAAGACTGATGTGCGGTTAAAAAACAAGGGGGAAGTGGGAAGAAAAGCACATAAAGCTTTACTCTTAACTGTACACCTTCCCCTCTCATTCTGATCACAATTTGAAGGTCAGTTTACTCATAACAAAGGAGTTCTATTCAGTGTTGTAATGTAACAAAACACAAATACTTCGTTACTGTACTTATGTAGAATTCTCACGTATCTGTACTTTACTTTGTTATTTATATTTCCGGAAACTTTTACTTTTACTCCACTACATTTCCTAAATAAAATGTATATTTTTACTCCACTACATTTCCCCTAAGCATCTTAGTTACTCGTTACTACAAAATAAAATCTGAAAATGTGTTACACTGGAAAAAAGCAAGTTTGGCGAATCATTGCTTCTAAATTGCCAAGATAATGCACCCTCTAATCCAGTTGGTGACGTGATGCCTGTTTGTTGCCAAGCGGCAAAATAAAAAAATAAAAAACATAGGCCAAAACTAAAGAAGAAGAGGAGGAAGCGTAAGGACTGATAGTGTCATGGAAGCACCTATCGCAGGCTCTGCCGCCATGGTAACAGACGATGACCACCCGACGACAGTGGGGATGAAGATAACACACTTTTGGTCATAAAGTTCTTAATCAAAGTTTTTTTTTCTACTTTTACCTAAGTACATTTAATATCAGAAAATTACTTTTGATACTTAAGTTCAGTAAATATCAGATACTTTAAGACTTTTACTCAAGTAATTTTCTAAAAGGGCACTGTAACTTCTACCAAAGTCATTTTCTGGTAAGATACTTGTACTTTTACTCAAGTATTGCTTTCAAGTACTTTATACAAGACTGGTTCTATTCAGCTTTGTTTTCTGTAGCTCTGGATCTCTGAGGTCTGAACAAGTAATTGGGTGTGGAGTGTGAAAGACATGGGCAAATACCAAACACAAAATGCATCGTGGGGTTTGTAGGATCTATTGTTGATGCAAACACGTTACACATTTATGAGCTTTGTTGCAATAATTACAAAAACAATCTTTTAAAGTGAAAATGTATCTTTTTATTGGTACCATACATTAATTATCAAGGGCAGAAACTAACCAAATCAAAAAATATATATCAAACAATGATTTTTTTCTACAGGGATTGGAGAAGGTACAAGTCACCATTCAAACTCAATCATAACTGCTGCTGGAATCAACTGTAACAAAATGGAAAAATGTATAAAATAGAGCTTCAGCTGTTTTTAAATCAGACTTTACAGACAGCTTTGCTACCCAATATGACGACTGAACTTAATGTTAAGCTGGCTTTAGAAGATGTTTGGGTGATTGATGGTATAATTCCGTTGGTTGTGAAAGACACTGCACAAAATGAAGGCAATTTGAACAAAGACTAATAAAAAAAAAAAATCTGTTTTAGTCAGTGATGAAATATGAAATTCACCAGTTAACTAAAATTCAGTGAGCACATTCACTTGACATCAAGTTGAAAGTTGCAGTATACAGAATTGTGATAAATGTTAACTGAAAAATCACTTCCTGTATAGATGAAATACATGTGAATTTCTAAAATTTCCAGAATAAATACAAAAGAAATCAGTAAAATAATCATTCCGTGGTGCCATTGTACCCCCGGGGGTTTTGTAATTTAATTTACACAAGTTTTAAAAAAGAGGGAGGAGGAAATAGCACGGGGGGAGGAGGATGGGGAGGGGGGGGGAGAGAGATAGAGGGGATGGGTTCATGAGTGTTTTTTCTCCTTTTTCCTATTTTTGTTTCTTTACATTAGATCGGGATGGCTTTAGGTAAATCTAAGTAAGAATACATTTTATTACAGTCAGACAGAACTTTGCTACTACCTTAAATATACAAGCACAAATACACAAAAATTTAAATCTCCAAAAAAGGAACGAAAAGACAAAACAAAAACATCCACACTAAATTATTTCTCTTTTATAAACATAAAAGATAAAAACAATATATTTTAGAGGGGGGAGGGATAAAAGTCCTGTGTTGCTCCTTGGTCTGTAGCTTTTCAGTATTGGTAGAAAATAAAAAAGTAACAATTGAAATGAAGGCGTTTAATACAAATTAAAAAACATTCTAGGGAAATATATACTGTATAAAAACTCTTAAAATGTGTAATTGTGTGTATATGCATGTGTGTGTGTGTTGTAAATGCTCTCTGTTTGAAAGACTGCATCCATTGTAGTCTAATCAGAGATTGCTCTGGCACTAGGGGACTCAAAATCCTTCAATAATTATGTTTGTGTGTGTGTGTGTGAGGTTTCCCTAGTGCCACATTTCAGCTCTCCTACCAGTGTGTGAATTTCAAAGGTTTTATAGTCTGATTCTAAATTCTGGTCTGTCTGCTTCAGCAAAGCCACAAATAACCTCAGACGGCCTCTTTTACACACACACACACACACACACACACACACACACACACACACACACACACACACACACACACACACACACACACACACACACACACACACACACACACACACACACACACACACACACACACACACACACACACACACACACACACACACACACACACACACACACAAAACATTACGACTGACTTGACGTCAACAGAGCAGACCAGACTTGAGAGCCATGTTTAGAGGACGGGTGGACAAGTGGTCCCTAAGCAACTCGCCACCATCTCAAAGCCCCGCTGACACCATCCCCTCCATCCCGCCCCTGCCTACATGTGAAGGTCTGTATGGACAGTTTAGTGTGCACAGTTCTCCCCTGGTTTAAATCCCTGCGCCTCCATTGTCGCATCTACCCAGTCGCTGTTTAAACAGAAATTTAGTGAGATGGGAAATTGTGAGTGTGAGATGACGAAACGGGAGACAAAGGTGGGACCCGGTGCCTAAATATGAGGAAGTCCTAGCAATGGCTCAGTGACATTGTCTGAGATATGCTGAGCCCCCCTTTGGGCCAACTGCGTGTGATGAATCTGAGCTCTACAGGGATGTCTGGGTTGTTGATCAGGCGATGGGCTGTTGCACTCGTGGCTGTCGGGGGTCTGAGGAGTGGCAGAGAGGGGTTTGTGTTGAGGCTGCGGGGCTCTGGGCTCTACTGCGATGCCTGTGAGGTGGGGTTGTCGCTCTTGCTCTCCTGGCTGGAGGGTGCCTTGTTGTTCCAGGGCGAGTTGGAGCCCAGCGCCGGAGAGTTGTTGAAGCTGTCCTCGTCGTCAATGCCATTGGCCGCGTCGAACTGCGTGTTCTCCAGCCTTGTGATCAGACGCTCGTCTTCGTCACCAAACTCCCCTCCCATTAGCGTGGGCTCTCCCACCACCATCACATCCTGCAGAAACGCCAAACAGAAGCGGAGCAATCAATATATTGTTTCAGTGGAGGGTGTAAAAGCAGTCCGGTCACAGAGAGCAAAGTAAACTGATCCCTTCCCACAGCTACTTTCTCAAGCCCGTCTCCACCATGAAGTATGTTGGTGTAGCCATGTTGCAGTGTTTCTGCTGTTGCAATTTACTTGGCTTACACCAAACATAGTATTTAATATCACAGCCAACATGCTTCATCTGGTCTCATTAGACCATGCAACTTTCTTCCACTTAATTTCATCATCTCCCACACGCCTTCTGTCAAAAACTAGCCCAGATGTCATGAGGCACTGTATTCAATGTCGCTTAAAATGTCCTGTATTCTTTCCCTCATTAATAACTTTACTTAAGTTTGTCATAATCTTTGTTTATAATGTGCTTTTGGCTTTACGATGTAGTTTTTGCAGAAGGTTAGATCAGCGGTTAGAGCTTCATGATACAGGTGTATTTATCTCTAAATCACGTCACACCTTCCTCTCCATTCAACTTGTCTCACTTTTTAAAAAAATTGGCTGATGATTCATTTATAATGATTGTGTATCATTATATATATATATATATATATATATATATATATATATATATATATATATATATATATATATATATATATATATATATATATATATATAATGTTTCAGTCAGTGTAAGAGGTGTAATAGCAGAGTGCCGACACTAGACAGCAGTAATGTACTCACTGGAACTTGGCTGGTCAGGGGGAAGCCACTGCCAGGGCTCTTCTTTTTGTTGTTGTTGTTATTAGTTCCTCCTCCGCTGATGGTGCTGCCACCCGACATCTTACGCTTCCGCCGTTTGTTTGGTGCCTGTCTTGATGGCTCAGCTACAGAGAAGGGATGAAGCAAGAGAGTTACAGATACATTTCCTGTGGGTTTATGTGGTTGTGTGTGGCTTTATCTGTACATGTTTACCTACCTGGTGGTGCCACCATCCTCTGCCATTTCTGGAAGAGGCAGGTCTTGAGGCAGTCTCTGGGGCTGAGGCTGTATGTCTTGTGTCTGGACATCAGCTCCTGCATGGGCTCCAGAATCACACACAGCTGGAGTAGGGAACAAAGAGAGGCAACAGGTTAGAGATTACACAGTGTTTTAAGATGTTTTAGGATCATTAGAGTTGCTCCAATTGATCAAGCATCATCATTATCAGCTCGTGTTCAAGATGAAATGATCTCATCTTTGGACTTCAAAATTCTCAGATTGGAAAATCTGATCATAAAATACTGGAAGCAAAAAAATAAAATAAACATGACTCAAGTGAGACCAATTTCAACAATGCCATGCACCACTTTTACATTTGCAGGCATGAGGTTCTGACTATCACAGCGTCTGTAAACAAGAACACTAGACCTGCAGTTCCTGTCCAACCTGTGCAGCCTGTTGGTAAAACACAAGATCCACCCAATCATTAAAACATTGCTATAAAGTGCCAGCACTGGTCAAAAACGATCTACACATCTATCTTTAGTGCCTCAACAAAAGAAGCCCAAGATTTGGATGTACTGGAGTATCATTAGGGCTGCACGATATGAGGAAAATATGAGATAACGTTGTTGAATATCGCAATAACGATATTACTTGTGATAAAGATATTAAAGTGTACTCATTTCTGCTGCTTTAAATATTCTGCTAAAATAAAGCAAATTGCTTGTTGAATTCAGAAATATTTTATTGAACAAGTTGAACATTACATTGAACATAAAAGGCACCAATAAAAACAGTGACAGTTACATTTTAAAGTGTAGTTTTAAACTGATACTCTCTTTCAGCTAACTCCAAAAATCTGTAAGTGTCTTTCGCGATATGTCACAGCCTTTTGTGATATCGTAGGAACGGAAAAAAAAAAATCCGATATATTGTGCAGCCCTAAGCATCATAAAGATGATCCATGGCAACATTGATAAAGCAGAACAACTTGAAACTTGCTTTAGAGGGAACATATTGCCATTCTCAAGAGTTACATTTGTGTTGTGAAATTAACATTTCATAAGCTTTCAGGGGCAACTATAATTTGGAAGCCTGCAAGTTGCTAAGTTTTTGTTTTCTTAAAAAGCTCCAGTTACATTATGACCGGACCATAATCAAGACACAATGAAGAGAAAAAACATTCAAGACCAGCATCATTTTAAAAGGTAAAATGTTGTGTGTGTGCATCACTTACTCGGAGGTAGTTAAGGGTGGAGTTTGAGAGGCCACATCTTGTTATGTTTTTGGACAGCTGGTCCAGCATCTGTGGGTCCTGGGCCTGAGGAACCAACAAGGGACAGATTAACACACGCACACACACACACACACACACACACACACACACTCACACTCACACTCACACTCACACTCACACTCACACTCACACTCCCACTCACACTCACACTCACACTCACACTCACACTCCCCTCTGTATCCACTCACGTGCATTGCCAGTATACTGCGGGGGATAAGTTCACGGTGTTGTCTGATGCTGAAATGCCACGTCTTTATCCTCATCATCTCATCAAACATGAACTCCAGGTACAAGCGGCCTTCTACACACACCTACAGCAGTTCAGAGGACACAGGTCAGTACACAGTAATATATGCAGAGACGGGTAAAAGCTGCACCGCTGCCCACAAATGTAAAGCAAACATTACATTTTTAACACTAGGGTTGTGTGGTGGGGTGATCACATCATCGCTTGAGAAAGGCTCCCAAACTATTAAGTTGCTTGCAGCCACCTTGCAAGGAGGCTTAGACTTAGGCTTTACTCCACAATGACCCTTCAAGGGAGGTATGCATCCATATGGTAAGGAGCTAAAGTCAACAACCATTCAGACTAAACCTAAAGCAGCTTTTAAGACATTTTTTTTAAATGTTTGCACTGTTTTTGTATGTATGTGCATTGCTTCTGTTTAGGAGTCATAAGCTAAAAAGTTTCTATTTCGTATAAATTAATATTGCCGTATTAATGACAGAAATAGCCATACATTTATTTAAACAAGGGGTGGACACAATAATAGCAAGAGATGCATACACACACACACCTGTGTGAACATGGGCTTTCCATTCTGAGTGACCATGGTGCACTGATCACAGTCAAGGGAGACAAAGTTATTGTGGAAGGACTCCTTGGGATGTTTCAGCACATAGTAGAGCTCAGTGGCACCGCCCTCAAATATACTCCGGAAGTACCTTGGAATCAACGTCCGACCAATTGCTTCAGAGAAGGAGAGAAAACACAAGGGGCATGAGACAGGAGGAAATTGGCAAGTTATAGTATGCAATCCATTTCTGACTGTAGGACTTTGGGTTAAAGGGACGGCATATGTATAAAACAGAGAGGCAGTATGTTCCAGCGACTTTGTTTCTTACTGTAACGTTTGGGTCCATCCTCCAGACAGAAGGTAATGGTCAACATGGCATCATCTTCAAAGAACTCTGTAGTAAATGCATCCCACCACAGGTTATCACACTCCTACAGGGCGCGGAGGAGAAAATTAATCAGTTACCAACTAACTGATTGGATTGCTTTTGAGCGTTGCATGTGTGTGCCTACGAACCTCTGTCCAGTTCTGTAGCCGTTTGTTGAGTTCAAATATTCTGTAGTCTGCCTGGTTGCCATATGGTGTGTGCCTCCTGGTCCATCATAGAAAAACAGGGAGGAGAAAAGAAAAACAGAACAGGGGTGGAGAACATTTAGCTTGTGGTATTCGTACGATTTATTTTGTTCACTTTTATCTTTAATGATCACAGCAATGTTAAAGCTCTTGCGGCCTCCATACTTTTAGGGTTGTTACACCACCTAGTTTAGCCTTGTCACAGACTAAATACAAAATCTATTTTAAAAGTGAGATAAGAGCACAACTTCCCAAGAACTAATCTTTACTTGTGTTATTATTGCCCTTTTCACAACAGCTGGAGATATGGGGAAACAATGCAGTCTTACCCTATCCCGGGCTCCAGGTATGTGGGAGGATACATTGGGGTGGGACTGGAGAAACAAGAGACAGAGAGATTATTACATTTAGCTATAGTGCTAATATGTCCCTGCTCCAGGAGCTTGTCTGTCTTTACGACTCTGGGACCCAAGCCAAACATGGCAAGAATTGGATGATACAAGGAGACAGTAAATAACAACACTTCTTAGATACACACACAAACATTCACCAACTGTAGCAGACTGGCTTACTGCAAGACAAGCTTTGACGCACAGCACACAATCCTGCAGAGGTATACCCTCTAACCTTACTAAGCAACATAAGTCAAGACAAATCAATTTTAGCAATAAACATTAGCACAGCTGGTCCACAATTTCCCCTAGTCATTGTAACTCAACAGGCATTTGCTTGGATAGTGGGTGGCTAAAATTACACTACACTTAATAGGGGTGTGACGAGACACTCCGGTCACGAGAACGAGATGAGATTTAAACACTTAAAGTTTTAAAGAAAACTTAAATGATGAAATATGACTGAAAAAAAATTGTCTTTTATTCAATCGAAAGTCACAAAATGAAAAATGAGCAGTGTAAAAGGTTTTGCCACAAACTCAAATGGCTTCTCTCCTGTATAACTAACCTCTTCAGACCTAATAACTGCGGCGTCCCTCTCTCCTCCCAAATCCCTGCCTACAGCCTGGTAATCAAAAATGTATTTCTTAGGCCGGCTACATACTGGATGCGCGGCGCGAGCGTGTCAGCTGCGTGGCTGCGTCTGTTTTTATTTTGGCTCCCATGTTAACAGGTTAGAGCTTGCACACTGCCTGCGTGACACGCACGTCTCAGGCACGACTCGAGCCGCGCCGAAAACATGTGCATGCTAGAAATAGGACCAATGCCTATTTTTCACGTGACATGCAAGCGTGTTAATAAATGACATTTTGATGTTTGAAAGTCAATGGTACCGACGTAATTCTGCACTTGTGTACTGATATCGTTTTAATATCACGATATCTTGTCACACCTCTAACACTTAAACATACGGGCCATTGGATCAACCTTTCAACAAATGACAGGAGGTTGACAGGCGCCCTCTTTTGCTAAAATATCACCATTAAACCCAGGAGTGTTAAACCCTTTGTAAAACATAAGCAAATACATACAGAGAATGAATGCCATATAACTTTCTTTTATTATCTAGTTTAACAGTCAATCATAACGGAAAATAACAAATATAAACTACTTTAAAAAGTAGTTTATTCGGGGCTAAATTACACGGCATCGGAGCTGTTCATAGACTTGTATACTCACAGATACCAGCATTTAAGGCAGTACTGGAGGCATTTCCGATACTGGTATCGGAACAATTTTAGTTATACTAGCATGTGCTTTATACTCCATGCTACACTAAAATCAAATTTATCACATGATCCTGGAAAGTGACGGTATGCTGTCAAAGTGGAGTATGAGTGTCTGGTCGGTGCACCTGACTGGACAAACAACACTACATGGGCTGTACCTTGATTTTACCTCAGATTTCTAACCGGTAAAACACTGCAGTTGTCCGGGAAACACCAAATTACAACCAAAACTATCCACTGAAACTAGTTTCTTGAGAAATGTACAGCCTCTGAAACATGTACATCTAAATGTCTCGAGTGCTTGTTCAGAAAGTCTGTGACTCTGCTGAATAAATACAACCAGTCACTGCAACTCAAATTCACAACACAGCGCTGCTTGTTGTAGCCGTCACCATATACTTTCTACAGTTTGCTGACTGGCCAGACTACCAGCTGCCAAGCTAAATCGATTACCAGTGGATGTTTTCCTGACTAACATATTGTTGAGGAAATGAAAGTCATGATATTGAGGCTGGATTTACAAGGCTATGTAAACATGGTATGCAATAATACAAGCACCTGTCGAAGATTCTTCAAGGCTGGAACTGAACTCTTCACCCAGAGCAGACACAAACACACAGGAAACACAGACATAAAACTCACCCCACGTCTCTGTCCAGCATGGTGCCGGGGTGGAAAGGGGGAAAAGTGCTACCGTTGGGGGGCTCCTTGGGGGAGTACAGCTTGAATGACTTTGAGGAACAGCCTGAAAGAGAGGTGAGAAACATAAATGTTTTGTTTAATTTGAACTTTTTTTAATGGCAATAAAACAGCTAATGGCAAATAAAACTCCTGAGGGTGTGACAGCTAAATTAGATAAAAGAATGAATGTGTCAAATCTGATAATACATGCTGCATTTATAAATCCACAAATTTAAAGATTGACACTCTAAACCTTTCAACACACAAGTATGTTGTTGTTGGCCCAGTTGTAAATAAAGGCCTAAATTATAAGCCCAAAAAGAAAGGACATAAATGAGAGAACAGAAGGTGGTGGTACCTGAAGTTGCTACACCCTTGGGAATTACAGTGGTACTTCTAATATAGTTATTCACTTTTGGAGTGACACTTACAAAAGAACCACTGTATTGTGTGAGGGTGAATGCACATGTAGCCTGAACAGGCCAGTATGGCCCAGTTTCAGTTGGTTGCACTCATTCACAGGTCATCCCCAATACACCAATCTTGTTTCGTAGCGACACAAAACAACAACATGATGAGAGAGCCTCTGGTAAACAATGCACTCCTGCTACACTTCTACAGAAACTGCTGCTCTCCATTAATAACTATATAATACTAAACACAAACAAACCAATATTGACCCCACACCCACAGTTCTACTCTAATTGCCCAGCTCTCCTATAAAAGGACATCCAGGCGTGCCGGACGCTCGGTCACGACCTCTTTGGTCACCATGGTGAAGCCCCGCCTCATTAATGTCTCTGCATATTAAGTGTATCCCTGACTCTGTGTGTGTGTGTGTGTGTGTGTGTGTGTGTGTGTGTGTGTGTACACATGGTTTATGTGTGTGAGGTATACCTAGAGCCACAGACAGGAAGAGATACGCTTTAATTGTATTAATAGGATGTTTTCAAGCAGGGAAATCTGATTTTAAAAGCACAGTGATGTGAAATATGTACTTCTAGTATATGGTAAGACAAAAAAGACAAACAAACTCTCCACTGTGAGATGAGGTTAAAAAAAAAAAAAAAAAAGAGGACTTGTTTTCTGTATTTTGGTTGATGGCTTTACATACAGACTGTAATGAGATGGACAAACGGCACAGCCCAACACAGACCTTAGGGGCCACATTGACACATAGGTTGGTGTTCCTAAATCATGTTGGCATCCAATCCAAACGCAACTTCTCTTATGGAGAGAAGTTACATCTCTACTGGTCTCTATTCTATGTTCCTACTGTATGCAAAAGAGTAGCTACATATATACAATAGTTCTTATAGATGATAGGTAAATTATTAAGTTTTCTATGAAGAAGATCACAGATATTCAAAACAACATTTGCCCCTTCTACATGGGAGAAAAGGGACATACATCCCCCATCCATTTTGAAACCCTACCTTCACTTTGTGTAAAAACAAGTTGTTTACTGTGTGAGCAAGCACTGCTATGCTATGGGCTGGATGCACCAACAGAGGAAAACAAATGGGTTTGATAAATAAATAAATAATCAATGGTTATGTGTCCATTAGTTGTTGAGAGCTCCATTAGCTCCTCTCCTCTCCTGTTAGCGGTTAATGACAGGCAGTCACAATCACATCAGCTGGACTCCACTTCCTCCACTGGGAATCATGTTCCTATTTCCTTTACAAGTAAGTAGACGCAGTACACCATATACAATATACATATTTATTATAGATGCACATATTATCTTCCTGCCTTGAAGTGATGTTCAGTGGCCTCATAAGAACAAATCTCATCTCCACTGTTGAGTAACATGGATGTTAAAAAACATTGTTAAAAACACAAAAATCCATTCAGCATCACAAGTCTCCTCTAAATAAAAGTAACCTGTAGTGGTTTGGGACCCCTGCCACTCCAGACTGCCTCCATGATTGCTAGAGGGACAAGCATAGAAGTAGCTAGCTAGCCTATCCAACGATAGCTGTTATACTGAACCATTAACCTACGTTAGAAAACTTTTTGCGAAATCTGACATGAATCTGACGCTTTTTATTAATCCGTACTTCAAGTGCCCTTTTCAACATCTATGTAGCTAGATCATAACTTTAAACAGTCGAAACGCACTTGACGTGGAGTTGTCTGCTTACAAAGGCAATTAGAAGCAGCAAGCGCCTAATGCTAACATGTAACCGTTAATGTATCTGTAAATCTCTCTTTTTCTTATTAACCAGCACTCATTTTAACAAGCCATGTAAATATAGACCAAACACGACCAATAACCACGACATCTTCAACCACCAAAACGTTGACTGTAACAAATCATCCGTATAGGCCTGCACGGCTAGCTAACGTTAGCAAGCCAGAAAACAGTAACCAGTTGGCTGCTGTTAGCCGTCTTGCTAACGCCTTAGCGTTAAATTCCTTTTTAACGAGAAAGCACCGAAATAAGACTACACATTACAACCACGGCAGCTCGTAAACCACATTCAATCGCTACATCAGCTAGACATTGCAGTCAAAGAGTGTGTTTGGATTAACCGACCCTTTACCTGCAAAGAAGTCCAATCAGAAAATTGATGTTTACAGATCCGTGATGATAGACCGTGTGTACGCTCCGTGCGTAAAAACGGATAGGCCCGCTGGACGGCGGTTGGCTGGACGCAACGTACCAACACAATACGTCCCTCTGAGTAGGATCAATGAAAAAAAAAAAAATCCTCCTCAAACCGTGAGACTGAAACGGAATAAGGCCTAAATTGCGGGAGTCAGTCGGTTATGTTTTGTCCCGCATGAGGCCTTGTCAGTGGGCTGAAGCCTGCTGTGGGTTTACATACGGACCCAGATGAGCCCTTTGTTCACGGGAGGACATGAACAATAGCTGTAGGCCCTCCTCCTCCTCTCCCTCCGCAATGCATTTGCTCCTCAATCCTCTGCCCAGCACCGCCAGCCACCCTATCCCCCTTCTCCTCCTCCCCCCACTAATGCACAACTGCACATGAAGGTTGTCTGGTAAGCATTTTTTTTTTTTCTTCCTTCCTCTTCTCTACATCCCATTCCTTCCTTGTAACTGACACTGATGAGAATTGGCCTAATGCAGTCGAGTGGAAGTGCGTGTGGAAATAAACATCATGCTGACTACAAAGTGGTTTTCATGTTTGCCTAATTAGTGCACATCAGCTTGCTGCAAACAACTGAACTGAGACAGTGACAGCCAAGACCACGGTCATATGCACTATGGGTCCATGCAGGGTGATGCATGCACAGCCACTGCAGCAATCTGATCAGTCAAAAGTAGATTGAGATCTAATAAATTAACTTTCATGTACCTATAACAGACTTGGGTTGTTTCCAATAATTGTGTCTTTGAGTTTGCACACTGAACTGTCTCCAAGGTAGACCAGTAAATCCATTACCATTGGGAATCTCTCTCTCTCTCTCTCTCTCTCTCTCTCTCTCTCTCTACACACACACACACACACACACACACACACACACACACACACACACACACACACACACACACACACACACACACACACACACACACACAGGAAGCACTAAGCCAAAAGGAGAATCCCATAGACTCTAAATCTGCTTAAATCGCATCAAATTATAATCAGATATTTAGATCACAGCCAGCGGGGACTCATCCATATGGCCATGGTTGGGGTGTAAAAAGAACAAGTAGTGTTAGGTCAGTGGTTTTTCATATCTTTATGCAAGTGTATGTCATAATATTTGCTAATTTGTTACACCCTATAGGATGACTGGGATATTTTTGACAGGTGATCCCATATCAAGGTTGAAAAAAATCTTTCCTTTCAAACATTGAAGTGTTTTTCCCTGCCTCAATTATTTAGGGACGTTGCAACCACCAGCACCAACGTAATCCTGATTTATACACTATCCATGTACACAGGGAGTGAAAACACAATGTTTCATTCATGATTTATTAACAAATTAAGCTGCTCTTGGGAGCCGCTCTATGGAAACTGAATACTGGTGCTAATAGGTAATATTATTACAACACTATTTAACATTATTTTGGTTGAAGTTGAATTATTTTCCAGAGAACAATTTTAAATAATGTGACCCACAGCTAAAGAGTGTATACATATGTTTTCTATGCAAGTTTTATTCTGATTTAGTACTCCATGCTGATTGTGTGGAGAAGTGTAAACTGGAACATCTTTTAAAAAAATTTTTTTATAGATGAGTGCTCAGATTAATTTTAGTTTGCAGGGTGAATTTCAAGGATCAGTTCCACAAGGTATCTGACCAATTTAGATATTGTAGGCATGATATATTGGATTTTTTTACATACTTTATCGCTAAAGTGCTCTCCAATCTCCAATATTTATATTTTTTTGTTTTACGGTAAAGAAGAAAAGCTAAATGAAGATAAACATAATAGTAATCAATTAAAGTAAATACTTCAGCTGTTCTAACGTTAATATGGTCAATGGAATGACAATGATTTGATTTATCATCCATGTTATCATTTAGTCCATCAGTCAAACATCCATTCCACCCCTATTATGTCACTCCTATATCTGTCCTAAGTCCAGTGACATACTCCTCTGCTGTTTAAATATGTGCCTCGTAATCAAGCCATTTTCTTGATAGTCTCTGATATTCTGACCTTTCTGAGACAGTAAAGCCAGGACTAATGGTTTTTCATTGTATGTTTACCTTTCTGCTTTCTTACAACAGAGGGTGTCACTCTATTCTGACATATTTGCAGATCTTTTCTGTCTGAATATGCAATCTTGGCACATAACTCCCTTACAAATTGAAGGCTTGCAGACTCTCGTGCTGGAAGAAATCTTGAATATGGTGAAGTGCAGTGTCTCCCAGAAACCAGACATGTAGAGAGGATAAGCTGCTCTAAGGCCTGTCTCTTACCCGTCCAGCAACATAGATGCTTGGGCTGAGTTTATGTATATTGGTTTGACCATGGTAAGCTTGTGACACAAGCTCTTCACAGCTCACGAGCCTGCTGTCAGCCTTTTGGCAGCATCTTTGTGTGTAGTACCAGGGGGAGGTGTAGTCAGTAGTAGCTTAGAGTGTGTGTTGTGGGTGACTTATGTGGATTTGCCTATCTTACATTCACTGGCCCCTGTAGCCATGGCAACACAAGCAGTCAATGCTGTCACAACCGGAGCAAAGCTAAGAACCATCCATGGAAATGGACACACAAGGGTTAATCCTGTGTGTGTGTGTGTGTGTATATATATATATATATATATATATATATATATATATGTGTGTGTGTGTGTGTGTGTGTGTGTGTGTGTGTGTGTGTGTGTGTGTGTGTGTCCAAAGCTTGCCCATTGAAATGGTACATGGCGGGGTTAATCCTCACTGCATGTGTGTGTGGTGTGGTGATGGAGAAGAGGTGGGGGTGGGAGGTGTATCAGGATAAAGGCTTGAAGGGCTTACACACACCGTCTCTTTCGCTCTCAGGCATAGGGCAGGCCTTATCTTCAACTAGCACCCCAACCAGCAAGTCATACACACACACACACACACACACACACACACACACACACACACACACACACACACACACACACACACACACACACACACACACACACACACACACACACACACACACACACACACACACACACACAGCTGCCTAACCTTCACTTCACAAGCTAGCCTTCCCAACTTGCAGTCACACATTCACACCTAAAGCCATAAATCCATGTACAATAAGTGATTAAAGCTAGAGCGTGCGGTGGCTGAATTAACTCCCTGAAGTGCCCAATGTGACGTTTTCACTGAGCTTACACTTAAACCTACAAGTGCAACTTGTTTAATTTGCCTTTGTCAAAGTCACACAAAAAAAGAGAAAGGGGCCAAACTTGTTCAGCATTTCTCTGAACATCAAGAAACCAAAAGATATATCAAGAAAAACAATAAGACATCTTCTTATTTTGGCTGTTTGGCTTGGTTTAACCTTAGGGTTTTTTGTCGCTGAATCAGCTATGAGAAAGACAACAAGGAAAAGGTCAGAAAGAGAGACTTACCTCCTTCAGTTTCAAGCTGTTCTGACATTGCCATTTTGTCACCCAGAAATGCACTTTCACAGCTATATACTGATCTAACTGAAATACTTGGTTTCTGTTTTAATGCCTCTCCCTTTTTCTGATATCTCTCGTGTCCAGACTGTCAGGCTCAGGGGCACAAGGGGGGGGTATGCCTACTGTGTGTGTGTGTGTGTGTGTGGGGGGGTGTGTGTGTGTGTGTGTGTGTGTGTGTGCTCTCATGCACATGCCTCCTGTGTATGTGCAAATGTGTGCAGCCACTGCCACTTCCACTCACTAGTCAACAGGAAACTGAACGGAACACACATCTGCCAGAGTTCTGATAACAACCAGTCGTCCTCCCTTCAACACAGACTTAAACGCTGATCTGGAGACAGTCTCGTGTTGGTATGAGTGTAGTAACAGCCCTTAGTAAACTGATCCCAGCTTAAAGATGAGAGTTAACCTTTTAATGAGAGTTACATCAGTTCATAGTTTTTCCCCCCAAACAGGAATAAAAACAAAAAATAAACACTGTTTTCATAGATTACACTATATTTTTTTTCCCTGAGTGCAATGCCAAAGCTATAGAATTTTGACCACTTCATAATTATAAAGTCAGACATACTGTAAACACATCAATAGCACAGAAAGTCCCATTCCTTTATATGGAAGCTATAGTTAAATCTCTCCGGGGCTCTTTTCAGTGGCCGCTGGCTGCCAGACTTTATACACTTGGCAGCTCAGGCTTCTTTACTATCTTATTGGATCAGATAGAGAGACAGAGATCTATATGTCTAATTCAGCTCTGATAAAAGATCCAAAGGACAAGCTGCCACTTTTTTGGGAAGGAATAAGCACTAACAGAGAACATTGGCCAGCTTTAGATCAAAGAGTCTGTTGAGTCAGAATCACTGACACTTATCTGCAGTGGTACCTCACTTTACTTACATGTTGGGCTATAATTTACTCTCATACTCCACTACATTTCAAAAGGCAATATTGTACTTTCATACTCAAATACATTTATCTGACATCTTTTACTGTTTCAGATTTGACATACAAAACATGACAGAAATATGATTCACTGTTACAAATTAAACACTACAATATATAATGTAATTGTGATTATCTTCACCTCGGCCTACAACATACATAAAAATGCTACTTACACATGAATAATTGGTAACTACATACTTAGTAACTTTGTAACTACATACTTAGTCAAGTCAAAATATTCAAGACAGGATCTAACTCGTTGACATTTGTTTTAACATATGATTTAGGCCATAGAAATGTATAATTTAGAGAGCATCTTAAAACTAAACCAAACAGTCAAAGCAAGAGAGCCAAATCCAGTTGAAGCTACAAGTGAGATAGTAACAGCTATAGCTGATAAAGATACATTTACTTCCTCCCCTATATGTTTCCTGTACTCTTTATCATGGGGAATATATATATATATATATATATATATATATATATATATATATATCACAAACTAAAGAAAGCAAAATAAATTAACTTAATAAGCTTGGTTAACTCCTATGTTCTTAGTGTTAAATAATAATTAAAAAAAAAGTGCTTGGATTAACCCTATAGTGTTTAACTAATCCGTTTCTCTCATCTTCAAAACCAGAACAAAATAATATATAATAATGACACTTGTCACATTGATCTCCTGTCAAACTACGAGCACAGCGTTGTGACATTAATATATCTTTGGAATTAGCAGATTACGACTACCACGTCTAAATTCTGACAGATTGTACACAGGGCTGAGGTTAACCTGAAAATGTATGTGTTCTCCACAATCATGCCACAATTGTAGAACATTCATCAAGTATTACGTTTTTAACATTAGAAATTAATTTTTGCTGATATGTACAGTTTCTTTAGCAACTTAAACACATTGTATGATATGTTTTTGGACACAACTCTTTAAATGAACCAAAAATACTTAAATACTTTTACTGATTTACTTTTATTAAAATAATTATCATATGCACAATTCTATCAAACCTAAATCTCTCCGACTGCAAATTGCACCCCCATATACAGCGCAATTTGCTGTGTTTCTGTTCTTGTGCAATAAACTTAAAATATTTTTTAAAGCAATCTTTCAATTTGGTCGAGATTATGGGAACCCCATACCGGGCTTGTACATAAGGAGAATCAGCTGGTCAACCAGCACCGATGTCTACAGGTAACCTCAGTCTGCAAGCTTTGATTATGATTATTATGTTTGCTCCAAACGTCACTCTCCCAGCTTGCTTGACTTGTTTTGTAATTACTATTATCAAAATGGCCATCATAATTAAAAATGATACCTACAATGGCAATATTTGATTTTTATATAATTTTTGCATTAATGTAATAAAAATATCTTCATTTGTCATGTATCATGGACTCGCTAAACAGACATTTCCATGTGG
>CM042317.1:31838251-32118251 GCA_023566125.1 Zingel zingel | reverse complement strand
TTGACATGAGTGAATGAAGTGATTGTTCCATATTCAGAGGGAGTGTTTACGTTGATTTTTAGTTACATCATGTTGTATAGGCAAAGTTTTATGCACCACACATTGTTTCAGGCTTCCAGGTTTGCATGATAGAATATAAATGAATGACTTGTTGGTCTTTGAAAAAGTTCACACATTACTTGTGTTGCCTTTTTAAAGTTATAGTTAATTTCCATGGCGTCAAATAAGATTGGAGAAGCAACGCTACGCTCCTTTTTCCAGTAAGTTGAAAATAAATGTGGAGAAAAACTGAAAAAGGGAGAATCCCTAAAGTGGAGAAACTGAGGCGAAAAGAAAGGGGAACACCAGACAGAACAATATGAGAGCAAAAGTGGAGTGCACAAGAGTGTGGTCATAACGTCATTTTGGAAATTTCCATGACCACGTTGATTAAGTATGCAATCTAACCGCAAGATAGCTAAGGCCCGGTTCTAAACAAACGCTCCCGCCTCTGCTGTGCAGGCTTGTTTAATGGCTGAGGTGGCAGCGTTTGCCTTCATAGCACGGGGCGCTGCGCAGAGATTAAAAACACAAGCGTGCGCGCGCACACACACACAAACTCCTGTGTGCATGCAGACACATTTAACACTGGTACACTACGTTTCCCTATGCCATTATGTGTTCAAGACAAATTGTCATCTGGTGTGTCTAGAGAGTTTGTCCTTGCTGATACCTAATCTGTCTGGTTTGATCACAGTGCCAATATCTCTCTCTCTCTCTCTCTCTCTCTCTCTCGCTTTGTCCACATTTCTATATCCTTCTTTTTTAATTATGTGTTGTTCCATCATCCATTCATCTATGTACATACAACTCTAGAGGCCAGAATGAGTTGGCATTGTCTCTTAATTAGCTTTTCTAAACTTTCCGCCTTCGAAATAATCTGTCAGCAAAAGAGTTTCCAAACCGCAATACATGGAACCAGTTAGAGTTTCCATTTTTCTAATGATTAAAGTCGAGACTGAAAAACAAGGGAATCTGATACTGGATGTGTGGTTGGCTAAATTTCTGTATCCACATCCCGGCTGTTTGAGGGTTGACCACAGCGGGCCCCCCCTACACACACACACACACACACACACACACACACACACACACACACACACACACACACACACACACACACACACACACACACACACACACACACACACACACACACACACACACACACACTTACTTCTTCCTCTCCTGCTGATGTATATTATGTGGCAGTAGGTTCTAAACACATCTATATATACGTTACATTACAATACATTTTCAACTATAGGATTATATTTTATGTCCTACACGTCCTATCAGGAGTACAACATAAATCGCTGTAACACTTAATATATTGCTCCAGGCTCAGCAGCACAGGGTTTATTTCTAGACCTTGATTCCTCTTTTTCTTTCCTCCTCTGTCTGGTTAAAGCTAATAAAATGAGAAGAATTATCTGTTTGCTGTCAGGCACTAGACACCTAAACACAACAGTTTGGGGACTGCAGGGAGTTCCTCAGCCTTCACATATGGCGAACAAGTCACACACCTCTCAATATGGTGGTCTAATATGATGGATATTACTCCCTGCAGGTGGCTCTCGGTGGCTCAGCTCCCAGAAGCCCAGAGGCTGTTACTCAACTTTAACCAATTTTATTAAAAATAGTGACAAGCACAACTCTGACTGCAGAGTTTTGTTATGATGTCAATTTACTTTTAAGTTGGGCCTGAAATGAAACCGGGTTGTCTGTTCTAATTCTCAATGGGTCTAGAGAGGACAAAGACACGAGGGGAAGTGGATGTGATCGAAAGCAGCAGCAATAAACAAATGGTGATGCGAGTGATTGTAACATGTGAGACAAGGTCAGTACATCGCTGCCCTTCTACCTCTCACGAATGCACTCACTGACCTGCCATGAACTCAAGAAGAAAGAGAAGGACTTGTGGGCAAAAGAGGATTGAAACAAACAAGGCCATTATACAAGTGTAGGAGTTACATCTTTAGGAATGATGAAACTGATTACCAGGCAAACAAATGTGGTGATGCTGCATTTTCATGTCAATGACAAAAAAAAACTGCTGCTCAATCTGAATAAGAAGTATCTGACTGTATTGTCCTCATCACACTCCTTATATACCCTAAAATGATATACTCGTGTGTGAGCTGTGAAACAAACATTCAGTATTAGCTTGTGTGGGACGAGGGCAGAATCAATCATGTAAGCCTTTGAGCCGAGCCAGTGACCTTTGCCCTTTAAATGTCACACTTTGATCCTTCTTTTTTTTTCTCGTATGATATCTCGGCATGAGAGGCTAGTCAGTTTCTTTTACACTGTGGATAAGTGAGTGTAACATCTGTGCCGACTTTAAAAGATCTCTGTTGTTAACCCGGGCCATCAGTCAGAAATCATCACTTGCAGCAGCAGAAGCAACAAGAACAAAAACAAACTGGCAGAGGAAGAGAACAAGTATAGCATTAGTGGTGCCATAGCAACAACCGCCAACAAAGATCTTTTTCTCCTTAATCTCCAAACGAAACAACAGTAAAAATCACTTTTTTGTCAGACTGAAGAAAAAAAAGTGACAATGAAACAGACTGCATTTTGATCCATCTATTCTAGTATTTTCTTTGCTCTCCATCCTCTCAGCCATCACAGAGGGTGACCTCCCATGAGCCTTTGCAAACAGAGCCCCAGGGCCCCTCTCTCCCTGCCTTCTCTGCCCCTGTCACGCCACGGCAGCGGCTGTACTCACCAACCAAAATATAACAACAACAACGACCTGAAAAAAGTCAGCTGCTGGCGACAGCAGCAGCAGCAGCAGCGGCAGGGCTGTTGTTAACGGCAACCATCACCACGGCAGTTACTTACCGGGACATGCACAGCCGCCCACGGACATCTTCTCACATGTCTGGTGTGAATCCGATCAGAATGACGGTGGTGGTTCTGTTATCCCCGCTCTCTTCCTCTCTCTTCTACTCTCTCCTCTTTCTCACCAGTCACTGCTGCCGCCACTGAGGCTGCTCACATGAGCGTCTGTTATCCCCACTGTTCACATACACACAGACACACACACACACCACCAGGGAGCAAAGGGAGGGAGAGAGAGAGGGAGGGAGGAGAGAGGGAGGGAGGGAGGAGAGAGTGACGACGAGGGAGGCAAAGAGAGAAAGAGGGGAAGAAGAGGTTAAAAAAGAGCACAAAGGATCGGATTCTCTCAGTTGTAGCTGTACACACTGTGAATCACACCGTGTGTGTGTGTGTGTGTGTGTGTGTGTGTGTGTGTGAGTGTGTGTGTATGTGTGTTAGACTGAGAAGGATTCTGTTCCTGCCTCTGCTCTGCCCTCACCCTCATCAGACCTGCAAATTACAGCTCAGGTGGGAGGAGAGGGAGGAAGAGGAAGGGAGGGAACGAGAGGCTGAGTGCAGAGAGAGAGAGAGAGAGAGAGAGAGAGAGAGAGAGAGAGAGAGAGAGAGAGAGAGAGAGAGAGAGAGAGAGAGAGTGGACTGTCAAAGTGACCTGAGAGGCAGATTTGAGAGAATAACAAGCATGTGATGTGGGTCTTTTTTTTCTCCTTTAAATATGTAAAGGCTGTTTTTCACCGCTGCTGCTACAATGACACACACACACACACACACACACACACACACACACACACACACACACACACACACACACACGTACAGAAGTGCACACATGAAGGTTTAAATGATCTTCGGGAAATCTGGCTGTGTGTGTGTGTGCTGCAGCCATCTGAGTGGCTTGTTACCATCCAGCAAAGGTCTGCTACATGGCAGGGAGGGCAGGGGGGGATGAGGGGGAAGGTGGAGGAAAAGGGAGGAGGGGAGAGGAGGGGGCGATTGACGTGCCTCAGCTCTCCCTCTCTGTCGTCTCCCTTTCTCGCCCATTCACTCTCTCGCTCCGTTAGTCTTTCTGTCTGCATTATGCCACACAGTGTTGCTCCCTCGCTTTACTCATCTTCCTGTCTACTGGGCCATTTATCTCTCCTGCCCTGCTTCCCCCCTCTCCTCCCCCGCTGCCCCTCTCTTTCCTTATTACTCTTTCTTCCGTTCTACCTTTCCCTCCCACTGTCTCATCACGCTCTAATATGTCTTCCATCACTGTCATTTGTCTTTCTCCGATAAATGCACACGTTTGTGTGTGTGTGTGTGTGTGTGTGTGTGTGTGTGTGTGTGTGTGTGTGTGTGTGTGTGAGAGGGAGTCGCCAACTGACATGCTCCTTCATTGCCATGAACATGGACACTGTAGTTCATTTTGAGTCCATCCCACATAAATCGTCCTGCTGTTGTAAATACTCTCTATAACTTACTGCCACACCAAATGTGTATTAATCCACCGCTGAAAACAGTCTCTAATAACATGTAATATAACAATGCACAATTTACACCTGTTTGAGTAACATTTGCAAAAAGCTACAGTGTCCAGCTGCTTAAGGAATTTTTTTTTTTTAAATGAAAGCAATTATTTTCAAGATCTTCAATACCAATTGGCTTGGAGCTGAGTGCTACAGCAGGGTAGGGAAGTCAGAAATGATTGAGAGACAAGCTAACGCAGTGTTTTGTCTTCTCGTGGGATTTGTTGATAATATGAAAAGTATAGAATATTGACAGTTTTATCCTTTAAACTAGTGGTTCCCAACCTGGGGCTGGGAGCTCCAAAAGGGGTCACAAGCTAAAGCTAAGGAGTTATGAGATGATTAAAGGAATAGTTCAACATTTTGGGGAATAGATATGATTTGTTAATTAGTGAGTTTTTTGGTAGCTGGGTTTAGTCAAGCTCACTCTTTCCCCCGTTTCCAGGTCTTTATGGTAAGCTAATGTCACATTTCCAGGTACGGCACAAACTCTCATCGACTTGCTCTTTTTTGTTTTCCATTTGCAAAAGTTGTGGGTAGTACCTGGTAGTTATTTTGGTACCACCTCGGTCGGTGGAGATTCCAAGTGAGCTGAGCCGATACTAGAAGGTGGAGTTAAAACACTAGAGACCACCGATTGGTCAAAGAGAACCGTCACTAGCGCAACATGGGTAATCCTGCACAAATGTCAACAGTGACCGCAATTACTTTTATTTACTCGACCCAGACTTGCAAAATGACCCACTACCTAACTGGAAAGGGAAAATCTTTCTTAACCCATACTCCACTACACCTATAACAAGAGGTCACAAGTAGACATTGCTTCATTTAAAGGATGTGGACTGAAGTCAAAAAGGTTAGTGACCTCTGCTTCACACAACACATACAGTATATATGTATATATTTGAAATCTTCAAACCATTTCAAAAGGTCATGACCCCAACTAAACCCACAGAACACATACTCACACCTCAAGAGACTACATGCATATACATTACAGTACACAAACACATGCACATGGCTAAGGCAGAAAGCTAAATGTAGGATTATATATATATATATATATATATATATATATATATATATATATATATGACATTCTGCGCCGTTTCCCTCCAAATCTACATCACAGAGTTTCGTTAAATCAGGTTCTCTTTACACGCAACGAGGAACACAAGTCTGCATAGATTGCCTCCTCCACATATTTCTACTTCCCTTTTTTAAGACACTTGCTCTTTGTCTCCCTCCCTCTCTTCCTCACCCTCTGTCTCATTAGGCAGTATCTCAATTTGAGGAGGAGAGTGTTAAGCCAATCGGAGAGGGGAAGAAAGAGCAGAGGAAGGAGGGAGACGGAGAGGTTGCAGGAGGATGAGGGCAGAGATGAAGAGAGAGACAGAGACAGAGGAAAAGGGAGGGCGATGGATGGATGGATGGATGGATGGATGGAGGGAGGAAGGGAATAAATAGCTCTGGCGCACTCGTCCCCCATTACCCCGGGAGGGCACTGTCGCCATGGCAATGTGGCAGAAAAAGGATAGCACAAGCATGATGAGCATGATGAGCTACACGCACGCACGCGCACACGCGCGCACACACACACACACACACACACACACACACACACACAAATGAAAACTGTGATTCACACATATATCTGCCCACATTAACAGTTTCACGGAGACAGTTTTGACAAGTTCATACTTTCAAGCGGATGTGTGCACAAAGCACACACTCTTACACCTTACCATGATTATTCACACGCACACAAACACGCACGCACGCACACACACACACACACACACACACACACACACACACACGCGTGCGCGTGCGCGTGCGCGTCAACAGTTTGCAGCAGAGACCAAAGTATGAAAGACAGACAGTACAAACAAACAAGAAGGTGAGGAAACGGCATCAGAGAAAAAATGACAAAGGAGAATAGGAAAGCAATTTCTGGAAAAAATCAAGTATCAGTTTCCTGCTGTGACTTACATTCCCCCTCAAATGTTTCCTCAGTTCTTTCTATTTTTTTTTTTTTAATTCATGTATGTAATTATCTTGATTAAACCTGAATTGGCAGATTTTGTTAACTTGACTTGGGGGTGGCGCAACAAGTTGTAAACACAACATTGACATAAGTTGTTGGTAACGTGTTAGCAAGTGGTCGCTTAGTTACACTTCCAGCAGACAAGGAGTCAAAGTACATTATTAACTCTCTTTCACCTCTGTTTTGGTCTCCACCAACTGAGGGGAATGTCTTTTTCCCTTTAGCTGCTGTCTGTCTGGCATGCTGGGCAGGTACAACTGTACTGTGGGTACTAAAAAAAAAAACATTTTACATTTTTTTTGGACATTTTAGGCCTTTATTATATAGGACAGCTGAAGATGTGAAAGGGAAAGAGAGGGGGAATGACATGCAGCAAAGGGCTGCAGGTCGGAGTTGAACCTGCAACCATTGCGACATGGACTGAGCCTTTGTGCATGGGCACACGCTCAACCAGGTTGAGTTATCCAGGCACCCCATATTTGTCTTTTTGTTCTCACTACACACTCTACAGCCATTTTAATTCCAGGACATTTCAATCTTAACCACAAATGTCAACCTCAGGGTGGCGCTAGAGGAAAAGTCCGGGCATAACCAAAGTCAGTGGGATGCATCCTCAAGAGACCATTCAATGGTTGCTGATATATTTTAGTGTGGATCACAAACTGATGTAGCCACTGGGCCATGCTGCTATCATGGCTAAAATATTGATTAGTCCAAGTGTGATTGAATTTTGATTTGGTCATATTGATCCTATCTAGTCTATCCAAGGTAAATAGTGGCCCCTGCTAGACCCCAGTCATGTCTCTATGACCCCTGTGACCGGCAACAACAATGTGCTTTGGCAGGTTCAACCATATCAGTTTGTCCACCGCTGCAGAGACAGAGTTCAGTTCCCAGTTCATTAATGTTGAAGGATTTGTACTTTGCCAACAAACTAACCATGTCTGCTACAAACAACAGGCCTGTTTCTATAATGAAACTTCAATAATGTAAGATCCAACACATTACGGACTAGTGGAAAAACACTACTGAAAAATGTCGCCCCACTGAGTAAAACAAATCACCTAAAGTCAGTCGACTGGAGTTAAAAATGGTTTGAGCGTAGCTCTCGGGCCTTTGTTGCAGCACACTTATCATGAAAAGTTGTTTGGATGGCAAATGTGGTGGTTAATTAGCATGAGAAATCTTGTGTGCATCCAGCCTGAGGGCAAAGCAGAGAATGAAAGAGGCTGTTCTGAGACAGCCAGCCCTCTGTAAACTCTTATGTAAGGCCGAAACTGCATCCTGTTTCTCTCAGCTACATTATTGATGCAGGCTTCTGTTACCACACTGAGTGTGTTTGTGTGCACACGTGCCCGTGAAGGTGTACACATGTAATTCACTACCTTGCCGAATAGTCTCTCACCTCTGCTGTTCTGTGGAAAGGGTGGTCTCCTCCAGCTGAGGTCTTGTCACTTTCTCTCCTCTCCTTTCCACCTCTCTGCATGCTCTCTGGTTCTTTCTTCACCTCCTCTCTTTTCCCCACTTGTAATAATGTAAGTCCCCTTCCTCCTCCTCCTCCTCTTTCTCTCTCAGGCCTTCATTTCTCAGTAACAGATGTTCTCGGCACCATGTGGGAGGGCATTCCTCTCCTCTGCTCTGAAAGTTTAAAGAAAAGAGACTTACTTCACGTAAAGAAAAATTAAAACGAGAACGATGGCAACACAACTCCTGACTCAGCCGTCTCAGAGTAACGCCTGTGTGTCATGCTTGACCTTGTAAAGAGGGTGTCAAGTTAAAGATCAGAGTGCTTTTGCCTTTTTATAAACACACTGCCCCCAGCGTTACACAATATCTGAAAGGTCACAGAAGTGCATGCACACATGCAAAACATTGCATGACTGAGCAGCCAAGTCAACTCGGACTCATATACAAAAAAAGCACACACACGCATACACGCATGCACGCACGCACACACGCTGACACACACACACACACACACACACACACACACACACACACACACACACACACACACACACACACACACACACACACACAGACAAAACATCAGCAAAGTATGATGAAGGCAGAAAGAGGAAATTGTATACCTGACTCCTTAAACCTCTTGGGTTCAAAACATGCCAAACATGCCAAAAGAGCACTGTGGGAGTCTTCCTGCAGGTCAAGAGTGAGGAAGAGATGCGAGGCAGAAGGGAGGGGACAGAGTGATATAGAGAGAGGAGTAAAAGGCATATAAGAAAAACAGGATAGAGATGTTTTAATTTTTTGACTCTTCTTCCTTGTCCCTCCCGAGAATAAGAGTAAAGGCTGACCCTCCGTAGAGTTTATGGGAATTATGGAAAATGTCTGTTCATGAGTGAGTTTTACTTTTCCAACTAAAAACAGTAGCCCGAGCAGGGGGGGAGGTGACTGTGGATGGAGAGTGGGTTAAAAATATATATATGTGTGTGTGTGTGTGTGTGTGTGTGTGTGGCTATGTACTGACATGGTGGCTGGGTGCTGGATGCTGCAGTAAGGTGACCCACTTACACACAACTCTCCCCTCCTAAACACACACACACACACACACACACACACACACACACACTTACACATGCCTCTGCACGCTCCTGAACACACTCGCACCTCACCCGCTGGAGACTGGAGGATGCTTTGGCCCCATTTCAGACAGTAATGTGTTTCAAGAGTTGTGGGGTGTGTGTATGTGTGTGTGTGTGTGTGTGTGTGTGTGTGTGTGTGTGTGTGTGTGTGTGTGTGTGTGTAGAGAGATGTAGCAACGGTACAGAAGAAGAGGTGGGATTGACGGATAAAGCCAAGGAAACAAAAAAAACACAGAGAAGTTACTGAGCAGATGTCCTGTAGGGATAGACACATATGGGTAGTATACACCAGGTGGCCCTGTGCATCAAAATAAATGAACAGGGAATACGCGGGACCTTGTTAAAGTGTGTGTCTGTGAGCATATTTCTCTCCCAACTAATCTAGTACAGCCATTGACTCGGTGTACCGCCATGACATTCAGCAGAAAGGTCGACTCCTCGCTGGTATGCACGAGATAACAGGCCAGACACATCCATAGTCCTCCACAGACAAACAGGGAGATGATACAAGATAACAACACACAAATGAAGAGGTGATGAACCTGAATTCATTTTGCATCCATTTCATTCAGGGATGAATATCTGAGTGGCATCCATTGTGGATAGGTAGCTCGCACGAAGCAATCAGCTCACTGGGAATTAACTCATTCACAACTTAGGGGGCTAAGTGTGAGCAGAAGTTAATGGGAGATGTATAATATTACCATCTAGTGGAGAAAATAAATTTACAGAATAATAACACCTACCCAACAAGAAACTACAGTAAAAAGTCCGTCATCAGTCAGTACCTCTAAATTGCTATGTGAAGTGTAATATTTTTAAATACCTTCCTGCAGTGAGGGTGCAATGCTCTTCTGAGTATATTGTGACAACAGCATGACAGCTAGTACACGTTTAAAAAAAGAAAACAAACGTGAAGCATGACAGGTCCATTGCACATTATGAACTTCTGCTCTGACGAGCTGATATGTGCACAAGAACTGTCAAACTATAACTTTCTTGCTTCTGTTGGCTTTCCCCCTGACAGGCTGTTAAGTAATCCGACAGCTCTCCTTAAACATGCTGCTCCCAAGCCATTTGAACAAAACTTTGTATCTGCATTTATTTTCTCCATCATCTTTTTCTTGTGAAGACTCTAGGCCATGTCACATGAATGTATGCTCCAAGCCTGTAAATGATGTGTACATTTTATTTTTTTAAATTACCAAATTGTGTATATATTTGCATGCATTATGAATTACTGTTCTTAATGTGTGTGTCAAATGATTGAGAGATATATACTAATTGTGTAATTTACATTGATGTAATTATTTCCTATAGTATGCTGCCTGGAGAATGGCCCTTTTTTTGAGCACCTGGAGGGTTTTTAGGCAATTCTTCTTCACAAATTATATATTGTATCTTTATTTTTTAACAAGAAACTAAACTAAACATCCATATACAACACTGCCCACACACTCTACACTGATAGAACCTGACACTAGGTTAGTCATGTTTGTAAATTAAGTACAGTCATTGCTTGAAAAGAAACTAAAATTTAATTTCAACTAAAAATGGCTTTGAGTGAATCCTAAATAAGTTAAGATAGATCACTAATTCAAATTGAATGAGTATACTTTTAACTAAACATGCCATTGCTTTGTCATGTATTTCCCACCAAAATAAGTTCACCATTAAAAGTATGATTTTTATATTGAAATTGTGCAAAAATTCCCCAAATTCCCAAGCTTAACTTCCCTTGGAAATTTACCAAGAACTTGCAGACACTAGTTTGAATGAACAAAATCCGCCTACCAGCATCTGTGAAGCTCAAACGAGATAGAAGGTTTTAGTTAGTGAGTTTTAAAAGTGCTGGGAGCTGATTTGGTTACATTTTGGACAGAGTCAGTGTTGCCGTTTTCCAGAAGGACCAGATTGAATAACCATTGCATATAGGAGGATTTAAATGGGATGTTTTGTTTTCATATTTAAACTTCAACCAGAAGTTTTAATGCTGCATTCATGCCACCTGGGAATAACGGGGACCGCCCCCGTGATTACGTTGTTTTTCCGACTGCCAGCGTTCACATGGTCGGGATGCGTGTTCTTCTTCTTCTGTTATATTGGCGTTTGTCAAAAACAACTTGTTGCATGACTGCCACCAACTGTTGGCCGTAGCCTAGAGCATCAGGTGTGTGAAAACATGGAGTCCACAATAACAAAAGATCTGCTGCTGTTTTCTTCTGAGAGCATGGAAACAGCACATGGACATGTGTTTGTTTGTGTTATCTGCAGGACAACGAACAGGAAAGGACACGGATAAGGTGTTGTTTTTTTTATACATAGGCCTATTTATAAATAATTTGAAACATGTTATGTCTGTGTATGTTTCTTGGCAGAGGCGTTTATCCACAATAAACAGTTTATTGTCATTGAAATATGTTCAGTGAACCAAAGTCGCCTACATCAAACGTCAGTTGTCAACAACGCGTCACCAACTGGGAAACTCGGTTAGCAAAATCTAGCCTGAGTTTCCCACGGGAAGTGACGTGAATGAAGACATTTTCACTCTGAAAAATGTCTTTCCGATGTCTATGAACGCAGCATAACTGCTACCGCTCAGCCGGCCTCACCTGCTTAACGTGTGGCTGAAGATGTGATGTGAGGTGAAAAACATGATGTCAGTTGTTCAGCTGGCCTGGTTTGACCAGATTTATTAAAAGGCAAACACTCCGACTCCTGTACAAATGATTAACTGTGTAATGGAACAACTTCAGCATCACTGCACAATTGGACACAGGATAATGGGTACTACTGTAGGAGATGAGAGGAAAACACTTGTTGGCTGCTGTACTAAATATGTAAATGTAATCAACCATCCAAAACCCATCATATGATTTGTCAGTGGAGCACGAGGTTTGGTGCTGCAGTGGGTCTTCATCAATGCAAACCACAGGTGAAAATGCTGCTTTAGCCAGCTGTGTTTATTATTTAAACATTTAGAATAATAATTCATTATGTCAGGTGGCACAGTGTGGAGCAGTGCGGGATGAAGTGGAAACAAAAAGATTTATTATGAAACAGCTCTGGTTCTGATTCATGTGACTGCATGCAGAGCCTCAGCAAGACAGTAAGTCATGTGAACACAAGGGATAAACGCACTCAAATGTATTCAATTATAATGATCTAGTGTGCAGTGCAAACTTTTTGAGGCCTGAACACATTTTAATTAAGGCATACTGGACCTCCGTAGGTGCCATTTCAAGAGTAACGGGGTAGCAGCACTGTTGTTAGGCCCTGACAGCAAACCACATCAAGGTGGAGGGTGTCAGTGTACAAACATTAAAGGTCCTGTGACATGCTGCTTTTTGGATGCTTTTATATAGGCCTTATTGGTCCCCTAATACTGTATCTGAAGTCTCTTTTATATAGGCCTTAGTGGTCCCCTAATACTGTATCTGAAGTCTCTTTTATATAGGCCTTATTGGTCCCCTAATACTGTATCTGAAGTCTCTTTTATATAGGCCTTAGTGGTCCCCTAATACTGTATCTGAAGTCTCTTTCCTGAAATGTAGCCTTGGTGCAGAATTACAGCCACTAGAGCCAGTCACACAATGAGCTTTCCTTAGGATGTGTCATTTCTGTGTCTGTAGCTTTAAATGCTACTGAGGAGGAGAGAGGGGGGGGCAAGGTGGAGAGTGGGGTTTGTGGCCTTGACCAACTGCCACTTTGCTTGTTTTCAAGCCATGATGTCTCTCTCTCATGGGTGGGCCAAATTCTCTGGGCAGGCAAAGCAGAGAAAGGGGAGGTAACCTTCCTCCTTATGACCTCATAAGGAGGAGGTTCCAGATCGGCCCATCTGAGCTTTAATTTTCTCAAAGGCAGAGCAGGATACCCAGAGCTCGGTTTACATCTATCGCCATTTCTAGCCACTGGGGGACCATAGACAGGCTAGGGGAACTCATATTAATGTTAAAGGAACACGCCGACTTATTGGGACTTTAGCTTATTCACCGTAACCCCCAGAGTTAGACAAGTCGATAAATACCCTTCTCATCTCCGTGCGTGTTGTAACTCTGTCTGACGCCCCCAGCGCTAGCGAAGCCTAGCACAGATCCTGGAGGTAACCGGTTCCATTTAGCCTACTGCTCCGAATAAGTGACAAAATAACGCCAATATGTTCCTGTTTACATGTTGTGATTTGTATAGTCACAGGGTGTACAAATAACAAGGTCAATATGCTTTTACTATCTAGTAATTGTTGACTCCAACTCTGAGAGATGAGAGAGGAGATGAGAATGGTATGTATCTACTTGTCTAACTCTGGGGGTTACACTGAATAACCTAAAGTCCCAATAAGTCGGCGTGTTCCTTTAAAAAACCTCATAAATTTCATGCCATGGGACCTTTAATCAGAAAAGTCAACACATCAATATTGCAATGTCTGAACATGCAGATAATCTCTGTTCTGGTGATGATGCAGGCCACAGGAAGCAGATACACTCTTTGCTATGCTATATGACACCACTCCAAGGAGTGATTCTTTATTATGATTTATTATGTCTCAGCAAATATAAAATGTGAAACAATGGAGCACTTTTGTGAATTAAAACAATGTTACAGTGTTCTTTCCAATTTCAAGATAACTCCCAGTTACACTATTAGTGCTCTCTCTAGTAAAGCCTTTTGCCATAAAGGGGAAAAACTGATCCAAACAAATCATTAATTTTACAATGTGTGCAGGGGCCTGAGCTGTTGCTCACATGGTTTTCACTCATTTTGGTGAAATGCTGCATATTTAATTAATGCATTTGTTCAAAACTGTCTTTGGTACCGTTGGCTGGATTGGTCAGGTAGGCCTTTATAAAACCTCGGATATTGTATTTGGGTTATTGCTGCCACATGTCGTCTATCTGCTGTATGTTCATTGAGTATAACTTGTGGTATTGTCATTTGGCCGCAAGGTGTCGCTTTGGAGCAATAAATCAAATGTAAAATGTAAAAATCTAAAGTCCTTCTAGCTATAATTCTGATATGACTTAATTGCCGCTACTAACGTGATATGAAAGCAGCTCAAAAACATTAATTAAATGTATGAGTTGTCACAGAGATATGAAAAACGGTTTCCTTCATCAGACTATTTAGGCTATTTCTATCTACCGAATTTAACAAATAATCAATATAAAATCTGCGTTGGTCCATTAACTCACAAGTATTTGCAGCTAAATAAAACCAGTAGCTCGTTGTGAAGAGAAAACGAATGACAATCCAAAGGGAACATTCGAGACACATATAGCTAACCTTGGATCTGATTTCTACTCATGTCCTTACTCTCTCTCTACTGGAACTGGTGGTCTCAATCAGATCCCAGGTCGGTGTTCTCAGCGCGCTTCCAGTCGGTGGCCACCACGTGTCTCTCTCCGGCCTGCCAGCGGATCATGTGGAGCAGTATGAACATGGCGGCGCGGTGGAGGGGGGAAGACGGGAATTTAAATGCCGGCCACACTGACTTTCTGGCCAGCAACGCTGCCAACGAGGTACTGGTTTGCTCATTTAAGCTAACTGACATCACAACAGCTGCAAACTAGCTAGTTTCGATGTTTTAATAGGTGGTGGTTTCGCGTCGCGCGAGGCTACATGCACGCATGGCGACACGTGGCTGAAACAGGCTTGTAGTACTACGGAGGTAGTGACCAGGGAGTTGGCTAACCTGGTTTATATATTTATCTATTTGACCCATGTAGCTACGGAAACATCATAATGTCATTACGTCTTTGTGCATGTTAAAAACAATCTCCACCGTCAATGAGTTACATGTGAAAGCGGACAGGGGGAGACCGGCTCATTTCCTCTGAAGCACAAGACGTTCCGATAAGGCTACACCCTCAGCACTGTCCTGCTCACTGCACTGGCCCCTTTCGTTATTTATTTTTTCTTAAACAATGCTCTTAACATTACCTTTCTTGTTTTGCTGTGGCAAGCATAATTCAAAGCCATTTCCAGGCAGGCACAGGGATGAACTGCTTTACTGTCACCTAAAAGAGCGTTGAAATGCCTTGCCCTTGTAACCTTGTTACAGATCGGACAGGCCCTGAAAGATGATGTGTAGGCCTATGACCCGCCTCTATGGACACTTGTCCCCTCAGTCTGCCTCCTACTTACTAGCACACTTCTGTCCTGATAAAACTTTGGTAGTAGAGGCATTTGATAATGTCCCTGTCCATGTTTTTGATTTAAGCCACAGAGATAGTTTTTACTCTATACTCATGGATAGCTTGTTTTTTTTTAATTGAAAACACATTAAAGAACATACAAGATCTCACACAGAATACATGTATTTAATACAATATAAACGTTATTAAAATAATGTGTCAAGTTATTTATATAAATTAAATATAGTAAAAAAAAAAAAAAAAAAAACCTTAATCAATGGGCATAGATAAGAACAAAACAAAGAAGAGCAAGGGCTTCAAAAATAAGGGGCATAAATCAAAAACAATAAAATATTTCCCCCATGTTTTTCTTGCTATTTTACAAGAGAACACTTGTAAGCATATATGTTCAGATGTGTCTGCTGCTGTTTTCAGTTTAGTCGAGCTGAAATGATCACACCATTAAGGAATTAGTTGAGTGACAGACGATGAATCAGCAATCAATTAATTGTTGAAGTCCCTCTTAAGGAAAAATGCCTGAAATTCACTAGTTACACTTTCTCAAAGGTTGGGTTTTGTAGTATTTAATAGTAGAAACTAAATGTCTCTGGTTTTGAACTTTTGGTCTGACAACACATGACATTTAAATACGTGAACTTTGGCTTTCAGAAGTTGTGATCCGCATCACATCACTATTTTCTGATACGTTATAGACCAACTGATAAATCAAGTAAGTTGTCAGTTAATTGTTGCCGCCCAATATTTGAGTTTTATTAATTTAGTTTTAATTAATTGAATGTCATTTTAATTTGCAAAGAGATGGCTCCTTATTAATGCATTTATTCAGCGGATTCAGCTGCTTCACTGTTTTTTCACTGCTGTATTTGAAGCACAATTGTCACAATTGGCAGCTCTTCCTGTTTATGCTGCGAAAGTTAATTTTGAGCGTTTTGCATCCTGTGACTCAGCTTCTGGTCACAACCAGAGGAAGGAGCGTATTGTAAGATTGCAGGAGGTAGTATTTAGACCAGATGAGCATTCAAATGAATTCAAACGCATGGGTGTGATATCATATTTGTGTCTCTGTAGTTGGTCCTGAGTAGACATGACATGGAAGGCGTGGAGATGGACACACAGTCCTGCATGGATCACTCAATCCTGGCCCTTTTTGAAGACTCCACTGTCGCAGCAGAGGTCAGAGTTAAAGCACATCATCACATTACATTGGAAGTTTAAAAGATGCAGCCCCCCTCCTTATTATATTGTTGACACTGTTTCTATTGACTCTCCTTCAGGGTACAATGTTGCCACTTGTTGGTAGTATATGAATTTGGCATGTAAATGAATAAATCTGGATACTGGTGCCCCCTTTTTCAGGATAAGAGTGGAGTGGAGGAAGAGAGGGAGACCCTGCTGTCTGCCCTGACCGAGATGCTGGACAGCGTGGAGGATGACGACGGGACTCCCTTTGACACCCTGCCAGACACCCAGCTCCTCACCCACCCAGAACGCAGGGACAACTCAGCGGTGGGTGCACACTCAGGAGCAATACAATTGCAGCAGTACTTCCTGGTTACACAGTTCAAATTTAGATTTAACTATGAGCACCTCATGACGATCCCATGAATTTGCCTGATAGCCTGATGTGCTTTATTTGGACTTAGATGTCACATGATGACGTAGATAAAGATGAGCCACGCGCTCTGATAAACAGAACTGAACACAATAGCTGCAAAATAGACTTGTATAAGATATGTGATGTCCCATTTTGAACCTTTTCTGCTGATAAAAATAAAAAATGAGACTCCCAATATCCAAATGTGTTCTGATTTTTGTCTTTTTCTCTTCTCTTTAGGAACTGTCCCTCGCTGACAGACTTAGACCACGCTCCAAATCACCAAATGTAACATTCACAATAAAGATTGATGAAGGAAAGGAAGATGAGAGCAAAATGGAGAGAAACAGCCACCTGTTCAAACAACAAAGTCAAACAATGTTTCACTCTAAGAATAAGAAAGCAGAGGCCGAAGTCGAGATCTTCACCTCAACTTCTCTCGTCAACCTGGTGAAGCTCATGCACCCCTACTGCCTGAAGCTGCATGTGGAAGAGGAGGGGGATAAACTGAGGAACAATCGCACATTATTCTCTCAGGAAGAGGTGTGGAAGTACGAGAGACCCAGTGAAGAGAGCGATGAAGAGATAAATGTTGTGTCTGATGATGAGGTAACTATACAAGACTCAAAGGAGGAAGAAGAGAGAGATGAAAAGAGAGATAATAACAACCTCTTAAAGAGTATGTTGCTGAACGGAAACTCATCCAGAACGCCACCATCCAGAGAGAAGAAAAGGGTGAGCTTTGGCTTGGTTCAAGTGGTTTCATTTGATGAATCTGTGGAAAAGGGCCCGAATGAGAAAAATCTAATAAGTGGAACTGTGTCAGTTCCACTGAACTGCACCAAAGCACTTGAGAATCCTGCTGGCTCAGCGCTCAAGCCCCAAACAACGTCCTCAGAAGTGAACAGTAACCAGGCGGAGGTTCTGCCACTTAAAAGCGAGACGAAGGCCAAATCACTCAGCCTCCAACAGTACAGACAGCTGCGCCAAAAGAGACGGCCCCTGGTGGAGAAACAGGGGAACTACACCACCAAGTGGCCCAGTGTTTCTGAGCCCCCGAAGGAGCTGACCCCCATCCTCTGTTCACAGGGACAAAGACAAAACAGCGGTGGACACGAGGCCGCACACCGTTATCCGGATGATGGAAGAAGTGGTGCTGATCAGCTTGTTCATAGATCTCAAAGTCCTGCTCGCAAGACCCATTGCATCGCTGCTCCGCCCGGGCCTCACCCCTCAGAGGCCAAACCATCCGCTTGTCTACGTCGCAGCGGATCAAAGCGCCCACGGACTGAATCCAAAACCGCCTCACCTGCCAGTCTGCAGCCAGCCGTCCCATCCCATCCAAATGTTACTGTGCCTGAAAGCAAAAAAAGTCCAGTAAAGAAACCAACACTGCTCAGTAGTGACCCCCCAAATCCTGTCCTCCTCCCCCTGCCAGTTAGCCGCACAACATCACCAACCGCTGGCCACTCCTCTTCAGAGTCCAAAGTGGAGTTCCTCAACAGAGACTCGGACCTTGACAGCACCAGGCACTTTCCAGGAATCCCAAATGAATCCTCAGGCACATCTCTTCAGAGACAGTCCTCCGCCTCTGGGCCAAAGCCCGAGGTGCTGTTAGCAAGCCAGGGCTACACCACCCTGTTTCAGGAAATCAAAAACAAGCTTACTGATATAGCTTCAGGTGTCTCCTCCAGACCTCCAGCACTGTGCCCAACCTCAGCACAATTCAAGTCTTCCTCAGAGTGTACGAAACTACAGCCTCAAAGACGCAGCCCGGACCGGACCAAAGAAGCCGAGCTGGAACCAAAGACTCCTCTGTCACCAAGTCCAGATACAGCGAGGCGTCCTTCCCTCGCGCCATACTCAGGTCAGCCGTCTGCTCCCTCACCAGTGAAGGAGACATGGTCAGAGGTTCACCCCAGTGTTTTCCCTTCGACGGAACCACTGGCCGCTCTTCCGTTTGGCTGTGAAGTGCAGAGTGCAAAAGCTGACTCAGGTAAACGGTTGAGACATGGCCGTTAATGTGACGTATGATGTATTGAGTTCACTGTGATGATGCTAGCAATAAGACATAAGTAATAATTAGAGATTCACCAATTACAACTTTCTAGGCCGATTCCGATTTTCTTTGAGTTAGGCCAGCCGATACCGATTTTAGCCGATTCAGATTTCATTTTTTCTAACCACTTTACAGCACACACAAATATTTATTTTCTATTAGGGGTGCACGATATTGAAAAAATGTGATATTGCGATATCGATAATGAATATTGCGATATCGATAATGAATATTGCGATATCGATATTAATTTCCATATTTTTAAACATATGTAAAATTACCAAAGTTATGGGAAAACGCATCAAAATAGATTTATAACAAATAAAACAAGTTTTCTTACAACACAAGGTTTATTTCAATGGACAGTCATATTGGACTGGTACAACATGTGTCTACAGAACAGGGCATGTTCTACTGGTTGGACAGTATAAAATAAATAATGTCCAAAAGTATTTCCAAGCTACCGAGGAGGAGACATTACCCTACAGTCACATTAGCTACAAGAGACAGAGAGCGACAGGCTACCATTCATTTTCAGTGGGAGTGGCCGTTTGGCCAGGAGCGACTGCCAATCAGAGTGAAGGCAGTGTGAGGGCAGCGTGACGTATGTCAGTGGCTCGAGTCGACGAAAATAATTCAAGATGGCGGAAAACGCTTCAGGACATCGTATTTACGTATATATCTGATATGTTTGGCATTTAATCTCATATATTGTGTTACTTTTATCGAGAAATACTTTTAAAACCAAAAACATTGTTATTGTGACTTAACAATACCTCTGAAGTAACTTTTAAGACGTGGTTTAAGGTAGCACCGGAGCATTTCTGTTTACTGTTCCCAAGCAACCAGGGGTAGGCTAGGCACACCCAGGAGCGCCCACAAGCGAGTGCATGTCGCTCTCTTTTGTAGCTAATGTGACTGTAGGGTTACTTTTGGCCTCTAAAGTTTCCTTTCAATCTCTGTTATTTCGTCGTCTCCCAGAGCAACACTCATTTTCTTACTTTTGTGTTCTTTTTGCTCCACTCTTCCCTCTCTCTTTAGCTCCTTTCTTTTCTTTCGCTTCGTTTCATGGTTCTGCGGAGGCTCCACGCAGCTGATGTTTACACGTGCTCTGGACTTTGAGAGAAAGGAAAAAGAGACTGTGTGTGTGTGTGTGTGTGTGTGTGGTAAAGCGAGGAAGAAGTGAGAGAGTGACGGCGATTTTCTTCGGAGTGAGTAGCGACTCTAGAGTCATAGTGAGAGAAACAAAGTGTCTCCCCGGTTCTTTCTGACCACGGTGAAATCTGGAGCAGGAGAAGTTAACCCTCTCCTTGATTTCATGTTGTTTATGGAGAATGAGAACCAGGAAATGAGTCGGGGGAAATACAACACTACCAAGTGATGTGTATTTTTCGAGAGGTGCATCAAAGAGTATAGACGTAACAAGAGGCGAAACTCAGTGGAACGTTGTGCTGCAGCTTGCAATGGAACTGCAGCTCCGCCATCTTGGACTGAATGTAACACAACATTCTATTGAGCTTCGCCTCTTGTTGCTTCTATATTCTTTGGGTACATGTCTGGCGGGATGCAACGCAAACAAAATATTGCGTAATTATCGCGAGACATTCGGTATAATATCGCGCAACGTGATATCGCGATAACAATATTGAGTAGATATATCGTGCACCCCGATTTTCTATCTTTTCTTTAATAGAACATTTTGCACAGATCATAGAAACATTTTTGAACAGATAATGGATCACTATAAAATAGAACTATATAAATTACTCCTGGTGTGGGAAATTCACACACATCTAAAGTGCAATGTTAGAACCATTTTTTTTCTTTTCACATCCAATATCCAACTAAAAAAATGTGATTTTGGTTTTTGGTGTCGTCTCTCCACGCCCTACTTTTTCCTTGCAGGTGTTGCATATTGCAAACTTGTTATCTTCTGCACACACACTGAAGAATTTCCAAACAGCTGACATGTTGCAGGTTAATTCACGAGGTTCCCTACATGTTCAAGAATAGCACGGGTACGTGCGACACATGGCGGAAAAGTTGAGAGAAAGGAAAAAGAGAGTGTGTGTGTGTGTGTGTGTGTGTGTGTGTGTGTGTGTGTGTGTGTGTGTGTGTGTGTGTGTGTGTGTGTGTGTGTGTGTGTGTGTGTGTGTGTGTGTGTGTGTGTGTGTGTGTGTGTGTGTGTGTGTGTGTCCTTGAGAACTGTAACTCGTATAACTTAGGTTGTCAGTTGATTGTAGCATTTACCGGCATGAAATCGGCATATGTCAGACTGACCTGCCAGTCGTGGCCGAGCACGTGAACACCGGCCAATTCCGGTCACCGGCCGGTCTATTGGTGCATCTCTAGTAATAATAAATAATAATAATTAAATGTATATCTACTTCAGGAATCGAAGCGCCTGATCTGACCAGCCTGCTGGAACAGTTTGAGGAAACACAAGGTGAGTAGTCAGATTACTGACAACACTGTATTGTCAGATACTGATGCGCAGCCTCGTGTAACCTCTTTTTATTTTTCCACCTCAAGCTAAAGAGGGCACGGTGTGTGAGAACGAGCCGGAGCCCAAACCTGCTACTTCGCCTTCGAACTTACACGCGGATGGACACGTGGACACGGACAGAGCTCAAGGAACACAAAGCATCTCTGTGGAAGCACTTGCACATTTAAGCTCTCCAGGATCACTTGGGTCTCCAAAAACCCTCAGGAATTCACCACATCTTCAAATGTCAGAGGGCGTGGACATCCCAGAGCCCCTCGGCACTGAAATCGTCCTCAGCACTCAACTGGATTTGCCAGCAAGACGCAAAAATCCTCCACCCAAGGCCATTCAGATCATCGACCCCCGCCCTCTACCGTCCAAGAAGACGCACACTCACCTGTCAGGGCTCCCTGCTGCTCACACCTCCCCTCACCTTTATTCATCTGTGTCCTCCGATCACGATTACTGCGGCCCTGTAGACCACTTACTTTTGAGTGCTACTCAGCGTAGCAGAGCCCCTAAACTCAAGGATGTATCTAAAACCTCGGATGAATTGCAGATGACCACCCACGACTCAAGTGCTGCTGCTGAATGCAAAAAACAGACCTCCACCAGTGAGGTTAACACCACCATCCGAGCTGTTGAGAACTCCGCTGTGGCGCAGCATCTCTCTGAGCAACCCAGGACCAGATCAGAGGCAAGCCCGTCATCAGACAATGTTCTATCAGACAACGCTGCCACAGAGCAAGACTGGTGTTGTGCAGCTGAAGACAAGACGGCCCCATGCAGTCTCCCCACCCCTCCGCCCAGCCCTCCTGCCAGAGGGCGGGAGGAAAGGAGATATCGGAGAAGATCGCCTCGTTCTGACTCCAGCTCCAGCTCTCGTTCCTCGTCGTCAACCTCCTCCAGCTCTGCGTCGCCCTCTCCCAAAAGACAAAAGTAATCATCTTCTGGTTCCGTTCAGCATTAGTCTTTCTCTGTCCTTAATTCTATGTCCCTAATTCTTAATTTGTCCACCCTGCTGCAGGCACCGTCACAAGCGTTCAGAGAGCAGCTCGTGTTCGTCGTCATCCCCCTCTCGCTCCATTTCCCGCTCCCCAACCCGGCGCTACAGGTGGTCTTACTCAAGATCGAGGTGTAGCAGGTCAAGATCCAGATCTTGGTCCCAGTCTAGGTCCCCATCCAGATCCCGATCACCATCCCCGCGGGTTTGCTGTAGGCAGTGGGGAGATGTTTACAGGTCAGTTAATGCGGGAGTTTTCCATCTAGACGTTTGATAAAAGGAAATAAATGTAGGTGTTCCTTTTTAGATGTCAATTTTCCTTGCGTCTTTTCTATAATCTGTAATCTCAAGCTCTGTCTTCCTCTCATCCCAACTCATCCTCCCGACAGCAGCAGAGAGTCCAGGAAGCTCAGGAGAGAGCATGAGATCAGGATTCAGAAACTTAAAGCTATAGTGAGTAAAAGATTACTGACATGTCAGCTGATGCGTTTGTGGTTGTTTTTTTTTGTTTTTTTTTGGTTGAGCAATGAGTAATTATAAAAACTCCTCTCTTATAGGATGAGCGCAGGGTGGTGTATGTCGGTCGCATCCGAAAGTCTATGACACACGACGAACTGAGGGAACGCTTCTCTCAGTTCGGAGATGTTGAATGTGTGTCGCTCCACTTTAGAGATAGAGGGTACGTTAAAAATCATACAATTATAAAATGATGTTTCATCATGTTTTTTTGTATTGCCTTTACAGTGTTGTTTTGTACCATTGATCTGTATTTATCAGTATTAAAACCCTGCACCTTTGGTTCCCATAGTGACCACTACGGCTTTGTCACATTCTACAACATGGATGATGCTTTTGCAGCCATCGATAACGGCGGCAAACTACGGAAGCCCGATGAGCTCCCGTTTGACATCTGCTTTGGTGGAAGAAGACAGTTCTGTAATTCACACTACGCTGACCTAGGTGAGACTCAAAACCACAAAGTCCAGTACAGCACTCTACCATTTTCACTTGTTTAACTTGTGTTGTCTTCCTGTCAACCTTGAAAAAAACACTTTTTTTCCCAACGTTTTTGATGCCTTTTTTTTGTTTTTTCTTTTTACGTTTTAAATTGTAAAATTTTTCACATTTTCAGCGCTTATTTCTACATCCCATATTTTATGATATAAAACAAAAATTGAAAAACGGTCAATTTGACCCCAAGTCAACACAAGGGTTAAGTAACTGTATAACTTTTCTTTTGGCGTAACCTGTCAAAGCCCTCTAACTGTTTTTTTGAGCATGCTGCACCATAGAAACTGTAATATAATATTCCTGGTACAATGTGGATTTATTAATTCATCATTGGCCAAGTTTTTATCCAAATGTAATGCAAATTTCAAGAAAAGTGCCAAAAGAAAAAGCATTTTTAACGTGGAATTCATTGAACATAACATTGAGCCTATAAATGTCCCTCTCTCCCTCAGATGCAAACAGAGATGCAGAGCCGTCTCCTGCCAAGAGCAGGTTTGAGGACCTCGACTTTGATTTGTTGCTGAAACAGGCCCAGAAAGGACTAAAGAGCTAACAGAGCTGTCTGGGAGGACAAGAACGCCGGGCTTGATGTGGCAAAGACAGAAAAAAATGTCATGAACCTCAGAGCCTTATGCTCAAACTTATGTAGCAAACTTTTGTATGTTAGAAGTTTTTTCATGTTTCGACTCTAATATGCATGCAGTTGAGTTTCTGATGTGTACAGTTAATATGCCCGAATATGTAGCACTGTTAATTTGATAACATGTTATTAGTGGAACCCACTTAAGATTTTTGTTTCATTCCATAATACTGATAAAGTTTTGTATATTTGTATATAAAAAATAAAGGCTCTTAATTGTGTTTCCTGATTAACTTTAGTTTATTTGGTTTATTTTAAATCCAAAGAACCATACCAGTGAGCCAGCATGCACAGTACCAGCCGAGTGCTTTCACTATTAATGTTATTAGTTAACGTATGTTTGACAAGTCAAACTGTCCGCTGCCACAGTACAAGCCAGTCTAAATCTCATCTGTTGTCTTGATTACTATACTGGTAGTGACCCTGAATCCTGTTTCTTTAATTCAATAGTTGCATGTTGGTGGAACAACTGTCTAACAAAGGTCGCATTTATAATAATACTCTACTTCCAAATGTGACAAAATGAAAAATTTCCATAAATCACAGACTATTACTCACATGGAAACTGCACAAAGAGGAACCGTTTTGACAAGTCCACCCTCATCAACATTAACAGGTTATCTTAAACAACAATACAGGCTGGCCAAATGACGACTAAATGTATACAGTCAGCATATCTGTCAGTTAAAATAACCACTAGTAATTTCACTGAGCTATGAAATGCGAAGTGTTATTTTGCCGGCTCCCTTGGGTGAACTGTTCCTTTAAGCCACAGGGACACGTCCCTTTAAGACGTTCACGCTCAAGTCATACCAGTCGTAAACAGTCTATGGTCGTAAACCGTCTCTGGTTCAGTCAACGCGCGCCTGAACTTCAGTCCTCACAAAACGATCTTTTTTTATTTTTATTCGCTTACAGTATTTACAACTTCAGACTTTAGACCATGTTATTATCATGCTGCGCAATGCTCCCGGTGCTTAAAACCACCGACTGATCTGCGCAGGCGTGAGAGGACTACAATAAAAGTCAAATCAAATGAACGTTAAAGGCAGATATACAAAGCTATGACTGACAATATCGCTGTGTCAGTGCTGGAGCTTCTGTCTTCGCAGTAGTAAATTGGAAGCACAGACTGAGAAAGAGAGGACAACTCAACGCTAAACTATAACAGTAAATCATGTCGAAGCCAGGCAGTGCCAAGGACCAACCCCACGCTGGGAAGAAGCGGTTCATTAGTGGAGTAGTGGAAGGTGAGCAGACTGGGACCTGGGGCCCAAACTGGACCTCCAGAGTACAGATCCCTGTGTTAATCCAGTTGGAGTAACATTACAGCTCTTCAATTAAGATACAAACATCCAAATTAGGCTGCAAGCTATGATGGCTGGCTGATATATTTAGTAGAAATGCAGCCACGATATCAATCATGTATTGCTCACTTCTGGTAAGGTAATTTTGTGCATAACTTGATCTTTGCTTGATGCAGGTTTTTATGGGCGACCATGGACTATGGGGCAGAGAACAGAGCTGTTTAAAAGGTGTGTTCCCCCTAAGTTTGGTGTAGTTGTTTCACACACATACATACAAACCATGTTGAAGAAATATAAAATACATGTCAGGGTGTGGTAGAAACCTGGCTTATAGAAAAAGCCATAACCAAAGGTAAAATGTAGATTTGCTTCATAGTGAGTGTGGTCCTATACTGGCGTTTAATATTTGTCCACCTTTCTGAATTTGGGTACAGGTGAAAAGGTTAACAACACTGGACTAACAATATTTAGCAAACATGAATTTGTCATCTCTTGATGCCTAGTTTCATTTTCACGTTCAAGACCTTTTAAACACACAAAACGATCCACTGTACTCCCAATCATGTCTATAACAACTGACATCATTCTTGATGTGATTTTTTTGATTGCTGGTTTTGGGTTCCACAGAGAACAGAAGTGGGGTTTGAACACGTACCTGTACGCCCCTAAGGATGACTACAAACACAGGATGTACTGGAGGGACCTGTACTCTGCTAAGGAGGCAGGTGAGTTTCACCCCTTCACATGTCCTCCTTGTTCATTAAATGAAATCCCAAATCTCATCTGGCTCTTGGAACAGGAGGGTGTCCTGAGACTATCCAGTTACCAAAACCGCACAGGACTGTCAAACAGCCTCAAGAGCAGGATAATGAATCTCTTTACTTTTTCCTTTTTGATTAGAAGTGTTCAGAGGGTAAAAAAATGGGGTTGATGGGGGCCACCACTATTTCTGACCATTACTACCTGGGTATCAATATCTTCACCCATAGTGTCATCTGGGATAGCTTTCTGCTCCCTCATGCATTCATATTCCATAAAGGATATTTATAAGGTGAACATTTTAAGACTGTCTGAATGAAAAGTAATCTGTGCAAACCTGAACAGAGACCGGTGTATATGAGTGGGACCACATACTGTCAACACTTAGACTAGATTTAAGAAATAGTGGCATTAAAGTGCAACAACTGCCTTACAAAGGTCACAGTTATAATGATAATAATATATAATAGATTTAATAAGTTTAGATTACTTTTCATTTAGACCCCTAAATTTACAAATATTCTTCATACTTTTTTTTTTTTTAAAGATTTTTTTGGGCTTTACACCTTTATTCAATAGGACAGCTAGGTGAGAAAGGGGAGATGGGGGGGGGGAAGACATGCAGGAAATCGTCACAAGTCGGACTCAAACCCTGGACCTTTGCGTCGAGGCATAAGCCTCTCACTATATGTGCACCTGCTCTATCCACTGATTCAACCCGGCCACAATATCCTTCATACTTATTGTGTCATAGTGACCCCACACGTACAGTACGTAAAACGCGCTAATGGTCAAATCATGAAGTACATGTTGGAATCAGGATCCTCATTTACAAACCGAACCAAAAAACATTGTAAAAATACTGAAAAACACAAGGGATTTGGTCGTTTCTAAACTGTAGTTGCTTCTCATTTGATATCCGTGTCATCCCAAAGTCCCATTCTGAGTCATCATTATCTCCACATTGTTCAGTGGAGCCTCTCCTTTGTTAGTTGGATCCGTCTTATCAGTAATGTTGCATACTGAAGGGCAGTGATAATTTGAAGTTTGACCCGTTAAAACTATCATGTCTCCAACGACTCCAGTTGCATTTCAAAACAGAACACCGTCATACTTGTACCTTTGCATAAATCACAGTCCCAATGATTATTCATGGTTCATGTCCAAACTGGGAACTTGTGCATCATTTACCTCCCAATAAACAGCATTTATTTAGGACATTTCTGTAACTGGGAGGACAGTATTAAAAGATTTTTATTTATTTTTTCTTCTCATCTCTTATTCTTTTCCCAGAGCAACTCATCGCTCTAATATCAGCAGCTAAACAGCACGACGTCGAGTTCATCTATGCAATCTCTCCCGGCCTGGACATCACGTTCTCTAACCCCAAAGAGGTTGCCGCCCTGCAGAGGAAACTGGATCAGGTTAGGACCTGCATGTAGAGGTGAAGGGTGGAGCATGAGAGATAATTTAATCTCAGCTGCATGTAGCTTTATGGCTCTCTGAGATTTTGTTTTGGACACCATATTACTTTATATGAAACATACAGCAGTAAAATAGAAGCGTTTTATGCACTGCAAGTAGGTCAAAGGACAACTGAGGGCACTGACACTGCTGCAGGTAGTGGGTTTAATTCCTGGGGAAATAACGTTATTATCCAATAAGGAACTTTGTCAAGAGTTGGAAAAACCAAATGATCTTAAAATCTCCAAAGCCCAAGCTGTCCTCTTCCTCCCTCAGGTGAGGCAGTTTGGCTGCAGGTCCTTCTCTTTACTGTTTGATGACATTGAGACTGAGATGTGTCCAGCTGATAAGCAGGCCTACAGCTCCTTCGCTCACGCTCAGGTGGCCATCACTAATGCGGTGTACCAGCACCTGGGAGACCCTGAGACCTTCCTCTTCTGTCCTACAGGTCAGGCAGGCAGTGGGGTTGCCTAAAACTACTACTAAAAGTCCAAGCATACTGCAGTTTGTTCCTTTTTATAAAATGTTTCAAATATTATTCAGTCCCGTTGAACACAGACTGGGGAGTTTGAAGCATGCAAACACTGTGATACAGTATCTAGTCTTAGTCGACTAATTGGTCGTTTTGGTCTTAGTCGACTTAGATTTCTTTGAGTCTTTTTTTATTTTTTATGTTTCTTTCATGCTGAATTGCTTTTTTCCAAAAACCTTATGAGCACATCTCTGGTAATATCTAAAGTGGTGTTTTTTGCATTTTTCTTTGTGGAGAAACTCAGTTTTACAGATTTGTCAATTAAATTAACTAATCGATTAGTCGACAAAATCCTATCGACTGAGAATTTCTTTAATTGAGAACAGCCCTAGTAATACCTCTGTTTTATGGTTTTCCGTCATTCCCATTTGTTTACTCCCTGTAACTCCAGATTATTGTGCTGCATTCTGTACTCCCAACGTGTCCCAGTCCTCTTACCTGCACACCGTGGGAGAGAAGCTGCTGCCTGGGATAGACATACTGTGGACTGGTAAGGCTGCACTGACCCACTCAGAATCTCACTGAAGTAGCCAAAGGTACAGTTTAATAATATATTTTGCACTTTCATTCCTATTTGTGTTATTTAGGTCCCAAAGTGGTATCCCACAAAATCTCTGTTGAGTCCATAGAAGAGGTGTCCTCCGTCCTGAGGAGGGCACCAGTCATCTGGGACAATATCCACGCAAACGACTATGACCCCCAAAGGCTTTTCCTAGGACCCTTTAAGGTACATTTTTACAAGACTGTATTTATATTTATAGTTCGTATAAGTTCCAGTCTGATCTGTATCCGGAAATAATTAACATGATCTGTTGCTGTTAGGATCGTCCCACTGAGCTGATTCCCAAACTGGGAGGAGTGCTCACCAATCCCAACTGTGAGTTCTACCCAAACTTTGTGGCCATCCACACCTTGGCTACATGGTGCAAAGCAACGGCAGATGGAGGACAGAGGGATGTGGAAATGAGTGAGTGTCTAGTTTTTCTTGAAATTAAATAACACTCTGTGTCCTGCCTTTTTATTTCATCCGTCAGCTTTGACACATACGCAGGATATTCCAGCTCAAATTTGACTCTGCTTTTACAATACAGCGATATAACTTTTTTTATAATGTTTGTGGTGAATGAGTGGTTGTCTGTCCCACTGCCATTTATTTCAAAACACAAGATGAATAAGATCTTCCCATAATCACTACTATGCATACGCAAAACTCTACTACTAGATAATGTAGCTGAATTAAAAAAACAACCCATCTAGTTCATGCAGGTTTTAAGTCTGAAAGTAGTTTTATTTGTATACAGCACTAACCTAAACAGAGACCAGCAGCTGCTTGAGGTCTTATCTTTAGGCGCTCATTTGCTAAGTGCATTTAAACTTAGACTTTTCTTTTCTTGAAACATAAAACACAGTTGGTCCACAGGTCAACCCCTGAAATCTGAGAATAGTGAAACAATCAGATGGATAATGGTTAATAAAAGCAGAAGCCTGACATGTACATCTTTTGAAGTGTGGATTTTGTGCATTGTCCCACTGTCTCTCACCCCTCATCACAAGGCGATGAGGAGCAGGACCCCTGCTACAGCCCCAAGAAAGCCCTGACCCTGGCCCTCACTGACTGGCTGCAGGAGTTTCTGAACACCGATCAACCTGCAGGTAGAGAGTCATATAAAAAACACTTTTCATTAAACCGCAGAACAGATTAATAATAAAGGTAAAGATGGAGTGGGTATCGCATCAAGACAAAGTGTGTCATCACCCTCCTCCTCCTCCAGCTCGTCTCAAGAAGGAGTCATCAGGTGAGGAGCCCATGCAGACAGATGGGGGAGAGACCCCCCATGTTCCTGGACCTGGGGAGAACCCGCTGTACACAGCCGAGCCCCTGACCCTGGATGACTTGAAGCTGCTGTCGGACCTCTTCTACCTGCCGTACGAATACGGGCCGACAGCCAGGACCATGCTGCAGGAGCTGGACTGGCTTAGGAAACACAGTTGGGCCGCCGCTGCAGAGACAGACAAGGTACTGTTGCGTGTTTTAGACTTTTTTTTTTTTTTTTTTTTTTTTTTCAAACGCAGATAATGTTGTGAGTATTCTTCATCCTGTAAATGAACGCTTAAAACAGTTTTTTTTTTTTTTTTTTTTCAGACTGCGGAGTGGTGCTCAAGAGCGCAGCAGTTTGATGGCATGTGCGAAGCGGTGGTGCAGATGTTTAATCGACTGTCAAACGCCCCGAACCGCTGCATTCTGTACGACCTCTACAACTACATCTGTGACATCAAGAGTGGGGTCGGTCTGGCTCGAGCCTACGTGAAAACACTAGGTGAGAAAATCTGAATCTTCTAATGATGATCTAAGCACACAGGCTGGTGTGTAAAGGATACAGGATGTTGGGAGGGGGGGGGGGGGGATTTGCTTTAGACTCATCTTTAACCTCATTTATAGCAAATTTGAATCCATAAAAGTTAACCTACTTAAAGGAACACACCGACTTATTGGGACTTTAGCTTATTCACCGTATCCCCCAGAGTTACATAAGTCCATACATACCTTCTCATCTCCGTACGTGTCGTAACTCTGTCTGACGCGCCCACCGCTAGCCTCGCTTAGCACAGATCCTGGAGATAACTGGCTCCACCTAGCCTACTGATCCAAATAAGTGACAAAATAACGCCAACATTTTCCTATTTACATGTTGTGATTTGTATAGTCACAGCGTGTACAAATAACAAGCTCAGATGAGACACAGCCATCTTCTAACCGTATACATACTGGAAACTATATTCTCAGAAGGCGAAGCACTGTTACTTCTGCTACTTGGGTGGAGTGATTTGCTCGCAGCACCTGAGAAGCGCCATTGTGAGGAGCAGAGACTAACAACGGTGCTTTTCAGGTGTTGCACTACTCACGCCGCCCAAGTGGCAGTGCTTCGCCTTCTGAGAATAGTTCCCAGTATGTATATGGTTAGAAGATGGCTGTGTCTCATGTGACCTTGTTATTTGTACATGCTGTGACTATACAAATCACAACATTAATAGGAAATAGGAACATGTTAGCGTTATTTTGTCACTTATTGGGATCAGTAGGCTAGATGGAGCCGGTTACCTCCAGGTTCTGTGCTAAACTAGGCTAGCGGTGGGTGCGTCAGACAGAGTTACGCACAGCGATGAGAAGGATATGTATGGACTTATGTAACTCTGGGGGATATGGTGAATAAGCTAAAGTCCCAATAAGTCGGTGTGTTCCTTTTAAGCATCACATGTTGTAATGTGTTTGCTTTCCAAAGGAGGGCAGGGTCGACCCTCAGCCCAGCTGATGAACACTGATCCTGAACCCTGGGGCTTTAGAGGAGGCCTCTCTGGAGAGTTCCAGGTATGTTAATCAGTGCTATGCCTAAACTCAATGACATATTTGGTCATTTTTCTTACAGGTCATATAAAATCCATCTTTATTTTATTTTTTTCAACTAATCACTAGATGTAATTAATACGAAAAGGTATCCAGCAAATATCTTCTTATAAGTGTTGTAATCTCATCAATAATCTTTCAGTTTAGGTCTACATGAATATGAATATACTGTTTATTTGTACTGTCAGAGAATGCTGCCTTGCCACGGAAACAGGGACCTGTTCAGAGAGACTCCCATGTCGGCTGTTTACTGCATACGGCCGTACTGCCCTGAGGACAAGGTTAGGATGCCAGCTCTTCACACATTTATACATTTTTGTAAAAATTCAGTAGTGATGTTACACAGTTTTGTTTTCTGTACTAGACAGAGGTGCAAAGGATTTTCAGAGAGATGCAGAGCCTTGGAGAGGGCAAAGTTCCTTCAACGATGCAGCCTCCACTCATCTGTGACGGGTAAGAAAAAGTCAAATTTCTCTCTCTGGACTGTTCGTGCTTTCATGTCTTAATCTGAACATTCCCTCGGGTCCACTGCAGCCTGTCAGCTGGTGAGATCTCCCCTTCCCCTCAGTGTGCTCTCGTCCTGGAGGATGAGATCGGGGTGTGTGGTTACGCCCTGGCCCTGACCGACGCCAAACCAGCCGCAGACAAAATTAAGGTGATCAAATGCAACATCTAGTCATTTTTGTTCAGAATGAGATGACAACAAAATGTATTACTTGTATTATATTTCATGTCATGCCTCTAGAGGGCAGTAAGTGACTCCGGGTTTAAGGACTTCCCCTCCCTGGTTACCATGCAAGTGCTGCCCCGGGTCACTGATCCCTCTCCAGCCAAGCGCATGATTGGTCGGCTGTTGTCCAACGTCAGAAGCAGTGGTAGGTCAAGGCCTCGCACAGGGCCTTTGATAATTCTTCGATGTGCCACATGGAACTGGCCTGCAACAAATTCACAAACTTAGGTTGAACCTGAACAGGCTAAATATTCTCTACAAGGTTTAGTCATAGCACACCTGCCAAGCCCTGCTATATCAGTTTATTCATACAGCTGTAGACATGTTGATGTGTCTAGGCAAAGGAGTTATTTTATTACTAGTGCCAGGCAAGAGTTTAAAAGGAACACGGCGACTTATTGGGAAGTTAGCTTATTCACCGTAACTCCCAGAGTTAGATAAGTCCATACATACCCTTCTCATCTCCGTGCATGCTGTAACGCTGTCTGACGGCTCCACCGGTAGCTTAGCCTAGCACAGAACATGCAGGTGAATGGTTCTAGTAATCCTACTGCTCAGAATTGTGACAAAAGTGACAAAATAACGCCAACATGTTCCTATTTACATGTTGTGATTTGTAGAGCCACAGCGTGTACAAAAAAACAACGTAACATGAGACACAGCCATCTTCTAACCGTAAACAAACTATATTCTCAGACAGGCTTGCTGCAAAGCAAATCATTCCGCCCAAGTACTATATTCTTCCGCCTGAGAATATATTATATATTTGCATCACTGACGCTGCATGACGTTGTTTCAGTATAGATCAATTACATTTTTAAAACATAAATCCTCATTCTTTTCCATAACTTTGAAGGTTCCAGAGGAGTGTTCTGTGAGTTGAGGCAGAGCAATCGGAGGATGATCGACTTTTACACTAAACTGGGCTCCTTCGTACCCATACAAATGGCTGGTCTACCTCAAGACATACTTGTCATGGGGACAAGCCTGTGAACAAGATCATCAATCACGAGGATTTTGCTCAGGTTTGAAATGTTTTGAGATAAAACTGAATAATTGCTAACTTTGCAGCATGTCAAACTGAAATCAGTTGTCATTTTTGATCAGTTAATATTATTTGGGTAATTTAGTAACCATAATGTCCTCCTGCAAAGTTGTAAAATTAATCAAGGAAATGCTTAATGAAATGTGTGCAACAAAGTACTGTATAATGATGGAAAATGTAACTACTGATTTTGTAGACATGAACATTTTAAATGAATAGTGATTATTTAGATGAATGTGTTTTTAACCGAGCAACAATGTTGCTGTTTATACCACCTTAAGTTTCTGGTTAGTTACATCTGGCAGACGCATTAAAAACAAAATGTATACATAACACATTCAAACAAGAATACATTTTAATTATTTGTATTTTGAGAGTATACAAAATGAATATGTATATAAATAAAATAGCTGGTGTGTCACTTGTTCTCTGGATTGAGAAACTAAAGATATTCAGTTTAATAACGTGAGGTGGACCTGCTCAGAAAAACGTTTATCAATCAGAAGTTTAAATGAATCAAGTAACTAGACATTACATAAATATAAATATAATTACAGAGGCTTCAGTGTGTATGAACAGGTAAGATAAAAGCAATGAATGAGTCATATTTCAAGTAATTTGAGAACATTGGTTTCTATTCCTTAAAATATTTGATCCGTTTTGTTCCCCTGAGTGTCTGACCAGCAGAGTTTGGCTGCAGGAGAGGAGAGCCACATTACCTGATGTTTTATACGTTTAAAAAAAAAAAATTTAAATTTAAAATTTGACTCTGACTCCTCTGGAATATCAGTATTGTCTAATTATAAAAGCATAAAAATCTTATTGGGTGGTGACCGGCTAGTGACACTTTCTGTGTGACTGGTGTGTGTTGCTAGTCACAGATGGGCCCCTAAACTGGTCACACACAAACTGGATTGGTCAATTGTTGGTGACACTTGTCTCCCCCGGTGTTGGGGTGGCATCCTCCTGTCCTTCAACCTTCTCTTGCGCCTTAATTATCATACAATATAATTTTGGGTCATACATTATTGCACAATAGAACTGAGAGGTGAATGTTATACTAAGAACTCAAAACAACAGTGTTGATACGGTCCTGTTTCTTTCTCTTCTAAACCATGGAGGACCCCTGCAGATTTTGCCTTCAGGAACACATTCACCTTCAGCGCCGTCCTCAAATAAACTCCAGCCCTTCAAACTTCACATTCCCTATCTTTGTCTCGGGCATCAGCACCTGACCGTCTAGCGTAAATGCAATGATGTAGGTGGCAATCCTGCCTGCATCCTCCTCTGACTTCAGGGCCAGAATAATCTGATCGTCTGTGTCTGGCACAAATTTAAATGATGAGAAGCCGTGGGTTGGGTTGAGCGGTCCGACGTGCCGCACTGTTACGTGGCTGAAATCTGCGGCGCAGGACAGGAGGAGGTTGGTGGCACGCCGCTCGTCTGCAGTCTCTTCGTAGTGCTCGTGGCTGGCACGGCGAGGGAGGAAGAACCAGCGCTGGAGACGCTCGCTCCACGCTGCTGATTCATGGATAAGGTAGCCTATAGAACAAGGAGAGTTGTAGAAGGGAGAGTTAACTAAATAAAGCGTGTAAGGAATTATGGAGACTGTGCAAATGTGAGTGCATATCATGGGTGTAATTTCCACTTTTCTCAAATACATTATCTTGCAATGAAACTAAATGTGATATTAAATGTGGTTAGTGAAATCGTTGCATCAATTTACTTCAGAATTTACTTCTGACAGCTGAAGCCCAAACTACACCCTAGGTGCCAATGATAAGATGTGATAGAAATTCAGTAACTATTGGATGTGGACAGGACTATTAAGAAGAAACCCCAAAAAATTGTCAGAACCTGGTGGCTGGATCCCCGTTGCGCTCCGCAGGGCATTGTAGAACGGCACCCAGTTCTCATGCTGCACGTCACCATGGTAGCCAACAACTTTCACCCACTCTGGGTGGTTGTTGACGTATTCTCCAGAGGTCGTGGTCCACTCTTTCCCCAGGCCGCCAACGTACAGGTGCTCATCCTTCACTGCCAGCCACTCTGCCTTGAATCCTGCACACAAAACAAAAAAATTGTGAACCTGACCGCCAACCTTTCCAAAAACAATTGTTTACTATACTGTATAGTGCACAACGCCCATCAAAACAATCTAAGAAAGGCTGCATTGGCTGTCTTTGGGCTATGTGTTTGTTCTGGACTTTTAGAGTGCAAACAAAAAAAAATTGTGCTGTTGAAGGAAATCAAAACATTCAATAAAGGTTAGAGACATTTTGCTCAGACAACCTCCATGTATTCAACAGATGTAGGTAAGATGTCTTTCGGAGACTGACCTTTGGAGACTGAGCCGTCACCATCAGGTAATATAACCCAGGGGACAGCCTGGTTGCCCTCGATCCGGTACACCACACCTGTACGGTCGTCCACACTGTACAGGTGACCGTTGAACGCCACCAGCTCAGACAGCTCCATGCCTGCAGCACAATAAGTCAGACACCGAAGTAAAAATACTTCTAGAATCGCAATAATGGAAAATCGCAATACAAATTGAATCCGCACCCATGTACGGTGAAAGAGTCTAATCGGGACAAAAGCATATCGTCCCAGCCCTAATAGTGAATGAGCAGAGGTGTGTGCGTGCGTCTCTACCTCGTCCTTTCTCAGCCAGATGACTCTCCAGTGTGACTGTTTCAGCATCCCACTCCAACTCCAGTCTGTCAGCGCTGTCTGAAACAGTCAGGTATCCTCTTTTCATGTAGCTGAACCACGTCTGATCCTTAGAGCTACGCGACGCCGTGTCCAGATCTGCAATCACACCAATACGGTAGCGGATGCCGTGCTTTGTCTTCTCCGGCGGACTTAACGGGTATGTGTCATTGTAAGGTTTCTTCCTTCTCTGGTGGTGGGAGAGGCTTCGTGCAGTTTGTCTGTTAGTGTCCCGGAAAATGTCATCACTATGCATTTGCAAACCATGAGCCCTGTTGCGGTAGTAGTCTCTGGTGGCACTGTCTCTGTCCCCTACCGTCAGGTATAACACGAGCACTATAGCCAGCACGGTCGCCACAGTGATCGCCCGCCATTTAGGATGGAAGCGTGAGTCTGAGGCGGTAGCTTGTGTTATGGATGCCAAGGCAAGGGGGAGGCCCCGGACGGCAACACCAAAGGAGGTCATGGAAGTATCGTCTCCATCTTCACTATCAGGCTTGGACTGGAGACTATTGCCTGGGATCGAGCAAAGAGAGGAAACATCAGAAGCAAGATGGAGGATGTGGTATAGCACAAAATGTGGAAAGCTAACAAAAACTGACAAAGAGTAAAGTGCAATTGCAAAAACTGTAAGAATGGGGAATTCCAAGTTTGCTTAAAATATCTACACTTTATTACAACATTTCTTTAGGTATTCAAATCACATGTCAAATGTTGTAGTTATTGTTCGTGACATGGTACTGTACAGAATGAACTGGCATTTGCAACTGCTATGTTATGTAAGAAAAAACTAAAATAGGCTGTTGTTCCTATTGTTCTTTGTTCACAACAGAGCATTGTTGTACTGTTCAGGCAGAACCTCTAATATGCATACTGAGTAGGTAGCTGGCATGTCCTACTTCCTCAGGACAAGCACATCTAACCTTGCTCTGTTCTGATGCTGATGTCAAAATGATCGTGTCCTTGTTTGTATAATGAAACTGCACGCCACTAGTGCTGTGTGGGGGGAAAAATGCCAACTATAGTTTCTTTTGTTAATTTTTCTGTGGTTTTTACTTCCACGGAAGGTTGTAGGGTTTCCTGCAGTTTTATTGCAGAAGTGGGCCATCTCGCATGAATAAAAAAACAATATCACTGAAATGAATACACAAAACATATAACTTAGAACTTTGAGGGTAGGCTGAGTCCTTGGCAGCGACCCAGGTTCGAATCCGACCCGCGGCCCTTTGCTGCATGTGGTCCCACCCCCTCTCCCATTTCCTTTCTTCAAGCTATTCTGTCAAAGACCCAAAAATATTCTTTAACCTCAATTAAACAATACGCTTCAGGGAAAAAGCGGAGTAGGGCTGCTGACCAAAATAACCCAATACCAAGTAGTATCAAGACAAATGGGCTCTTCACTTATAAGTTTCACAAAAGGTGAAGGCTAGGGCAGGTATGCCTACAACAGACACCCTGCCCACTGACATACGAGAGGTGTGCTTGTTCCGTGAGAACAAGCGTGCAGAGGTGACCCTTGACCTTTCCGTTGTCAGGGACAACCAACAGGTATAGTACATAAGAAGCTTCAGCAGTCATAGGCTGAGCCACCTTAACCCTTCTGTCATAGGTTGTGGTTTATTCCTGTTTAAATCACTGTATAGTAATAACTGGTAAAAAAAAAAAAAAAATAGGACTGGACACACTCAACTCACGTTAATATATAAAAAGCTTTGAAGGCTGGATCCTTAAACCTACATTGTGTAATTTTTTGGGTTGATTCTTAGCCAAAAAAAAAAAAACTATTCTTTCACAAATATGTGCTCATTCATGTGTAATGGATTAGTTCCACCAACTAATCCAAGTATTCTCGTAAGCGTAGAATCTGACGTTCAGAATCATTCAGAATACAGACGGGCGACTCGCTCGAATGACGGCAGCCACGTAGCGCCTCCATCTTTAAAACACATTAGCCAAAGAGGAACATACCTCTGCAGTTCGCCCTCTTGCACCTGTTGGCACCGTGACGAATGCAACGGGGAGATTACTCGCCAGGGAAGCGAAAAAGAGAATTAAAACGACAACGCAACAGGCAAAGCAACGTGACCAAAATTAATATTGGAGTCGCTAGAACGGCTGCGTGTAAATGATGGAGAGAGCTAATTTCGGGTTCGGCCACCGTAGGAGGAAGGGCTAGAAAGTAATATTCAGTTGGTTGTCATATACAATTTCAGCGCTAGATGGGAGAAATTCTTACACAATGTAGCTTTAAAGTGAATAATCATGAAAAAAAAAGCTACTAGGACAGCACTCCAATTTGATAGTTTATTGCCACACAACGGACGTTTGGGACAGCGCCCTTCCCCAGCACACAGGCAATTACAAACAATACTCCACACACAGGTGGGTTTAATTATAGACCAGGTGGAGTAAATCATCCCCAACGAGCCCTTCAATCCCAACGGAGGTTGGGGCTTCCTCCGTCTGACATGCCCCGTTCTTGTCTTTAAAAACATCCTGAAACCATTACCTCCCTTGAATAGCAGTAAAACAAAAAACCAACAATGCTTAAGTTTACTAAATCTTTTTCGTGCACATGCAGTGCCTGCATCTACTTGGGACTGAAGGAGCAAAGCACCTAGCTTTGTAAATAAACAGATAAATCATCGCCATTTAGAAACCCCAAATAAATGCCACAACAGCATCAACAAATATCAGTAAGAAAACACGAGTGTAAACGCAAACCAGTTTGTAGAAATATTTAACAAGAGGCTGTATGGCATTACTGACGTGAACCACAACGTTTAACATCATATCCAGCTGGTAATAATTACTTTTTTTCCCCCTCTGCCTCTTCAGCGACTCTCTAAACAAGTTCATACTCCTCAACTAACATCTCTAACACAAACACGCATGTCAAATTGGCAAACTTTGGCCAACAAATAATGCCCTTATTGTCACTATTGTATGCGTGGCCCATATTCCCCATCCCTCTACAGCACAAACCCAAACACTGCCTTGCTGTAGGCTGTATGAAGAATTCAATTATTCACCCTTTCTTTGCCTCTTCTCCCCTGAACACGCTGCAACCATCATGCTGTTCTCCTTCGCACGCATGCCATGCCATAATGAACTCCACGTCCCTTTAGCCCTCTGTCCCACATGAACAACTGATCTCTATCTCCCCAAGTCTCCTCCTTTTCTCTCCATTACACCATCTCAAGTGTCTGCCCCTCCGTGTACACTCAAGAAAGAATGCCCCCTCCCAGGCTTCACTAAGACTTTAATAATTATGTCAATCAGGTTGAAAACCAAACCTGTAAAGGTGTAGCATGTCTAAGTTTGAATACAAATGGGACTAAGAAAGAATAAGGCCCGGGGTCCGTTTCAGGAAGGAGGTTTAACAAACTAACCCTGAACTCTGAGTTGATTTTCGGTTCCAGAACAGCGGATTCGAGTTGGTTCAATCAACTCAGAGTAGGTTGACTCAGAGTTAACCACGTGCACCACCACTATAAAAAGGCAGCATGAATGGAGCCATGATACTACGATTCACCATGGTAACAACCACAAACACACGGGTCGGCGGAAATACTCATGTGCACATACAGCAAGTTTGAACTGCTGCTTGAGTCAATGCGTAAGCTCTAATATAGTGTCTTAATTTCATATTTAATCACAGGTAACATATAACATTACTGGTGAAAACTGGAATGGTAGTAGGGTACACCTATAATTTAATTTAAGTGCAATCCCGCGGGCAAAAAAGTAAACTACTACTAGTCCCATTCTGAGGTTGCAGCACCATCAAACAGAATTATGATTTACAATAATTTATTTCTTTTTAATGTCTCTTATTGGTTTGTGTCCAGGGAACTCTACACAATCGTTTAAAACACGTTTCAGAACGAGTCACACTCTGCATACAGTGGCTTTACTAATATGCTCCGCATCACCAATGATGTAAAGAAAACTGTCATTTCCAAAAAAAAAAAAAAAAAACATAATGCGACACAAATAATCTGCTGGGATGTAGAGCATGTCCACGATGGGTGACGTTAGTGATATGAGGACGGATAATTAAGGTTATCTACATATCTGATGGACTGTGAAGAAAAACGATACCACTCAAAGTTATCTGGAAATGAAAATGCATCTATAGCCGGGGCCTCAATATCATCTCCCGACGTATGTTGAACTCCCTGCGAAGTAATACAGCTTCTTCATCAACGGGATCGTCGACAAAAGGAAATGCCATGTTTGGAACAAAAACGTTTTATAGTCTGCCTAACACTTAATAAACCAACCCTGATTTTTTTATTCATGCAGATAACAAACTGCGCTTAAATGCGCCCGATACAGACTGAATGAATGAATGAATGAATGAATGAATGAGGAAATGAAAGAGAGCTGTGTCAAAGGGAGGAGACTGAGAGAAACTCGAGATTTATTGAAGAAAACCTGCTCCCGACCAGGTTAGGTTCACAGGCTCAGTTACCATAGTAACTGACTCTGAGGTTAGGTTACCTCTCTTTCTGAAACGGGCTGGAGTTACCCCTCTCTCTCAGGTTAGATTAACCTCTCTTTCTGAAACAGAAAACCCAGTTCCCCTCATCTCAGGGTTAACAAACTCAGAGTTTTCACTAAACCTGCTTTCTGAAACGGGCCCTGGTCAGCAAGTGTGTGTGTGTGTGTTGCACTGTTTAAAGGCTTGATCTGTGACTGTACTCTGGCTTTTGTAACTTCTTAACCCTAGTCTGAAAGAAAGTCAATCAACAGAAATTGTAAACGTTTCTATTATGTATTAATCCAGTTTAGTTTATTAACCAAAACTCTTTGACAGTAAAAGATGCAACACATGCAGACAAAACAGGTAGTTGAGTAACCACTTAGGTTACCTCAACATTGGCCAATAACGTTACAACGGTTTCAAGACATTTTCATCACATAACCTGTTTTGACTGTACTGTTGAAACCAGCACTAGTCCATATTTTGGTTTTTGTTACGTGGTGTGCAGAAACATTAAGTAATCCAGGATGTTTTTTCTGTTAAGCGCGTATCTAGGCTTCGTTTTAGACCAATGACAAGCACTAACAGTTGAGAAATTATTGTTTCTAAATAAAACGAATAAATTATCCCCCACATCATTTTTTTTTTAGTTACCCGTGCAAATTCACGGAACTTTGCCTGGTTAACCCCTGCCACTTCACACATTTAACGCATCACAGATCACAAGACACATCCAGTTATACATTATAATAGGTTTAACGTTACTTTTCAGAAAATAGACATCATATTGATAGGCTATAAATGGATTAGATAAAAAATAATTAAATTAATCCATTGTTGACAGACATTATTCCAAAGCCTTTTCTGGTGCAAAATACATTAACGTTGTATCACAGATAGTTGAGCTCATCGGTTATACATCTGTAATCTCTGACCAACAGGTGGTTTTGTGCGCACATGAAGCCTCGAGAAATTAACCCTTTTGCGAACCACGAAGTTAACGACGGTTTATCTCATCATCACCATCACTAGTTATGGCTGCAGAAACACTGAACATGATAATTGATGAAATGTCCCGTTACCTGCATGTGTCCAGACAGCCACGAAGGCAGAGACACACGAGGAGTCAGTATCAGCTAAAGCAAAACTTGTAAACTTTAACCGGCTTCCAGAAAAGTGAACAAAACGTTAACGTTAACCCTAAAACGTTGAACTATTTCAATCACATGAAATTACAATAATTTTACGTCGACGTACTTCAAAATAAAAGACATGTCGGAGAGTATAGCCACAAACCGCGTATGCAAACACACCGGTTTAATTCAATGTTATCCACTTAAAAATGTTAGCCATGAAGCTAACGTCAGCTAGCAACTTCAGCTAGCTAGCATTAACCTCTGCCATGCTAACGTTAAACGTTAACGTTAGTAATACCAACAAGCTTAGTTACCGGACTTAAGAAGCTGAACAGAGTTAAGGTTTATCAGGTAATTTCGTGACTTTTAAAACCTTAGGCTTACGCCGCTTACCTGAAGTGCAGAGTAATTGTTGGTAATCTTCTTCTTCTTCTTTGTCTTCTTCAAACAACGATTTGGTACATTACCGCCGCCAACTGGTATGGAGTGTGAATAGGAATATCTAATATGTACAATATTCAATCAAATAAAAATAAATAAATAATTTAATGAATGAATTGAATCAGATGCATTTTGTCTTCCTCATATTTTTGAAAACACAGAATAATATGCTTTATTGGTTTTTCTTGCCCACAGTAATCACATCTACCTGTACTATGCTTACCTATTTTGAACACAGAGGGTCTTCAAGTCTGGACGGTTGGCCATAGTTGATGTAGGCCTACTGTTTGGTTAGCAATGTCTCGGTGATTAGCTTCTCCTGCATGGAGACTGAAAGTTCAACTCCACACACTGTCAAAAACGTAACTACCAAAACTATCCAAAATATATTCAACCACTCCTTATAACTAATACCAATTTATTATTGACTACAAGTTCACAAAATGAAAAATGTTTAGTCGTCAGAAAACAAGCTTTGTGGTCATGGCCAGATTAACATTTATTAGGAGGCTTAGCCTCTTGGGCCTTGACAACTCCATTAGGTATTTATATGGTCTATATGTAACATACCTTGTTAAGGATGAGGGTTACATTTTTGAAATAAGTACCAAATAAGAGAAAATAGGGGTCTTTACTACATTGATATAAATGGCGTGGACAAAAATTAGGAACACAAGCATCATTTATAAACAACCACACCACAAACTACAACTTTCAGAAATGACCATAAAGTTGAATGGACACCTTTCTAATGTCAACTAAAAACTTAAACATCATAACCTTCATGAAGGTATTATTGCAGGCCTGTTGTACTGAATACAAGAAGTTTTCTGATGACTCTGCGGTAGTGGGATGTATCAGTGATGATGAGGAGGCTGAGTACAGGGCTGTGGTGGAGAACTTTGTCACATGGTGCGAGGACAATTATTTGCAGCTCACTGTGACAAAGACAAAGGAGCTGGTAGTGGACTTGAGAAGTAGGAAGGCACCGGTGACCCCTGTCTCCATCCGAGGTGTCGGTGTGGACATAGTGGAGCACTACAAATACCTGGGAGTACACATAGACAATAAACTGGACTGGATCAACAACTCTGGAGTACTTTACAGGAAGGGCCAGAGTTGCCTCTATTTTTTGAGGAGGCTAAGGTCCTTCAACATCTGTCAGAAGATGCTGAGGATGTTTTCTCCTGTATGGTGTTGCATGCTGAGGCAGCAGGCTGAGAGTGGCAGACACCAACAGACTCAACAAACTAATACAGAAGGCCAGTTATGTTGTTGGTGTGGAGCTGGACTCCTTAAAGAGAAGGATGCTGTCCAAAGTACACTCCATCCTGGACAACTCCTCCCACCCACTCCACAACACACTGGTCAGTCTGAGGAGCACCTTCAGCGATGCACCACAGAAAGTCATTCATGCCTGTGGCCATCAAACTATAGAACTCCTCCCTCTGAGTGTCACATGCTTAGAGTTAAAACAGGTCTCACAGCACGCATCCCCACACCACATCGCAATATTGTTGGGCAATTATGTATAATAATTCCTGCAATAGTTATCAGCTACATGAACAAAAATGTTATGTATTTATTCACTGCTGCTACTTGTATTCGTATTGTATTGTATATTGTATTCTACTTAACATTTTTATTTATGTCTTATTGTAGATATGTCACTTATTAGGGCCCGAGCGCCGACAGCGGCGAAGGCCCTATTGAAACAGAAGGAATTATTATTAAAGCAAATTAATTGCCTTTTTGAGGGGCTTACCATACTCAAAAACCCACCAAAATTGGCAGGCGCATCAAGTCTGGTGTATCAAATGTACGTATTTTAAGGGTTTCGGGAATAGGCTCACAAAAATGACTCGCTAGCGCCCCCTACAAAACTTAAAAAAATTGAGCCCCTGCAGTACGTTTAACGTAGACTAAAGGTGCTTAAACACCAACCAGACGGCCGACCTTCGGCAGAAAAGGCAGTCGGACTGATCAGTCGGGTCCCCGAGGTCCAAAAATGCCTCAGAACACACTGAGGCAACGGCGACTTGAGTGTACGCTCTGCGCGTGCGCGAAATATAATACGTCTCCATAGCAGCAGGCGGCACTTCTCTATATTGTTTCTATTAACAGTCTATGATTGTTTCCCAGAAAATGAAAACCGGCAGCTGATAGGACGAACGCGTCACGTGTGTCTTTTTTCTCTGGAAATTCACAGCCAGACTGTCATGGCAGCTTGTTCAGAATACAATCTCATATTGTACTAAAATAGTTCACCGAAATGTGTTTCTGAAAACATTTTAAGCGAGAAATAGGCCATGCAGTTGCTGAATCTGTCTTCATTTCAGATAGACAAAGGTCAGTTTAAAAGATTTTCGTCGGATTTTGAGAGGCTCATCCGCTCGCCATTTCCAGGTGAGTCCCGACTGCCCTGTCTCCGCCTGAACATGTCGGGTCGGCCAAAATGACGGACGACGGCACGGGACACACCGAACAGACTCGAGTCACCGACCTCGCCAAACCTGACAAAACCCGTCCCTGAACCCTACCGAACCCGGCCAAACCCGATCCCGAAGAGAGCTGAAGTTCTTTGCCCGAACCTGACCAAACCTGACCCCGAACTCGGCCGAACCTGACAAAACCCGATTCGAACCCGACCTTCTGTTAGAGCTGAAGTTCTTTGCCCGAACCTGACCGAACCCGGCCAAACCCGACCGAACCCGATCAAATCTGACCAAACCTGAAGACGAATCCTGGATTCGGTGCCCGGATTCGGCTTCAGATTCGGCCGAATATTGGGCCGAATCTCCTATTCCCTCTTAGAATGTTTTTAAATTCTATTTTATTTATTTGCAAAGCACCAAGAGGAATACCATCCTATTTCATTGTATCCTGTACAATGACAGTAAAGAATTATATTCTAATCTAAACCCATCACCTCACCGCTCATTTACCACGCAACCCAGAATGCAGGCCTGAGGCCGAACCCGACCAAACTTTACCGAACCCGGCCGAACCTGACCGAACCCCACCCCGAACCTGGCCGAACCCTACCGAACCCGATCAAATCCGACCGAAACCGACTGAACCTGACCAAACCGGAACTTCAGTTAGAGCTGAAGTTCTTTGCCCGAACTTGAACAAACCAGACACAGAATCCGGCCAAACCCTACTGAACCCCGGCCGAACCCGACCGAACCCGATCCCAAAGAGAGCTGAAGTTCTTTGCCCGAACCTGACCAAACCTGACCCCAAACCCGACCGAACCCGACCTTCTGTTAGAGCTTAAGTTCTTTTCCCGAACCTGGCCGAACCTGACAAAACCCGACCGAACCCGACCTTCTGTTAGAGCTGAAGTTCTTTGCCTGAACCCTACCGAACCTGACCAAACCCGACCGAACCCAAACTTCAGTTAGAGCTGAAGTTCTTTGCCCAAACCCGACCCCGAATCCGGCTGAACCCTACTGAACCCGGCCGAACCCTACCAAACCCGACCCAACATTACCGAACCCAAACTTCAGTTAGAGCTGAAGTTGACTTGTGTGAGGTACCATTGAACTCAGATAGTTCCTTATTCATTGGTGATGGTTTGGCCCACCCCCTATGCTTTTGCCACGCCCCTTCTCACAGCTGATGAACTGTATGATGTAGAGTCTTTTGTGAGGTATCATTGAACTCAGCAGGAGTTCCCTTTTCATTGGTGACGATTTGCAGTGTCTCAGTGCTGCGCAAATGCACGGTCGCAAGAAGCGGCGTCCGCCAGTAACCCCGACACGCACAGAGGCGCGAGGGCCCGTCCAACGCTGCTTGCAGCTTTAATTTACTGTATACACTTATTGACTTGCTCTTTTCTTACTCTTATTTTACCTTGTGACTGTGAGCAACTGCAACTAAATAATTTCCCTGAGGGGATCAATAAAGTATTCTGATTCTGGTTCTGATTTGCCCAGGCATCCAGAAACCAACCAGCCATCTTATGGTACAACACTGTGCTTTCCTTGGTTTTCTGTTTCAGTTTGATTAAATACAGCTTTATTTGCCTCGGAGAAGACCCAGGACTAGGTGGAGAGATTATATCTCTACATTGGCCTGGGAACGCCTCGGGATCCCCTACTCAGAGCTGGTTAATGTGGCTCGGGAAAGGGAATTTTGGGGTCCCCTGCTGGAGCTGCTACCCCGCGACCTGACCCTGGATAAGCGGTTGAAGATGAGGGAGTGAGTGAGTGACAGCTTTATTTGGTAATAAGCACTATGTGAGCATATCAACTAAAAAAAACTAGATTTTGAGACAGGGCCACAACATGAATAATACAGGACCTGTCTTGACTGAATAGTGTAGTTTACTGGAAAAAATAATAAACTGTCTAATTAATAAAATGATCATAAAACAACTATGCCAGGTGTGGAAATAAGACAGAATACAGTATTGCATCTTATTTGAGAGCAGTAGAACATGCCACTAGTTTATACAAAGATAGGACAATCAAATTACAGCAAATCTTATCTACTGAGTTGCACACATACACAAACAACTGTCATTACAGGAATTCTCAAATATAAATCTTTATTTTGATGATTCTCTTTTATAATCTACAGTAATGATTAATATAGAACACTTGTGTGTAAACCATAATGCAAACAATTATTTAAGATGCCAAAATGAGCACAGTAACAATGTGCATCAGGTCAATTTAAATATGCGTATTTAAATATCAGTACTCTACTATATTAGAATCAAATTAACAGTGCAAATATATAGTGGTCATTAAATTCCCAATTGCTTAGATTAGATATCAGCATTGTGAAGGTTACAATCAAAAGCTACATTCACTTTGTATGATATATTAGTACTCTTGACATGAGCTCCTATTCTTGTCTTACCCATGGACTTTAAGTTGTGGAACAGATTGTAACAAGAACAAAAAAAACACCGAACAGACAGACCCACCCTTTTACAAAACACTGGAGTAATGCCAAAACTAACCATCATCTCTACAACTTATAGTGTGCCGGTGGAATGGTGCTTCCTGATGATAACACTGTACACTATGCTTGTTAGATAATCTGTTTACAACTGAACATGAGCAGGTTTAACAGCAGTATCATTTGCTACAATCACCCTCCTTGAAGTGACTCGGTTTTAGGTACACAATGTTTTCATAGCACGTATTTCTGACAGTAGTATCTACAGTGAACAAACAGCCGTAAGTAATGGTACAGTAAACTACTTGACAGTCAAAACAATCCATGCCACCTGATTGTTGAACAATCGACATTATAGAAATTGTACATTTACTATTGTACAAACCTGAAATAATGCATGATGCGGGGACTCTGTTCAGAGGTGTATGTTGATACAGAGGTATGTTGATATTAGATGATGGATCATAGGCCGACATCTCAGCTCTTCCCCATCGTCTTTAAGAGAAGCTACAGAGGAAGAAATTATTTAAAACACAATGGTGTTATTTTCTTAGTGCCTACCATGACCATAAAACCACCCTAAAGACAAAAAGAAAAATGCACTACAGTCAATTAATGTATGCTGATTTTGTAGAAAATTACAAAAAAATGGGTTGGATGTATAGAGATTTCCAGGATAATATTCTGGAAATCAGCAGTTTTAGCAGGTTTAGGACTACTATTGCTGTCATCAGTCACAGTTACAGGCTTTACGTTCATATTGTATAGGGGTGCACGATTCAGAAACTGTCACGATTCAATATCGATTTTTAGGCTCAAGATTCGATTCAAAATCAATTTTCGATTAAAAAAAAAATTCACAGTATGTACATTTTTTTTTTTTTTTTAAATGAATCGATTTTGACCAGGTAGAGCTTGAATTGCAATTTGAATATGAATTGATTTTTTTGCACACCCCTAATACTGCACATTAACATCGTAAAGCTATTGAAGTATCTAATGAACTCATATATACACCCTCCCACTAAATGCACAGTATATATACCATGTGTTAACTGCAAAACTTCAGAGCGACATATTGGAAGAATTGGGTTGGTCGTTCTCCAAACTCTCTGCAGGAGTTTGTTTAAATTGGTACTGAAGAATCTTGAATTGTAATAAATCCTTTTATAATCAAGAATCAGTGTCAGCAGAGTTCCTTTCCACACATCGACAACGCAGCACTGCAACTATATACGACACTATCATAGAAAGAATGACATTTAAGAGTACATTCTGGAAAATAGCATCAACATTCAACATGAATTTTTAGTTGTTTGGTTTTGTGTACCTTTGTTAGGTGATACTCCTCATCTACCAGTTGCTCAATGATATTGAAGTGGTCTGTGTTCGCCACATCCTCCACGGTCACATCAAGTCCTGACGCCTCCAAAGTCTTTAAAGCCAGAAGAAAGATGTAAGGAAATAGTAGATATATACACGTAACCATTTCAAAAATGCTGCCTTTATGTATTTTAATAAAACACTAACAGACGAGAGGTCACAGCGAGATCAATTAATAGAAAACTTGGGTTTTTGATACACTTTTTAATGACGTCACCTTGGGCTAAAAGAACGTGTGATGGGCATTTTTCAGATTTTATAAACTAAACTATTATTTAAAAAAAATTAATCTCATTAATTGATGATAAAAATAATTATCTTAAACCTAGTCTCGTTTTGCCAGACCTTCCTCCACGAGGAGGGTCTGGCTAGTCCACACAGCATTCTAGGATGGGAGAAAAATGTGCTCTGGTTTATTGGCATTTCTTTAAACCAATCACAATCACCTTGGGCGCCAAAGCAAAATAGCCTCGGGAAGAAACTTGTTTTGGTGGAACGTGTGTGCATTCAAAAGTGGTTTTAGTCGTGCAACAGAAATCTCAGATTGGACAGATAGTCTAGCTAGCTGTCTGGATTTACCCTGCAGAGATCTGAGGAGCAGTTAACCACAGTCCTCATAAATCCACCGGAATTTAAAATGCCAACACAAAGGAAGCCCAATGCAACAGATATCTGGCCTAAATGAGTGAAATCCGTCGGAATTTCCGTCGGCAACGGGGCAATCCCGGAACTGGAACGTCAAGGATATCTTAAACCCTAAAAAGTACCCCAAGGAGTTTTTGACCACTAGCATCGCTACAGCGCAATTCTTTTAGGAGGGTTCCTATTTTGTTGAAATTGATGAAATTGTATTCACATTCCTGCCACCTGTTTCACGCTGTTGCGCTGGTTGACAGTTTCCGGCAGTAACACACAAAGAAACGGTAAAGTAATGCGGCCGAATGTTTACAAGAAAACTCCACATTTAATAAATAATTCCTTTCATACAATAACCCAAATAGTGTTCATGCTCTGTCAGTAGCACTGACTTTGTAGTATTCTTCTGACTGCTTGCGAAACTCCGGCGAGTCGTTCTCAGCGACGGCCACAACGATGTGGCAGCTGGAGGAGGAGAGTTTGAGCTGAGGGACCAGCTTGCTGGGGCTGTTCCTCACCGCCACCTCCCTGCCAACAGGAGACACCCGGAGGAGTCAAATACTGACTGGCACAAGAGACCAGCAGAGGACAATTGGTGACACACAAGAGGACCTTTACACGCACACTCCTCCACAAAGAGACAATCACAACATTCTTCTCACACACACACAATGCTCTCATCACAGTTCTACATGCACACATATCTGGATACTTTTTAGATGTGAAAATCTTTAAGACCAAAGCGGTTAGATTTGTCAAGCGGTCATGTTAATTAAAAATGTGGTATCCTGAAAAGATTATACATGTCAGAGCAGTTTTTGTAAGAAATACCAAATGTCAAAAAATGGGTATGTGTTTCTGATGTCTGATTACTGTAAGAAGTGGGTAACAATCAAATCACAAAGGTGCAGTTACATGCACTGCAGTACGTACTCTGTCATCTTCAAAGGCTCGTTGACGTAGGTGGACAGGATGGGCAGGAGGTCATATATGCCACTGACAAGAAAAGCACCTATAAGACAATTAAAGAAACAATTAAAAGGCAAAGGTGTATCAACTATACAGCATTTCTGAGCATCTTTGCTTCTTCTTCGGTAAGCTGTTTGTCAGTCATATCTTTCGCTTATCCCGTTTCACCCAGATGGCCTTTACCTTTGATCTGAGGAGTGATGCTGTACTCCGACCAGTCAGTGGAGAGGACCATTGCAGCCAGGTGAGCCCCAGCAGAGTGGCCACACAGGTACAGACCACTTACAGAGAGATCAGTAGTTCATTAAAAAAAACAGAGACACAGTGGATTTGTGATGGTGACATTTTAGCTCTTTCTGAATAAGAGAAGAGCATGGTCAGAGGGAACGTAAAAAAAAAAAAAAAATGCATTTTAAAGTAATGAAATAAAATGAATTAACTTTAAGCTGGGTTATAACGGGTCAGAAAGCATAGGTACCTGATGTGAGAATACTGCTGAACAACAGACACAACACTCCTGCGTACTTGAGACACCATCAAGTCCATGTTGCCTGAAAGGGGCACAGGCAGAGGGCTTACACTCCCAGTTAATCTTCAAAATAACAATCTATTTTTCACAAGAAGAGAAACATCCTTGTCAGAAATGAAAAGACTCTACCTTTAGGGGCGATGTCGTAGCCGACGGCAACCACCACTACACCTTTATCAACGAGCGGAACAGCCATGAATCCTGACTCCTCCTTGCTGTATGAGCACAAAGCATCAACGTGAAAAACCTGACAAATAAATAAAAATCTGCCCTGCGATGCAGAAGAGAACCTAACACCGTACCTGAGAAACTGCCAGTAGCCTCCATGTAGGTAAATGACAAGGGGGACATCTGAAACAGAGACCAGAATCAGGCCTGTTAATACTCACGCATTACCGATGCTTCTGTATATTTGAAGCATGCCAATGGGGCGGTGTTGGTGTCATAGCAGTCACACATGTTGTACCCAAAGAGTTGGTGCTGGGTATGTAGACATCCAGTTTCTCTCCATCTCCCTCCCCATATGGCACATTGAGCAACGTTTGAGCCAGGCCACGGGCACGCTCCGTACCTGGACACACACGGTATCGAAGCATGACAGTAAGTGGACTCTCAAGGGTGAGGATATACAGCAAGACAATATAAATGTGTCTACCATTAAAGCTAACCCTTTTAATATTTCTGGGTGTATTGTGGACAATATTGCAAATCATTTTGAGCAATTTTGGATTTTGGTTATTGGCTTCTTATTCACTGGTTTAGACAAAAAAATAGACATTCCCATTTAGTTTATTTTATCCATAAACAGTTTCTCATGGGGAGACATGGGAGGCCAGGGGGTTAAGGCACTGACCACGATCGGCAACATCCCAGATTCAAGTCTGGCTGGGAACCTTTGTTGCATGTCATTCCTCTCTCCCTTAACTTCCTGTCATCTCCCTGCTGTCAGTTCTCTAATAAAAGGCAATCAAATGAAAATGGTATATACCAGGGGCGATTCTAGGATCATACATTTAGGGGGGGCTCAGTGTCAAGCACCAACAAAATTAGCTTGGGGTGCGTTGCTTAGGCCTAATTGAACGGAGGAATTATGGTATTCTTCGGTAGCCTGAGTAACTTTAACCGTTGTTCATGTGAAATCTCAAAGACAGCCTGACGCTTTATAGACTATTTGTGGGTGTTTGCTGTTTGACCTATCAATTCCTGTCGATAAAGTATAATAGGGTAAATCCTGTATAGTGCTGTAATCCACTTATAGCTGTAGCCTCTTTGTAAGTCATTCTAAGTCCCAAGCGTTTTTTGTTCTTTGCATGGGCTAAATAAAAAAGGTATTTCAGGTGTGAATTGGTGCATAAAAGTGTATCAAAATGCAGGAAATTAAGTTTTTGACGTACAGTATACCCACTACAATACATTAGACTACACCACTGGTTAAAACCAAAAGAAAAAAACGTGTGAAATATATTTTGTCAGGCTGAATTGTCTAAGTTAACATATGTTTTTTTTAAACTCTGGGGCTACAAATCTTAAACAGGGAAACATATTTCCACGGGGATACACAATTTGGCGAAACACTGCTCCTCTAACGCTGCTGGCCTCAACCGGATTTCTGTGCATTGTCACGAATTAGCTTCAAAACAGACCAACCTTCCTTTAAAGCCTTTACGTGAGCCTTGATCACGTCGTCTGCAGACATCCTGTGCGACCACTGGCTGGGTGAAAACTGCCTCTCGAGCTCCTGTCACACGGAGAGACTGCTGTCAGCTGGGCGGCCATGAAAGCCGACACAACAACCACCATGAGCCACTGTGAACATGGTAGACAGCGCCCTCCTCTGCTTTAGTGAGGGCGTCGTCACTCTTTTTTTTTTAATGCAAATGTATTTATTGGTTGTTAAAATAGGAACTATGAAAGTGTGTTATCATAAAACGTCTAATTATAAGCACAGTTAGTTAGTGTCTGTGTAACTGACTGTTTCCTGCAATACAATGTTCGAACTAGGCCTATAGGCTACCGTGGCCTTTGGGGGAGCCCACTACATAGTGGATTACAGCACTACAGGATTTACCCTATTACACTTTATCGACAGGAATTTATTGGTCAAACAGCCACCCACAAATAGTCTATAAACAAAGCATCAGGCTGTCTTTGCGATTTCACATGAACAACGGTTAAAGTTACTCAGGCTACCTAAGAATACCATAATTCCTCCGTTCAATGAGGACTAAACGACGCACCCCAAGCTTCCATCCTTAACCGTTATGCCAGCAGCGTGTTAGCATTCGAACAAAGTGCTGTGTGTCCACAGTGTGTGAAGACTGTACAGTATTGCCTGAGGCCTTTTGGAGGAACAACACTTTAGGTTTTAGTTCGTGATCTCCCTGCACGGGAAACTGTCTCTAACATGTTCCGTTTGAGCTTCAACTTTACTCTGCAAACAAAAGTGTATTGGCATTGGGAGTTGCACCTGGAATTACCTCCAGCCTGAAAATAAACAACAAGAATGTTGCTATTAAAATGTGAAAAAGTGATGTGAAAAACATGCAGCTGTTACTTGCATCTATTCTGAATAAAACCAAAGGATGCAGCCAATGGCCAAGTGTGACTTCGCTCAAGATGCAAAGGCGTTATACTGTCAGCTATTCCATCAATCAAACAGTATATGGGCTCTTCCAGTCTCTCCACTGCTGGGGGGGGGGGGGGGGGGTGTGCCAACAGGGCTTCACCACCTGCAGCAGGTGAATCGGTCGTGCTATTAACGTCATCGCTACACAGTTTCTTTAGTAAAGCCAAAATCAATTAAACTGCCTTGTTTTCTTTTTGCCATGGCTATTACCATGACGCTATAACTGCAGAACGGATTTCAAGGACAATTTGCGCGCAGATTAATGGCCTCCAACGTTTATATGTTTTCTACGAATCTTTGAGTTAACATGATAGGCTGTTAGAGTCTATGGTTAACATGTACTAAACATGAGTTGAATTTGCACCACAGCGCCGCCACGCCTTGATGCTCACGACAAGAATACAGCATGTATTATCTTAAATCACCGTCATGCATGAATTAATGTTTCCAATTTTACACATCCACCATTATCACATTACACAAAACAGAAATTGCACGTCAAAATGACACACTGTTAATATTTTTAGAAACCCCCCCCCCCCCACCCCCCCAAATGTCACAAATCACGTTTTCAGGGGAGCCCAACAGCCCATGTCTTATTAGAGCCCGTGTCTTATTAGAGCCCGTGTCTTATTAGAGCCCGTGTCTTATTAGAGCCCGTGTCTTAAGCTCCCCCGTAGTTCGCACCCTGCTGCAACAAGCTCCAGCACAAACCCATGGGCGTCAGTTTGGTTTGAAATGAGCTGGGGACAGAGGCGCATTTGGAAGTGCATTTTTAGAAGTGCTGGGTACAATGACGCATTCTTTGCTTTTTTTTTTCTCTTTCGCGCACGTCATGTTTTGAAAGACGCTGTCCTGTAGCTTACTAATGTAAATGAATAAAAATGTATACAATGATGCGACACGTTTTATGAAGAAGAAAGACTTTAGTTTTCAAAAAGAAAACAATAATGGTGACATTTAAAGTGTAGTTGTGCTAAATTGGCGGAGATTCAGCTACTGTATTTCTCCTTAGCGCAACAATCTCAAATAGCAAAGAGAAAACGGGAAATAGCCTACCACTCAAAGTCAAACTCTTACTTTAAGTTCAGTCCAGTGCATCATTTTATCTCTTGAAGTGACTTGACTCGCCGAAAGTCCGCTGGCAGATAAATCCGAGCTACATGTGCGCAGTTGAGGGGCTGAACTTTAGACCATAGTCTGAACTTTAGACTGATTCTACCTTGCCTGTATGCGCCCCCCACCCTGATTGCCTGCGAGCTTTTTTTTTTTTTACACAAACGGCTGCTACGGAGCCATAACGTGAGATACAAGGTAATGGAGCCTTTTATACGTTGTCGTGTTTCTTTAGAAATAAACAATGGACAAATAGAGTATTTAAACGCTTCAGATGTCAAGTTATTCACTGTCAAAGTGACGCTAAAATGAATGGGAGTCAATGGGATGCTAGCGGAAGATGATGGCTTGTTAGCCTGATAATCTCCCCATAGGAGGTATAGGCTTTCCGGATGCTCGCTTACCCCCTTGGATACATCCTTCCCTTATTTTTTTCTTCTTTCAAGTTTTATTGCAAAACAAGTGCAATGACAAACATCAATAGACAAGTAAAATGACAGACAACAATTCCCCCCTAGCTGTCTCTAACAGTCCTTTATGCGTCAACCATATCATGGATTTTTAATAAAACGTCCCATATCCACCACACTCCTTCGATCAGTGAACGGCTCTGTCCGCCTTCACCTCTCTGTGGACGCTGATTGGTTCAAAGATTCACGTGACACTACACCCATTGGTTGAGTTTAACTTAAAGCAGCCCACAACCGCTGGCGCGCCATATTCAACGTTTTGCTTCGGGACGACCTTTCCTGTGGCATTGGATTAGTAATATATGTGTTATCTATTTGACTTTTATTTCATTTTAACTTAATTATTTACGTTATAGCGCGTTATAAAAATGGACTGTGTGGATTTTCCAAGAGTTCTGCCAAATTCGCCGAGGAAAGCACGGGGACAAATTCAGGTTAGTAACTATCTGATTTATGTTAAGTTTACTTAAAACGTTATTGTCTAGCTAACGTTATATCGTCCCCTCAACCACTGAAGCTTAATTCAAGCTATCTCAAAAAACGTTAGGTGTCTATTTAAATGAATAACGTTAACTTTAGTTGACTTTCATCTTTTGTTAAGCTTTCCCGGCGTCCTCTTAGACTAACAACCCCTCCACTGTCGTTTGTTACCTTTAGGTCATCTTTGGACCGATGTTTTCAGGCAAAAGGTGAGTTATTTATTCACGAACATGAAAACAGCACGTCTCTTTGCAGGTGTAGATAGCTGCTCTTATTCATATTCACTGTTTAAAGTAATGTTAAAACAGTATTCCGCTCAGACTTCAACATCCCGCCAAATGTCCTCCATTGTTTACTCGGCGTTGTATAAGACATTGTAGGTTCACTTCACACCGATATTGTACTACAACAATATTGCATAGTACACATTACCTCATGCTTATGGTGTAACGTTAGAATGTTGTAGAAAATCAGTGTTAGAGGGGCACTGCCACATAAGTGACAATTGTATTTCCATGTAGCTACTGATGGGTTTCCACTGATTTGCATTTGAAATTTGCAGCACTGAACTGATGCGAAGAGTGCGCCGTTTCCAGATAGCCCAGTACAACTGCTTGGTGATCAAATATGCCAAAGACATACGTTATTCTGACACAGGCATGGCCACACATGACGAGTAAGTTCCCAGTTTTGATTTACTTTTTTATTCAGCCAAGTTGCTCAGATTAACAGAAATCTACCCGTCTTTGTGTTTGGTGATGTGGTTATGAAGTAGGAAGACCTTAAAGCTTTGCAACCTTGCTTATTAGTTTAGTTTTAATTTGTGTGAACCTACTTATGCAATCTTACAATAGCAGATGAAAAGGTGGATGTTATTGTAAACATTAAATGATATATGTTTGCACATACCGACCTACAAAGAGTGAAATAGAAGAGGGGGGGAAAAAAAGCTGAGGTGGATTTGCTGAAAGAATATCTACAAGTAATGTTACATAAATTAAGAAGAATACCTATGTTATTGATCCCCAGGGGGGGAATTAAATGTTTGCACTGTGTTGATATTACACACAAATGCACAGACAGGACCTATACATGCATTAATGGAGATATGTCAGAGTGAGGGAGATGTACTGGCACCTCTCCAGCTACCAGTCCACAGTCTGTACTTGGTCCGTACGGGGACTTGAGCTGGCTGGTTCCCAAGCAAGGACCCTACAGACCCCCCTTAATTAACTTCTTGTCTAAAAGAGTACACTGTTTAAAGTACATTTGATTATGTTTTGAACAAAATCAGGATTAGTAGCATTAGTTCCTTTTGAAACTGGGCGGACAGACGGGGAAAAATACTGTACATCTTTTCCATGGATGTATTATATTATGTTTTCACTATCTGATCCCTGATAGCAAACGAAAGAGGACTTTGGAAGTCATTTGCAAAGTATTTATCAGATACATTTTAAACCTATTTGGCAATACACATTTCCTTTTGGAAAATATTTTATTTCCCTCTATCCTGTCCATCTTTTAGAAACACAATGGAAGCTGTACCAGCCAATTGTCTGGAAGATGTGCGGTCTCTGGCATTACAAGCCTGTGTCATTGGAATTGATGAAGGACAGTTTGTAAGTATATATACATATATTCCTCTTCTTTGGCCTAAGCTAGTTACAGTTCACCTCCATAGAGACCAGTATGTCTTACTCTGCACTAGCAAACGGACAAATTCCTCACTAACTTAATCTGTGCTTCCTTTGTGTTATTGTAGTTTTCAGACACAGTGGAGTTTTGTGAAGAGATGGCCAATTTAGGGAAGACCGTTATTGTGGCTGCTTTGGATGGAACCTTCCAGAGAAAGGTGAGTATTTGTGTTTGTTTCCACATGTGAATACTGGCAAACACTAACAGCTCATGCTGACAAACAGACACTGTGTGGATGCTGCCGGGGCAGATAGAGCCCCTCTGTGGGTATAGATGCAACGAAATGTCCAAGACAAATGCATTTTTAAGGAAGGACTCCACAATCTGCAGGAGCAGCACGGACAGTTCAATGGGCTCATTATTCTTCACTATAGTGTGTCTGTTCTGTCCTTTTTTAATGCAATTTTATAATTCCATCAATTTCATTGTACTGACTGCTTTTCTGCTGTCCTGTGCATTCTTGTAGGCATTTGGAAACATCCTGAACCTCGTCCCTCTGGCGGAGAGCGTAGTGAAGCTCCACGCCGTCTGCATGCAGTGTTACAAAGAAGCTGCCTACACAAAGAGGATAGGGGCAGAGAAGGAGGTGAGGAGGCAAACCTAAGAAAAGTCTTCAATAATTTAACCATGAAGTGTTTCAGAACCCTTTTCTGGGTCAGACAAATGACTATATCATGGTTTGTCTCTCTATATGCTGTTATTGTAGCCTAACAAGATAGTTTACTTAAAGGCAGGGTTATATATTGTTTGAAATGGTCTTCACACCCCAACAGCAATGCATAACTTATGGGCTGTGAAAAAGGAGCGAAAAAGATCTGTCATCTGTAGCTGCTGTAATCTTGTTAAAACACCCACCAATCACTGCCTCGCGACCCGCTCGGAAAGAACCAATGAAATGCCTCCTTGCCCCGCTGCGCCTATTCTACCCTCCCGCGGCCGAGCGGGCCTCTCTTCACTCTGAAGCAGCGCCGCAGCAGTGCTCGTGCACATCTATGTGTGTGGCTCGGCGCCCCGAGGAGATGCTACTTTCAAATCTCGCTAACTTTTCAACATTACCATTACCAACCCTGCCTTTTTAAATGTGATGACAATTTTGACTTCATGTTGTGCTTATTGAGATAATTCTGAGAATGATTGGGATATTGTGTCCATATCATTGCCCATCCTTAGGGGTCCCATATTATGTTTATTTTCAAGTTCATACTTGTATTCTGGGTTTCTACTAGACTTCACAGCATTCTACGGTGTCTGTAAGCAGTGCTCATCGGCAGCAAAGTTAACCCTTACACTATCCCATTTAAATAAAAAAAAAATAAAAAATAATCTGTCATTGAATACAGGCTGTGTGCATTTCTGTTTGAGCATTTTTGATACTTTCACAGTATTTATATAGCACCTGAACCTGCTTTATAATAAAGACGTGGAAATCCTACTTTTTACAATATAGGAACGTTCAATGTAGAGTAGGTAGATGTAGTCCCCTTTTCTTACACCAAATTCTTATGACCTGTCAACTCATGTTTCTCTGTCCCACAGGTGGAAGTGATTGGTGGAGCTGACAAGTATCAGGCGGTGTGTCGAAAGTGTTATGGAGGTCTAGTGGTGGCCAAAGAGAACAGTGCTCCCTTCAGGAAAGAAACTCCACAACACGTCCTCGCAGGAAAACTCATGGACTCCGCTGTTCCCAGGAAGCTTTTCTCCTCTCTCCACCTCTGAACACAATAACAAGACTTGTTGCAGAAGTTGAGTATGAATCCAGGAATCAAATGAGACCGAGAGAAGAGCAGTGGAAGGCAAATGGATTATTTTATCGAACATATTGACATTCCTGGTATTTTAGTGTTTGTATTTGGTGTCTAATTGGTGTGTTTTTTTTTTTTTAGGGGTGTGTAAAAATAATAATTTTAAATCGCGATTCAAGCTCAATTGATTCATATTTCATTGTATGTCTACTGCAGTCACATGGGAAAAGTAACTACGTTTACATACTGAATCTTTTTTTTTTTTTTTTTAAATCGAGAATCGTTTTTGAATCGATTCGTGACATTTTCTGAATCGTGCACCCCTAATGTTTTTACTTGATGTGACAATGCACTTGATAACCCTGAAAATGAGTAAACCAACTAATAACTCACTGTTATAGGATTCACTACACTGCTGTTAATATCTGTAACTTTTGGGTTTCTTTTAACATCATTCAAGGTTTTAAATTATTTTTTGTTGTATAAATGCATGTATAAATGCAGTATTTTCTGCCAACATACAAATGGAAGGTTTGACTCGTATGTTTCACCATGTATGGCAGGGCAGGAGTAGTAATTAGTAAAAAATTAAATTCAGATTGTACATTTTAATAAATATTGGCAGAATATCCTCCCACCCTATTTTTAGCACTTAGTTAAAAACATGTACAATAACTACGAGATACGTAATCCAATGCCCTCGCATGCTACAGAGGACCAAAATAACCTGTTTAAATCCTGGTAGCCTCGGCTGTGCAGGGAGCTGCCCGGTTGGAATGGAAAAAGTATGTCCTCCCTACTATACATGTAATATACTATATGTATTAACTGCAGTACATAAATGCAACAATATCCTGAACATCCTGTGAATGGTTTTATTCTATAAACAAAAGGTCTCCAGTAAATCACTGTTGTGCTTCTGACACTGACATGACGTTGACAGAAAGATGAAAGCAAAAGGGCACATTCTTCACAACTGTCAAAACAAACTTGGAAACAATTTAAAAAAAAAAAAAAATCAAGCCAACCAAAGCCTGACCACTATTTTGCACCAGTTTTTATAAAACCTATTCTAGTCTCACATCTAAAACATGGACCGTAAAGAAATATAAATCAATCTTACAAAATATCAAGTTAATTTACTTTGCAAATAAAATATGCATTACATATTACATGTAAGCCTTGTGTTACCACTACAATACTATTTTGTGATACAGTAAATTTAAAGGTACAACTTAGAGATTCACTGTCAGCTGATTGATTTTAAATGAATGACAAGCGGCAGTCTTCACCAGCAGATAAATTGATTTTTTTAAATGTTAACTGAAGAGCAGATTAATCAGCCTTTGCAAAAAATCATGGCAGCAAGGGCAGCTGTGATACACAGCTGTTTCACCTAAATACAACTTAAATCTGGCACATTTCCTTCCCCAAAAGTTTAAATTGTGGCACAAATGACAAGTCAACAGCTGTGTTTTTGTATGTGTGTGTATATATATATATATATATATATATATATATATATATATATATACACACACACACACACACACACTTGTACAAATTTATTCAATGTGGTACCACAATAGCTTTGTGTTTAATAAATATATCCACCTTCGGTTTGCAGTCTTGTCATTTGCAGATCTCAAGTCAGTTTACACCCGAGCAATAATTAACAAAATCTGACCTCGGGCTAACCTTTGAGTGTCACTTTAGCTACAACAGCCATAACTGGATCCTGACAAGGCAGCTGAGGCGTTAAACTGACAAACATATTACTTCCAGGCACAAAGTAACAAAGTAAACCAGTAGTCTTTCTAAGGACAGATGTTTGATTCTCACCGTTGCAGGCTGAGGTGTTAATCTGTCGTTGGTCAAGACATACCCACTGCACTCTGATAAACATTAAAGCGATAAACATCAGTGTTCAGAAAACTAAATATCACAGACTTTAGAGGAAGAGTGTGGCTGGCTGCTCTGTTCGCAGGCTGAAGAGGGAGCCTTGTTTCTGGTAGTTAATAAGTTACTCTTCAGTGTGAGGACATGCTCGATGGATAGACCTGTTCAACAAGTGCATAGTTATCTACATGCTTTCCCCCCTCCTGTCTATCTGAATGTTGGCTACACCACCTATGAATGTCCAATAAAGGCCTCTACAGATTGGCACATGTAACCCACTTTTGAAAATGTTTTACATCTGCCATGGTCACAGTGGAAGTAATGGAGGGGTTTTTGGTTTCTCAAGTCACCATCAACAACACATTTTGATTAGAATTGTCTTAAAAACATAGCTAGCTGGGATGACGAACACAGGAGCAATTTTACTGGAGCACAAAGATTGCAAATCTTTCTTTCAGGGGTGATTTTATGATTTTATGGTTATATGGCTAAGAAACTTGACTGCATAATCTGTACAGAACCCACGTTTTTTTCAAAAAAACTAAATCAAAAGGGGGCCATTTGGCTTTATAGTGATCTTTTCCCACTGTGCTCTACTCCCACAAAATCATGTGTTAATTTAATACATCTTACACTGTTTAAAGGTCCTCAAGATAAACTAAACCAAATAAGAAAAGAAAGTCAGGCACATACGACCATTAAAATGGCAGCTTTGCAGTGAAATCTATGTACAAATGCACACTCAGGTTCCAACAGAGAGGAAAGAGGAGGCAAACACATCAGGTGTTGGCTTCTCCCACTCTGATTAGAACCATCACAGGTATTCTTCACGTCACATTTCGGTGACCTTTGACCTCCTGGGTACATTCTATCTACCTCTCCCCTTCAGGATCAGCCCATTTGAGGTAAAAAAAAGTTGCATCTTTGCACACAGGTCTAAGGTCAGATTACCCAATCATCAGCGCTAATCCTTACAGTCAGCGTGATGTCTTAAAATCTGACCACAGACCATTTGACGTAAACAGCAGTGTCCCTCATCTCTGACTTGCAGTTGCACTGCTCAGGCTCTTAAATCGGACGCTTGGAAAAGTATGATAAATCAAATGTAAATCCACATCAATATGATACAGCTCTGGGTCTGTGCAGTGCAACTACAATCAGTGTAGCAACAGATGATCTCGAACACCACTTCGTCCACGCGACCTCCCTTTGTCTCAGTAGCTGGGCGGCTGGTAGCCGGCGTCTCCTTGCGGCTGGGGGTTTGGGGTGAAGGGAGGCTGCTGGTGCATGTCTGGCACACTGCTGGGATAGGCTGTGTAAGTGGTAGGGGTGTAGGTGGTGGGGTTGTAGGAGGTGGGGGCGTAGGTTGGAGGGTAGGGGGTGTGGTGATCTGGTGGCGCCTCTGTGTAGGTTGGAATGGAAACTTCATTAACACCGCGGCGAAAACGGCCGAGGGCAAAGTAGGTAAGGATTCCCTGCACAATTAAATCAAAATGTCAAAGGTTATTATACTTATTTTTTATTATTTCCAGTATTTCAATAAATCACTTTTAATTTTGTTTTCAATATTCACGAGGATGTACCCATCAGTCAAAAAGTCTAAAGCTTACTTTAGACTTTTTGACTGATGGGTGTATTTTTCTCAGCTTCTAACTGAACTGGTTTCACTTTATACCAGTGGGGGAGGTTATCCATCACCATGACATTTAATCGGTCAATGCATTACATTATTGCTACAACACTGATGTGGTTTTCTTGACAAGTCTTCTGAATGATGCATTCAGGTGATAGTGGGATGCTCCAATACGTGATTTAAAAGCCAGCTAAACACCCTTGCACTCACAAGTCCAGAAGACAAACAATAAGCAAGTGTTTGGTGTTTGCTCTCAGCTCTGATTGTAACATAATGGTTAATACAAGAGTTACACAAGATGGAAAATCTGTGTGACATCAACTTCATTATAATTTCTTAGAAATAAAACATTTGTTGTTAAGCAGCTGACTAGGAATTGTCAAATGTCAGCGGTTCCCACAAGTACATGAAAGCACCAACCTGGGGGACATTTACAAATAATATGTGACTTCATGTGTTGTTATGCAAAAGTCAGACGGTAAATACTATACAATGATTCATTATGTACCTTAAGCAGGTTTCAATTCTCTTGCAAGTTTGTGTACCATACTGGAATGACCTGAGGCCAATGGCTGCTTTAAAGGAATTTGCTCTGGGCCTTCTTGACCAGAGTTAGATGAGAAGGAAAATCTGAGCAGTTTTTTTATGAAAAGAAAATAATATTCCCACTCACCCAAGTGGCGATAGAGAAGAATGAGAAGGCCACAGTGGCTCGTGCAGCGTCCTCTGGGATACCATTGACATCATGAGTTTTAGCCCACTGACTGGCCAACAAGCAGAAACACACAAACCACAGGAAGCTCCACGCCCCTAGAAAACACAGACACACACACACACACACACACACACACACACACACACACACACACACACACACACACACACACACACACACACACACACACACACACACACACACACACACACACACACACACACACACACACACACACACACACACACACACACACATATATATATATAAATGATTGTTTTTCCTCACTGCATGACAATATATCAAAAGTGCTCAGCTTAAAACCCTGATATGAAAAGAAAATTGCTATGAAAAACTTACTAAAAACAAGGTCAAAAGAATACAAAGGGCTCTCCTATTGCCATCTGCCATCTGCTTTTTAAACTACCACTTCTTTGTTTCCTTAAAGAATGGCTGACTGTGAACAGTGTCATGTACAGCTGATGAATGTTTAACTTCATCACAATCTGTGTGGTCATCTGCTGCTCCCTCAACATTTACCTTGTGCACTGATGAATAATACATGTTATGTTATGTCAGGAAAACAGCCAGCGGTCTGTCGCACATTACGCCAATACTCAGAGGCTGTCTGTATAAATACAACTTTTACATATTATTAGATTAGCATTCATTTGGAGTCGGGTGTGTCCAATATCCACTCTCTTTTAGCTCTGTTTTTGGTCTCTACCAACTCCTGAGGGAAATATCTGGATATTTAGCTGTTAAATGCTCCACAATTATTCACCAGCTAGTTGTTAACTTTGTCTGTGTGATGTTCGGTGCTGAGCAGAAGTGTAGAGTTGATATTTACAGCGTTTTTTTTTTCTAACTAAATACAGCTGCTGGAAAGGAGGTTGATGAGAGTGTTGAGTAGTGGTGTGCGATACTGCAAGATTTGGTATCGATCCGACACCAAGTAAATACAGGGCCAGTATCGCCGGTATCAATATAATACCGATGCTTTTTAATAATTAAGGTGGATCAAATTGCTAAATCTGAATGAATTTTCATGACCTTTAAGAGGTTTGTGATTTTCCCATATGATTATTAATAAGTTAAAAATCAGGCCAACATTTTCATATGCTTGTATAAATTTGTTGTGTTACCACTGTATCTTACAGCCTTTTTACAAATTATACAGCTTTATTTTTGGCCTGAAAATATAGCCACACAGCGCTTCTCTTCCTCTTTGCCATTCTTCTGCTCCATCTCTGCCCTGCTTGTGTGCTTGTGTGTGTGTGTGTGTGTGTGTGTGTGTGTGTGTGTGTGTGTGTGTGTGTGTGTGTGTGTGTGTGTGTGTGTGTGTGTGTGTGTGTGTGTGTGTGTGTGTGTGTGCGCGCTGCTGGCCGTTGCCGGGCCTGGCTGCTTGTTTGCTTGTTTGCCTGGTGCAGCTGAGTCACGTGACGGTACAACATCAAATCACAATAGGGGGGACGAGCAGCAAAGTGTATCTGCTCTGCGCTGTGACAGCATGTGCGACAGGAGACACAGACAGCCAGGTCGCCTTTTTGATGAAACCACAGCGGTGCATACTGGAGAGAAACTAAAACTAAAGTATCGATCTTATTACACTGGTAGTGATCAACATCAACGTTGGTTTCGATATTATTGATATTTGGATCGATCCGTCCACCACTAGTGTTGAGATTGAACCAAAAACAGTAAAGATGTAGGCTGTAAAACCAAAAGAATGACCCCATTGAGCTAAGGGGAACTACAGAGTAGAGTGATAATTCTCTGTGGGTTATCACTCTGAGCGACACCTTTCACATTACACAAGTAATTTGATCCACTGTTAATATAGGCTACAAACACTGATTAGTGCAGCTATAAAGCTCTTACGAAACAAACAAATAAAATCACTGTAACGATCCTGCTCACCTGAGAATCCCAGGTCTGCCATGACAGCGTACTTCCTTTCCTGTGCGCTGCTCATAAAAGGCAAGTAAACGTCCAACATCAGGAAGGCCACACATGCCAGGAAGGCAATCACCCCGATGCCAATAGCGTAATGACATGCCGAGTCATTCTGGTTAAAGATGCACTTTACCTCCATACTGTGGGCAGAGTTGACGTAGCCCTCTGATGTGATGGTAGCAAACACCACCAGGGCAAATATCTACATTGAATCAGAGAAAAGAAGAAGGTGGCCTTCAATGACTTGTATACACAAGAAGAAAGTGTCTTGTTAAAAGGAACATAGCACTGGCTTTTCAGGTTTACTCAACTTCACATTGCATACTTTACATTCCTGCCAACCATGTTGGTTTTGAGACTGATTTCCTTGTCATTGGTTTGAAAGCACAGTATGGAAATCTACCAGCAGAGAACTTAAATCATACTCAAAAATAAGTTATCCACTTTATTATCATCTTGTGAAAATTCAGTTGTGAGGAGGGACCATTTGGAAAACTCTTCCATGGTGGTGCAGTCAAAGAAACTCCAACATCTGGGTCTGCTTCTAAAAGCACTGCAATCAGGAGCTCAGTGGCCTTTATGAAAAAGTGAATTCAGCTTTTTTTAATTTTTTTTTATTTTAGAGCTTACTGTTTCTTGACCGCACTGACGAGAGAAAGTATTGCAACACTTAAAAATGCATTATCATGTGACAAAAAAAAGCAAAGTTAAGCTTTTGCTTGAGCTTGTGTCTACTGAAAGCAAACTTTACAGAAAAGATAACTAAATTCATCAGATTAAAATGAAAGTCTTAAAAGAACCTGTATCTATTTCTACTTTAACAAATTGGCCAAAACATGCAATCATTACATAAAACAGTGACATCATTACGTGTTTTCATAAACCGTCTCTTTTCTCATTGCAGACTCTTGAAATACTCTTGTGCTCATCACGGTGTGTTTATAAAGTGGAAAGTACCAACTGACCATCCCGTGGTCTGTTGCTGTCTCCTCTGGTTACCCACCTAACCATGTGACCTACTTCTGAGTGCAGCTGCCTGCCATGTGACTCCAGAGATGCCACCAACTCCACTAACAACACTCATAATGAGATCCGGGAGGAGGATAGAGAGGGACTGTTTAACGGGTGGGAAGGAGGACGAGGTGAGAGGGCAGTGGAAAGAGAAATAGGCCACAATCCTGCTGATAGGATGAGACAAAAAAAGTACAGAAAACTAGCTGAAGACAGAGGCATTAGGGAAGTGAATGTGGGGATTTTCAAAACACAAGACAAAAGTGAGACAGATGGATTGTTGGTGTAGCAGACTGATGTTCCTACATAAATGGACAGATGGAACGTGTTAATGAGTGACAGACGTCCCATATCTACTTACAGTATGGTCTTTTTGGGGCTTGTTGCTTTGCTCTGTCAGATGTCATTACACAGCAGAAATAACACCGACACCCTCCATTTGATGACTCATGTTTACACATTAACTAAAATTCTTCCAGAAGTGTATTATTTGGCATAAATATACTGTTTCCTTTCCATATTTAACAGGCAGGTTTTCATAATTCTGGTTCAACACCTTAAATGATCAAGAGCTACAGTACACAGCCTTTCCTTGTTCCAGGAGCAGGTGTGGTGCATTATGGGACCTGTAGGCAGGGTTGCATAGTGAATAATTCCCTATTGTGTCATACTTGCTGGCTTGTTGATGTAAGATTAAAATCATCAGAGATACATGGTGATCTAGCCAGTGGGAATTTGAGAGGCGATAAGCACAGCTGCACAAAATGTGTGTGTGTGTGTGTGTGTGTGTGTGTGTGTGTGTGTGTGTGTGTGTGTGTGTGTGTGTGTGTGTGTGTGTGTGTGTGTGTGTGTGTGTGCGCCTCAAGAGGGAGATCATTGGTACACATTCACCAAGAGTAAAAACGAGGTTCAATCGGGGAGAGGTATCACCTTACCTGGCCATCAGCCCTTGTTTACCAGTGACACACTCATAATCTCACACTGTTTCCCAAACACATAAACATTCAGCAGTTGGGGCAACCAAGGGCACATTTTGTTCTCATCTAACACACTGGATATCATGCTACAGCATCCAGGGTCTCTCACCCACCTACACTTTACCCTCCCTGCAGATATCCAAAATGCTACCTCACTGGACATATTTAAAAAACTCCTGAAACACCACCTGTTTACCACAGCCTACAACCTCTAATTCTGTAACGTGTCCTTGGGTTTCTTGAAAGGCGCTATATAAATAAAAGTTATTACTATTATTATAACACTGCCCCAGTATGTGCATTAGCTAGAGGCCGGACAAATAGCTTAGTTTACGCTTCATGAACCAAGTAAATGAAAATCAACCGTAGTCTCGGTAATCCAAGACATGAGACTGTTAGGAGACAAAAGCAGTCACGTCCAATAAAACTCCCTCTAAATGAGGATCCAAGTCTTAATAGCTCACCAAGGAGCTGTTTAAAGACAGATCAGTTTAAACCAAATCTTACAATCCATTTATTCACACACTAGCAGGGTTAGACAACATTTGATTGTATAACCCGTTTGGTTGAGATTCATTTTGGACTTTCCAGATCAGTGTCCTAACCAAAAAAACTAAATCTTTTCAACAAGATTTGCCTAGCAACAGGTGATCAGCAGCTACCCAAAACATTCCCTGGTACTTGAAAACCCCTTTTTATGCAAATACACTTAGTCTGTCAAATATCTTTATGATAACACCTATTCATGTTATTGTGTCCATTTTAATACTATTGTAGAAGAAAGTAGCCTAATGTCTTATAATCTGTCTTTAGAAGTTACAATGAATGTAATCCTCTGGTGAGCACAGCTCTAGTGTTACAGACTGTAGAGACAGATCACTAACACATTAAAATGATCACACATCCTATATTAGTAAGTGTTTGGCTTCTATCTCAGAGTGTCTGACAGTTGTATGTCTTGTCCTCTGACAACAGCAGTGTTGACCTGTGCTGTCGCCAAGCTGCTGTCATACACCAGCTGCGTGCAACATGACGCGCCGCAGAGACGCTGTATAGTAGCCTGTTGTTCCGGCCAACACAAACAGAAATATATCATTTAACCGCTGCACAGAGGCAGTGTACGCGCGCCAGGCAAAGCGCACCTGCTCACAGACCATGTTGGACATTACTTCTGTCTCTTTTTAACCTTTAAACTCCGACTCTCACAGTCCACACTCACCCAGCTTAGTATCCGCACGATGGTTTGCGGTTGTCGGATAAACTTGTAGAAGTCGAAGCCTCCTCCTGCGAGCGAAGCCCCGTACGCACTTGGTCCGCCCGTTTCCTCCATGTCTCTCCCGTTCAGCAGATCCTCTGGAGCTCACCGTATGGTTTGGACCAACCTGACAGGACAGCCTACCAGTTTCACTTAACTTAACTGCTGCCGCCTCCTGTTGTGCTACTACACCCAACGGACGAAGACGAGACGAGAGCCACCCAGAGGAGAGCTGCGCACGCTGCGTGTCACAGGGGCGGGGTTGACCGGTAGCAGCCAGCCAGAAAACCAGGAAACATGATCATGAGTGACTTGTTATTTCAACACCACAAATACGTCTGAGATAGATCCTAATGCATCATAATAAAACGTGAGAAAGTGAAAGACGCGGCAGCACATGAGCAGATGTTTATTTAAAACAGCCTGTGTTTACAACACAACCCTCAGGGTCCCTCAACTGGTTCAGCCACATCCATTTCAATCAATTTATGAACTGTATTAGTCATGTGCACTCAAAAAAAAAAACAATTCCAGTTAAATGTAGTCGTCCATGTATATATATACATATAATGTGTGTGTGTGAGGGGGGACGACGACAATGCAACAGGGACAAAATATTTGGATCTTTTAATGATTCTCCTACAGCGCCTGGTGTCAATATCCTTGCGGTCATGTTCAGTGCTGTTTCCGAACCAGGAAGTGATGCTCTTGATGATGCAGGAGTAGAAATTGTTAAGTATTTGAGGGGATACCCAGAATTTCCTCAGGTGTCTGAAGTGAATCCGTCTCTGTCTTGCCTTTCTCACCACTGAGTTAATATCCAGCGCCCAGGTCAGACCCTCTTTGATGTGAACACCAAGGTACAGTGCTGGAAGTTGTCCACCAGCTCCACCGAGGACCTGTTGATATTAAGGGGATGGGGGTGTAGTTGCTTCCCTGCTTCTTACCAAACAACCATCATATCTTTAGTCTTGCTGAGTGACATTTATAAGTAGGTTGTTGTTGTCCTGACCCCAGCAGGTCAGGTCCTCTACTTCTTTCAGGCAGGTCTTAAATTTGGGCCATCTACAGAGGCTTCAGATGCCTGAGGAGAGGAGACAGATGAGCAGTGGAGTTCGACTGCTTGCTTGTTTAAATGACTGATTGGTTGATTGATTTCATAATGAATTCATTTTGATCTCACCTGATCAAATTCACCAGCTCTGGCCGTGTTCACCACATCAGCATCCTCATGGTACTCGGACAAATCCTGTAAGGAGAGAGAGCTCTGTGTCACGGTTAAATATTAATCCTAATGGAGATGATACAATGACACTGTGAGAGTGAATGGATGGGTGAAGTTAACAGTCTTTAAAAGATGGAGATACAGCAATATAGACTAACCAGCTCGCCCTCATATGCAGCTACCCTTCCCTCCATCTCCAAGCTCCTGAGGAGAAAAGTTGAGTATAAGTTGTCACATATACAGGTTAACACTCTTACAGTCCCATGGCATGAAATGAATGTAATATAGGCCTAACTACACTTGCTGCTCTGTAGCTAGCACTGAGGTCAAGGGAATTGGCAGTGTTGCTTCTGGGAATCTCAAGCTTGAAGAGGAGTGAACATTTCACAATTACACCCAACTTAAACATGATGATTTTTTTAAAAGACTGATTCAAATTTCTTTTGAGTCATCATATTTAAATTTGACTTTTGCAATAAAAATATGATAACATTTCAAAAAAGTGAGAGGAATTAAGTATTAAATCCTGGGCATTTAGCATTTACATCATCATGTAGCAAGATAATGTATGTGAAAAAATATAATAATCAGAGTCTTTCACCCCCCCCCCCCCCCCCCCCCCCCCCCCCCCCGTCCACATTCACATTTAATAATAATTGCTCACAATGAGAGGACAGTGTTATGAGAGAACAACAAGACATTTCATATTAAGCAGTATTGAGGATCTTGTTTTATGATGTTACCTCTTTATGTTACTGTGACATCTACCACACACTGTTACCACATCGCCAGTTCAACCTTTGTCATATGTATGTCCCTTCTCTCCCCATGTTTACTATCAGTCTTCAAATTATCAACCGGTCTAATAAAGGCAAAAAGGCCCCCCAAAAAAGATATATTTTCAGATTCAGTTATTGTACACCAAAATGTCCTCTAAGCTCAGTGTTGCGAGTCTTAACTGTGAACAAGAGGCCTTATTATCATTCCTGTTGCAAGGTGTCTAGCATATTAACATACATTATAACATTAATTCATGTGTGACCGTGAACAAACAAGACCATAGATGAACCACGTTTTACATTTGTTGATGTTTTGGACCTGTCATGGTTTTATGGCACACAACATGGAAACAGGAAGTACATTTTCTCATATAGCATCGACCATTGTTTCTTTTTAATTGCTAGATGGTGGATGAACTGCTGACATGTTATTCTTCCTCAGTAGAAGAAAAAAGAAAAAAACTGACCGAGGATAAAGGCTCACAGTTCTTTTCACAAAAGCGAAGTTACAGATTCATGTGAAATGTGGTCATCATTTTTCAAGGTTTCAGAATTAAGCAGAATAATGACTCACAGAGACTTCCCTCCATACTGCCTTCGCCCTGAAACAACAGTGAAAAAAACCAACATCAATTAACAGTAGCAATGAGGAAGTAACCACATCAGCTAAAAACAGGACTTTGAAACTCACTGAACATTGCTCCAACCCAACAACAAATGGAGACCAGGAGAATCATTGCTGTGAAACATCCAAAGACAACTGCCACCACCCAGACAGGGAGACGATTCAGCACTGCAGGAGCAGGAAGATGAAGAAGAGATGAAAGCAGCACTCACCTGTCACAAGGATATTTTACTTCAATCTATCAGTGGATCCACTGTACCTTCTTTATCCAAATACAGCCTCTTACTGCCTATGGCGGTGGTGTTGTCAAAGCTGTCTGACGCTTCACAGTGGTACGTTCCAGCGCTGCTCCTCCCTACAGACAGCAGGAGTATAGACTGTTCTGAAGGCTGGTTGACCACGTAAAAGAATCTTCCTTGGTCATGTAGTAGGGTGTTGTTGAGGAACCACTGGTACCGTGGAAGAGATCCCTTTGCCGCCTTGCAGTAGAACCTCAGGCCGATCACAGCATGGTTTTCTCCAACATCATAGTCGTAATGCATCATCACGGGCCCACCAACCGGGACTGTTGAAGACATTATGGATCAAAAAGAGACATCATGGATAAATATCAAAAGAGAGTAGTACCACAGTGTTATGTCAGCAGTTTCAAACAATTCACATACCAACTTCTAGGGGAATCCTTTGACTGAATTTGATCTGGTCTCCATTGTTTGCATGGCACTGGAGCCATCCCAAGTGCTGGCCCAAGACCAATGGAACCTTAAATGTGGCGTTTGTATCTTCAACTGTCGTACTGGAAACCAATTCTGTCCTGTTGTATAGTGAAAAGGTGACAGGCAGAGTCCCTTTGGTTGACTGACAGGTGACCATGGCAGAATAGTTGTGGGGATCTTGCTTTAACACAGTGAAGGAGATGTCAGGGGTTGACACCACGTCTGAGGGAGAAAGATGTAGGGCTTTTTTTTTTTTTTATTGTTCAAAGAAACCATGTGATATCTATACAATGTGAACCTGAGAGTTTATTCACAACAGCTAACCTTTGACTGTGATTACAACTTCAGAACTGTTGGAGGTGAAGACTGTTTTGTTGAAGTGGTTGGTGGCAACACACTTGTAGGAGCCGCTGTCTTTAGAAGTAGTTCTGAGGGAGACACAGATAATTGTTTCAGTAACTTTGCTTTTACTCGTTCAGTTCAAAATGAGCATGCTCAGTGGCCTTCATGACAAAGGACTTCTTTTTCAGACAATGTTGGACAGATGTTTGTTGGTAAATGAGTCACAGAACACAGGAACGTGCTTTCCAACATGTTACCTTTTTTTTGTCTGTACATTTAGAGCGTCATTTTAATGCAACTATTTTTTGGTTTTGGTTACAGCACAGAATTACTAGTACAGAACTTTAGCTGACTGTGTCTAGTTTTATACTAAGCTAAGCTAATTGCTTCTCATGCTGCTTCCTTTTCAATCGTTACGAGCATACGAGCAGGAAAAAACTGCCCACATTTCTGATACCGCTTCTTCTATCTCCCACTTGGTGAGAAGAACTATAGATATGTTAACAAACATATCTATAGTTATTGGCAAAATAGCTGCAAATGCACCACCACTGGCAGTTTATGCAAAATAAAATCTTAACACAATGAAGACAGATCATTTTGTAGGAGATCTACACTGTTGCTTATATACTCTGCTGCTGCTGCTACTACTAATACTACTGCTCTGTGACTATTACATACAGAGCCCTATCATCCATGCATTACTCCCTGCCAACCACCCAAAATCACCATTGCAACCACCTAGCAACACCCCATCAACCAATTAGCAACCATCTTATAAAGATCTAGTTTTATGTCTGCACCACACACACAGTACAGAATAGTTAACACTTACCAAATAAATCCTTCAACAGCTCACAACACCATAGCAACCACCTAGTAATGCAGAAGCAGCTGCCCAGACACCACCTAAATGGAATTCCACTGACCTGTTGATTAAGAGACGGCCATCTGCAACATAATGGAGACGAGACGGAGAGACAAGCTGTCCATTTAGCAGCCACTTGTAAGAGACATGATTTCCAGCAGTAAGATCACAGTGTAGCTCCAGTGTCTTCCCCTCAAAGAACTCCACTGGACCTGAACGGACGACGATCTCTGCACCATTCACTGGTTCTGCAGGACAGACACAGATTATTATTATTGTAAAAAATCCTCTTGTCGGGGAAGTAAAGAAACCTTGTGATGGTGTCCAAACCATGTTTTTTAGCAATGCTAGCTGTGTGGTTCTATGGATGGCAATTTTGTCTGTCTGTCTGGTGGTCAACCTCTTCAGTCCAATCTGAAGTATCTCAACAACTGTTGGATGGACTGTCATGACAATTTGTACAGACATGCATGGTCCCCACAGAATGAATTCCTCTGACTTTTGGTGATCCCCTGACTGTCCCTCTAGCGCCACTATAGCGTTGACATTATAGGTTTTGAGTAAAATATCTTGAAAACTATTTGATAGTTACTGTGAAATTTACAACAGATATTGAAGTCCCTAGAGGATAAATTCTAATAATTTTGGGGATGCCCTGCCATTTCATCTAGAGCCATTTCTGGTCAAAATTCCAATGTACATATTTAGGTTTATGACCAAATACCTGCCAAATTAATGAAATTCCTATCAGCCTCAGCTGTACATTGTTGTCAGTGCTAATTAGCACCTTTCATGCTAACATGCTAAACTTAGACCGTGAACATGGAAAACAACATTATACCTGCAGCTGCATGTTGGTATTGTCATTGTGAGCATATTTGTATGCTGTTAGCATTTAGCTCAAAGTACAACTTTGCCTAAGTGCAGCCTCACAGAGCTGCTAGCATACCTGTGTCAGAGTATTCATTGAAGGTGCCTGTGTTAAATGTCTACAATGCTAATTTCATATTTTGGGAACCCTTTCTTTCTTTCCTTTGTAAATGTCTCATCCTGATAAAATCTGTTTTTAAGAGAGCAGTGTACAGTAAACACACTGTAACAATTATAAATGTAACACAGACAATGCCAAAGCCAAGCCAACATGCCCAAATGTCACCTTACACCTTGTGTTGAGCTTTTACAAACGTACATGCCCATAATGTTACTGTTACAGGGAGCCATGTACATATGATATACAAAATATACCTGATAATAAAGCAACTCACCAACAACCTTCAGGTAGTGTGTGTAGCTGACAGTGGGCTCTATGTTAGAGTTGTTTTGTCCCTTGGCCACACACTCCAGGTTTCCCTCATGCTTAGGTTTGATTACCATGACAAAGACTGCCTCCTCCCCATCCAGGGAGGTGAATTCCCCCAAAAACTTTTCACGGTTATCCTCCCTAGAAAAGGTTGATAATTAGGGGGATTATGCATTTTATTGCAGTGGCTCAATTAAATGTAAAAAAATACTCACTTAAATAACTGAAACAGGATAGTTTCATTATCTGGGTAGATTTTCAGTTTACACTGAAACTCTGCAACGCTTTTCACCAAAGCCTCCGAAGGGCCAAACAGTTGTGGATGCCCCAGGTTTGACTGACCTGTCAAACAATTAAATGAAATTAAACAAAACTGCACAAACATTCAACAGAAAGAATCAGGAGCTACAACAATTTGAATTGACTAAACACACACTTAAACAACACAACTGACTTACTGCTCTCCTTGCTACAGTAGCACAACACTGTAGAGAGGAAAAAGAAATCCAATATTGTAGTTTACAGTACAAGAGTTTTAAATTGTGAAATACTAAGTGTACTGCAGTGCAGTTTGTGTTGAGTAGCTTACCCAGTACGACCACAAAGGGGAAGGAAGGAAACATTCTTGAAGAATTACTTTATTGCAACTGTATACTTCAAATATGACTACACTACTCTGTGTATTACAGGAGTTTTGTAACAGTAAACACACACACACACACACACACACACACACACACACACATGCACTTAGAAACATGTGCAAATAGCTGATAGTGTTACACTACACCTCCCTGAATTACCCTCCCTCATAACATCATAGGAGGAAGTCATTCACTCAGTGGAGTTATGTTATTTTTTGAAAAATGTGAATATCAAAACAACATATGTCAGAGGCCTTATGAAGAGGTGAAGGTGTAATGCAGCATCATTTATTTCATTGGTTTAACTGAAGAAAAAAAAACACATTGTATTTTCAAACTCACAACAGTATACAGTACTTCAACTATAATCTTTATTTTATTTTTATTTTTTTTAATGTTCCACCAGTTCCACCAACTTCCAACATGGAAGCTCAGGAAAAGGCATAATTGCAATACCTGCAAATATAGCTGCAGATTTTAAATGACATAATAAACAATTTGTTTTTAAGATTATTTTTTTTGAAAGCGATGAAAACGGGGGAAAACATGCAGGATTCAAGAGTTTCTGCGCCATCTAGAATCCCAGAGAATCCCAGTCTGTATTGTCCTGTTCGCCTCCTGACTGGGACATGGGTGCAGACAGAGGAAGTGCATCAGGGGTGGGACTGGAAGGCACAAACATTAGTTGAACAGGTTGATTTAAGAAACAGATCAATAAACTTTGAGGTCCATAAAGATAAGGCTTACTTTGTTGTAGAAATGTGGGCATGGCCTGTGAAAGAAATGAGAGGTGGATACATATGAAAATCTAATACAAATTCAGTTACACATTTCCAGTCAATTGATTTCTCTCTTACGCATACAAAGAAACACACACCTTGCTTGTCGTCAAACATCTTGTACACACAGCCTACACCCACTGCCAACATCAGAAGAAGGAGGCAGCAGAACGCTATGCTAATGACCTCTATGGTGTTCATGAAAACCTCTGTGGATGAGAAGGTACAAGGCCAGTGAAGTAATACATACAGAGGCAGCATGTGAGGCATTTAAACATGTAATATGTGCTTTTTACTTGGTGGTGTTTCAGTGGTAGATGTTGCTCCAGGCGTGGAGTAAAGGTTCCAGTCTGATCAAGAGTAAAAAGTGTAGAGACCCCACACAAAGACGACATGTATAAATAAAGGCACACATGTAAAATGTCGAGATGAGTTTCAATGAAAAAGAAGTCAGTTACATGAGAAGATACCACTATCTGTACCATATGTACTGTAAATGAAAAGACTGGAAACAGCTTGCCTGGCTCTGTCTAAAGGTAACAAACTCCAGCTACTAGCACCTCTAAAGCTCACCAATTAACACATTACATCTTGTTTGTTTACCCAAGGGTGACTTTTTTTTAAAGAGTGCCAGATTTGATAATATGAAGATGCCCTGGGGCCAATGGTCCCTTCTGACATTCTTTTTAACAATAACAATTACATACAAATGCACTGACCTATAACCATTTTTATTTCCATTGTCACAATTATTGTTTTTTTAAATGGCAATTTAACCAAATCAACACAGGTGTGAACAAATAAAAAAATAAACAAAAAATAATTCTGCCTTACTTTTACATCTGTAGTCAGATAACCGAACATACTGTATGGAATACCTTAAACTTGAAGTTTATTAAAATATTAACCTCATGCTCATGTTAAACATGACTTATTATGCGTAATTCAAAGTTTGTTAACATTTAAGCTTTCCCAAACTTTCCCAAACCGAGGCTGCGGGCCGTATGAAATCTAGCCGCGGAAACGATTTCTTGATTTGCCTTAACTCCCTGGAGTCTCCGCTGTTTGCCCGGAAACTCATCACTGCACCTGGCCAAGACACAGACTAGCATAACCCACCTAAAAAACATGTTTCTACACTTTGTGTTTGTATAGATTAAACAAATGTGTTAATTAGTGAGAGGTGCTGGTAGGCAGATTTTGTGACCTTTAGACAGAGCGAGCTAGCTGTTTGCCCCTGTTTCCAGTCTTTATGCTAAGCTAAGCTAACCAGCTGCTGGCGGTAGCTTATTTACTGCACACACATGAGAATGGTATCTATAGCCTCTTTCCGACCAAATAGTTACAGGAACATAGTTATAGGAACAGTCCACTTCTAAACAGTTCTACTAACTACTCTCCCCCAAAACCGATTTCCATTTGCATTCACACTGGCCAAGTGGCCATAGGAACTGACCTTTTGTTATTATAATCACAGCCATCTAACCACCACTATGCGGAAAAGGGAAAAGACCCTGCCCTGAAGTAGGAGCTGAAAGAATTGCAGGAACTGTGGCCAGAAGATCTTAATAATCCCCAAATTGGTCCAGTCGGAACAGGAGAAAAAAAGGGTTCTAGGAACGTTATGTTCTAGGAACTGCAAAAATCCCTCCGGTCGGAAAGCGGCTAAAGTAATTGTTTTGGTAAACAAGCAAATAAGCACATTTCCCAAAATGTCAAACTATTCCTTCAAGATTACTTTTATTAGACACCTAGTCTTAATCTTTTCACCTGTGACTCGGACCAGCACGTCTGCACTCTCCACCCAGGGCCCAGTGTCATCGTAGCTGTCCCTGGACCTGCAGCGGTAATACCCAGACTCCTCTGGGCTAAGCTTGGCCAGAACAAGGGTTCGTCTATGGTCCGTTAGGGCATAGTGAGACAGGACAGGCTGAATATGGGAGTCCTCTTGTGTCTCAGAAGGAAGGACAGAGTCGTTCAAGAGCCAGGACACATAAGGGAAAGTTCCTCTGCTGATTTGACAGCTCAACATGGCTGCGGCGATTTTGGAGTCAGCTCTGTAGAGATATTCAACCTCCACTTTCACATCACCTCCGACTGGGACTGGACGAACAGGGGGGAGGAGAATGACAGAAAGATTAACAAAGAGCAGAAGGAAAGTAGGCAATCACAGAAAGATAGATTTCATTCACATATCGGTGTAGCTCATACCCACTTCCAGAGTCACAGGCTCACTCATCAACTCTTGAAGCTCAGTAGTGAGCCGACACCGAGCCACGCCCATATCCAGCCCGGGTACCATGGCGACAGGGAACCAGGCAGCGAGGGATTCAGTAGCTGTAACAGATCCCACTTCTTTGTCATCTAATAAAAGAGAGATGTTGACCGGAGGACTCCCTCTTGTTGACCAGCAGGTCACGTTGCCACGATGACTGGCTCCCTCTTTAGAGATGTAGAAAGTGATTCTTGGTTTGGAAACGTAGACTGGTGGTGGAGGAATAAAGAGGGGAGAAGATGGAACAATACAGGCCATGTTAGGCTGCAGTGAAATAAAACAAACTAACATTTCAGGCAATTATTTTTGTGTTGACACATACCTTTGACCGTCACCTGGACCTCTAAGCTGCTGGAAACCCTGGTTTCCTGCACCCTGGACCAAGCCATGCAATAATAGTACCCAGCATGCTCTGGAGCCACATTCCTCATCACTAGTTTGTTCGCAGTGAGGAGAAGGAGGGGAGAGGTTAAAGCTGTTACTTCCTTCCTGTTGAAAAACCAAGTGTAGGAAAGGTGGGAGCCTTTTGTGACGCTGCAGCTCAGAACGATGCTTGACCCCTCATATGCGACGGGGGGAAAGGGTTCAGAAGTCACTCTGGTGTTTGATGGTGGTGCTTGAGGTCAGGGAATATAGATGGTTGGGGAAGAGAAGAAAAAGTCAAGTTTGGGAACTTGTGTCTCCGGTAAAATAACTGTGATATTAAAGCTAAAGCTCTAACAGGATGAATGCTTTCTCTGTCTTTGTCTTTTACTCACTGACTACACTCAGCTTGATGCTGTCACTGACTCCCGTGCTTCTTCCTGTTTTCGCCTTGCAGTGGTATGACCCCTCGGATGATGCAGTGACCTTAAGGTTGAATGAGGCAGGTTGGTCCCCTTGGAGATCAGCAACCGTGTCGATCAGGACACCACCGTCCCCCATCAGCTCATAGGTGACTGGCAGAGAGGAGTCTGTTGCAATACACAGGAAAACCACCCTGGAGCTGAGGTAGGCCATGTCAGGACCAGTCAGCACTGGGCGAAGAGAGATCGATCCACCTGAAGAAAGACATGACACAGGGAGGTTGGGTGGAGTCCTGAAATTTACTTTAAGTGTTAAAGAGAGAATGAGCAGATACTGCCAACAAATTATTTTATTTAATGTAATGAGATAGATGAAAGAATAATATCTGAAAAGTTCTGAACCAATGAAAGATCTATCAGCCAGCTGAGCTCCGTAACTTAAGCACCTCTTGAACAAACTTACTTATCTTGATGAACAAACTCGCCAGGGCTGAAATAAAAAAATCAACAACACATAAGAATATTAATCCACTAAATTATTTATGTTGCAATTTTCAACTAATTTCGACTAACTCACCCAAAATTGGCAGCAAATTAAGAGTGTGTAGATTCTTCATATCAGCGCTCCGCATTTATCTTTGCCATGTTTTTTTCAAACTCGGTTCAGTGTGTGTGTGTGTGTGTGTGTGTGTGTGTGTGTGTGTGTGCATGTGTGGAACTATGTGTTTGTGTAAAAGCTAGGGGTGTTGCACATGTGTTGCAAGTAGATAACCATATAAGGCTGCATGCTTGGTTCAATTTTATGGAACACATAAAGCTTAAAAAATGCAAACCACAAATATTTAATGAGCAAGATATTTGAAAAACACTCACAGTTCATTGAATACAGGTCAAGATTTAAAAAAAGAAATTTACAAAGACCCAACAATTTCCCACGAGCAAGCATTTGGTGCAAAAGTGGCTATATGACATGGCATATGAATGTTAAAATAAGACCTTTGCAGAAAGAGACCACAACGGCATTTCTTATCTTTGTGTATCACGTTACTGGAACCGTTAAGTTCATCAGTCCTTGGACTTTTTATTTTCAGCCACCCCCTCCCAGCTGTGGTCGGCCATAACAAGGCTGTATTTTTAAGTGGAAGTCTGTGGATGGACAGGCCGGACAGTTGGGGACTTTAATCAGCCATTGAGGGGGGGGTCCTTAGAGTGGTTGAGGGGGGCGTCCTCTTCGTTGGCTGCAGAACGGACTCTGTGGGGGTTTCTCTGACGTCTGAGCATTGTGGCATGCTGCTTTACCAGAAAACGCTTATCTGAGCTGCTCTGTGATGGAAAATGCATACAAATGTATAGACACACATGCACACAGTTACACTAGACCAAATCAACTGTGTGTATTTGAATATTTGTTATATTCTTTCTGTGGCTAATTTGTAAGTATGTAAGTGTTTATTGACATGTGACTTACCATAACCAACATGTCTTTTAGTCTCTCGATGGCCTTCTGATTGGCTCGTCCACGTGACACATATGAGGTTAAGATTATACTGAGGAAACAGAATTAAAACCAGCACATCAGATGAAAATACTGTATGTCTATTTTTAAAACAGCTTGTATCTATTGATGATTATTAGTTTTACACAACATGTATGCAGCACATGCTGCTTCTAGTTCTCTTACCCAATGGGTCTTCTGTTTTCTTTCAAACTGGAAAAACTCATCACACTGCAAATACAGAGCCAGTGTTTGCATACACCTGTTGCATACTTACATCTCAGCTAGTATGAGCGGCAGGGCGAAGGCCTCAGATGAGAGGTAGCGGAGAGTGGTCTGTGCCGGGCTTGGGAGACTGCGCACACACACTCCTGTAACATTAAACACAGTTTCTCCTTTTCCAAATGGACCACAGGACGACCTGGAAGGGGAAACAGGAGGAACACATTTGAGAAATGAGCAGCAGAGAAAAGTGCTAAAAAGGCAAATACTGTATATTAACAATTAAACAACGGAAGAAACAAAAAGGGTGGATTGAAACTGAACACTGTTACGTGTGTAAAGTATGTTCTATGCAAGTCAGCAAATTACAAAATTACAGTAAAATTACATGTTTTGGTAGTGTGGGACTTTTTGCTGGTAGAGGTTGAAGCCCAGTGTAGTTGCAGCCATGATGAGACCGAGCAGCAACATAAAGTGGAATAAAACGGAGGAGCTGGAGCCTCGAAACATCCTCTGCTCTGCCACACAGCACCGCAGCATCATGAACTGAAGACAGTATTAGAGACAGAGAGAGAAAGAGAGAGAGAGAGAGCGAGAGAGAGAGAGAGAGAGAGAGAGAGAGCGAGAGAGAGAGAGAGAGAGAGAGAGAGAGAGAGAGAGAGAGAGAGAGAGAGAGAGATTGACATTGCTGGAAAATGTTCAAAAACTGTTCATGGTCACTAGTGCTTTTTGGTCACAACTCATGTATTGTACAATAGACCCGATCAAAGATAGAGAGGAAAAAAAAGTACTATGAATTTATTTAACTTACCAAACTATTGTAGGACCGACTCAAATCTGTTTTCTAGAATCTGACAAATATATCGGAGTAGATTACTTAAAGGAATAGTTTGTAATTGCTTTCTTGCCAAGAGTTCGATGAAAAGATTGACACGACTCTCATGGCTGTATGTTAATCATGAAGCTCAAGCAAGGAGATAGTTAGCTTAACTTAGCTTAGCACAAAGACCGAAAAAAAGGGGGAAACAGCTAGCCTCTACAGCTCACTGATTAACTAGTTATATATTGTTTGTTTAATTTGAATGAAAACCAAAGCGTACAAACAACCTTATGTGTCAGACTATTTCTCGTCCGAGCACATTGACTTAATGGAGTCTCCGTCTGTTGCTTGGCAATGTCATGGTGGCGACAAGACTCCGAGAACTCACAGCACCGACCCAAGAAATCATCCTGCACCTGATCCCCCATAAAACCACAATGGACCATTTTTACACTTTGATTTTTGCACAGATTCAACAAACAATATATAACATGTTCATTAGTAAGCTTTAGAGGTACAAGTAGATTTAGTTTACCTTGGACGGTGCCAGGCTAGACATTTCCAGTCTTTATGCTAAGATAAGCTAATCGGCTGCTGGCTCTAGCTAAATATTTACAGTACAGACACAAGAATGGTGCCAATCTTCTCATCTTTTACTTGGCAACAAAGAAGATAAGCTTTTTTCCCTGATTTTTCCAAAAATCATTCCTTTGTAAATTTGTTAATGTAATTTGTACAAAAATCATCATGTTACGAAACAAATAATAATTTCCAGCTGAATGTCTTGGAGTCTTGGTTTGTTTATCTTTATGTCATTCACAGTAACCATCATGTATTGAATATTGCTTTGGTACTTTTGAATTCTTCCCAATGAGTAATTTGAATGTGTTTATGCCATTATATGAACAGCTTTGTCAGATTGGTTTTCTTTTATTTACTGAAGTGTTATTACTGTTTACTTTATTGTTAGATTAAATCTTTTTAGGTCATTGTTCTCAGACATTTTGTGACATTCTTGCCAGTACAGGATGTTGAACTGGATTCAAACATTAAGACACAGAGACAGTTATGTGTAATAGATGATCCATAACTCTCATGTCCCAGACAACCTTTTGGATATAGAAGGTGCCCATCAGTATGACAGTTCCTATCAGAGGCAGTAGAGGGCAGTAGTAGACTCCCACCCAGAACACAGTCTGACTGTACACCAGATCCAACACGTAGAAAGGGATCAGGAAGCGCTGTTTCCCCAACAACCGGGACAGCAACGATGAGGGGTACTTCTCCTGCAGCAGCCTGTCAGACAGAGGAAAGATAATTTTGCATAGAAAGCTCTTGTATCTTGACTATGTAGTATAACTGAGTTTCAGTCTGTTCATGGATTAGCCAAACTGTTTGGGGAATCTACTCAAGAGAGACATCAAACGCAGTGATCTTTCCATTCAAATGACAACGATGACTAAGAAAGAAAGAGACTGTTGAGCTCAAACAACAAACCCACTTCCTGGGGTAGTTCAAGAGAAAGGCGCTGCAGAAATTGGCGAGGAAGTTAAAGATACACAACTTGTACATCTCTCTACCAAACATGTTCTCACTGCACTGTAAAGAAAGACACAAATGAAAAGGGGGTTAAGATCACACCTGAAAACATCTACCTGACATCACATATCAGTCTGTAGGACCTTGAAACATACATCTCACTCTCAACTCACTTGCTGTTCTGTTGTTGTTAAGGTGAAATATAAGTAGATTCCCAGTGAGGCCAGCTTCAAGAAGATGCTCCTGAAGAAAAGACAGGGTAAACCAATGCAGGTGTGTGTGTGTGTTATCCTGGGTTTATCTCTCTGTGCACTTTACCTCACAAGGGTGGCATTGACCTGCATTGTGAAAGAGTAGTCTTCAAAAGATGAGATCTTGCGGAAAATGTGAGGGAGGAGCAGGTTGACAAAGGTGATGGTGATGGGAGGGAGGTACTCCAGGACCAAACTGACCAACCAGTGGCTACTCTAAGAAACACAGTCAAAGGGTGTTGTGAAAATCCAGGACATACTGTAACAACACCAAATATTCAGTTTTGTCTAGATGGTAACCCTCGAATCTAGGGTTACCATCTAGTCAAAACTGATATATAAGAACTACGCCTGTTTTCAAAATTCATACATGTTACTCCTATGGTCTAAGACAGTCTAAAAATAATAGTAAACATGAACTTGCTTCCAAATCCAAAAACTAGAGTGCTAAAACTAAAATGTGTGATGTCATCAAGTACAAAGTGTGGAACTGCTCCATAGACAATGAATAGGGAAAGATAGATGACACTGAGAGCACCCCGGAGAATGGTCTGAGTATATGGGAACATTTTCTGTTTCAGGACTGAGAACATGGCAATAGAATAAAGCTAATTTGGGCATAAAACAAAACAAAAATACTAAATCAGTCCCCCATTATTTGTCTATGGAGCAGCTCCAGACTTTATACTTGATTACATCACAAGTTTAAGACTTACTTCTTTGGTTTCTGGCTTTAAGAGAGAGTAGCTCATGTTCACAAATATTGATTAAGCCTTTCTTGGCCATGGAAATAACATACTGGAATTCTCAATTTAGGTAGTTTTCCCCTTTTAACGGTTCAAGGTGAATGTCTAACCTCAACCATCTCGTGAGATATTCAGCATCAAAGTCTCACCTCGTAACCTGTTTGTGTGACGAAGTAGATTAGGTAGAAGGATCCACCCAGCAGAGACAGAACGATCAGGTTGAGGACGGACCTGAGCAGGAAGAGACACGCCCTCTGTCCAAGTGTCCTCTGAGCCTCGCGCAATGAGAAACTCTGCTCCTCCAGGAACAGCTGAGGACGAACAGAAAGAAATACAGGAAAACCTCTGGACCGTCTATATATCAGAGATTTACCTCAATCACAACATTAGAACTGCAGTACACACACACACACACACATAAAAAATCACACAATATAGCTAGATTGTATATATATATTTTGTATACACAGCTCATTAAGCCACGTATTTTAAAGTGAAAGAAAATAAAAAATCATAAAGCTAAAAAGACCATCAGAAAAAAATAAAACAAATAAAATGTAGTAGGACATGCGATGGGGTCGGGGAGGTGTGTAAACGTTTCTCTTAAGGCAGGAGCATAGAGAAAATGATTACTGGGACAAGCAGTATATTGACTTCTCTTTTGCACATTTAGATTTCACTATATTTCACTGGTTCTACAAAGAGGTTAGAAACACAAGCACATTTTCCACCACTGATTTCTAAAATTGAAACCAGGCATCACTACATTTCCTCGTCTGCCTCAAGCAATGTTGCCTCTTGTGGCCTTTTTTCAAAAATGAAGTATTTTTAACTGACATTTACCACCTTGTGTCTGCATAGTCATGCATACAGTAAATGTACTGTATGTTCATGAATATGAGTGTATGTGTGTCCAATATGGAAAAATCAACTGGGCTGAGTCAGGAAATCTCAACTCCATTGAACACCTACAGCATGTGAGATTTTGGATTGACCTGTTAGACCAAACACTATATGGGAAACAGCCAAAGTGGGCAATACGTTTGACAGATTCACTGTCTACTCTCAAAATGTACCAGCATTTGCTCAGTGACCGTGGTAAATTAGATGAGTGCTATCATGCATGCAGGTTATATGTGTTCATCCACACCTTAAGATCGTTTCTGATGAAGGAGTGTTTGAGAGTAGAAGCAGCAGGGTCCTGGATGGTGAAGTCCCAACCACAAAAGATCTTGTAGCTCATGTTCATACTGTAATGCTTCCCGAGCATCCAGGTGTGCTTGTAGCCAACCGTTGTTCTATCAGAGAAGTTTAGAGATTTAATACAGGTGCTTTCTTTAAGATGTAAGGAAAATGGCTATTGAAACTTTTGGCTCATTTGCAATTGCAATTATATCCTAACTGACCGACGGACCACCAGGATGAAACTGAGGAAGAAGATGGTGAGAATTCCAGCGAGGTACAGCAGAGGTGTATTCAAGCATAGCAAATTCAGGGAGCCACGAGTATAGAAGCCAAAAAAGACCGGAGAACGATCCAGGTAGCCCTGTAGAAAAGAGAAGTTAGGTTATATGAAACGCATATAGAAAACATACAGTACACACACACACACACACACACACACACACACACACACACACACACACACACACACACACACACACACACAAACCCTTACCGTTCCCAGGAAGAAGTCCAAAAAGGAGTCATTGCCTCCAAACTTCAAAGGTTCTGTAAAACCACAGAGAACAACACAACAGTGTTTTTGCAGGAGTCTACACTGAGTTGTGGTTATTTACTGTAATCTGTAACTAAAGCTGACTCACCACTGCTGTTGCTCCTGCCATAAAATGTTGTGGGCCCCAGGATGAAACCGCAGATAACAGCACAGTGAAGTATGTTCATGTAAACCAGATATCTAAGGAAAACAAAGTAAGCCTTCACGCCAACTCCAAACCTGCCTGGAACAGATTAGTGAGGGTTAGGATTTTAATTGTGCAACAACATGTGTTTGGCTGAAATCATCATCATCATCATCATCATCGTCATGGTAAAACAATATACTGGAAACCAACCCGTGGTAAAAGAAGTCCTTATAATGTACTTCAGGTATTTCTTACCTTCGATGGTGCGGAGAGAGCGCTGCCATGGCAACAGGCCTGATAGAGTTCCTCCCATATGCGCCCAACCCCTCTTCCAGTTGATGCTCTGGCTCCTCCTCCAGGACTCCCAAAAACCAATACTGCTGATTTGCATCTTCCTCCGGTCCCTAATTAGCAGTGTAAATATGATATTTCATGAATGCCTTTTCAGCTTAACATGTTAAAAAAAACCCTGAGCCTAAGCATGAAAACCATTAACCATCTCCATCTAACCCTTAACACAATATTTGAGCAACAATTTTTATCTCCTCACTTTAATGCTGAACATTTTTAAAAGAAGGCAAACAAACACTTCCTAGACTATTTATATTAATTTACTGTATATTTCAACATATAGGCTTTAAAGCGACACTGATTTTACACATTGAGATCAATGCCCTAATCATGAGGTGTACTACTCACTCTTGGAATACAGTTCTATAGTCTGAGAAATACAACTCTGATGGTATCATCGTGACGTCATCATTTTGACAGAAAGACTGGGTTACAAACTGGAGGTGTGGAGGTGTGAAATGTGTGTGTATTTGTCAGGTGTGTGTGGGGGGGGGGTGCAATGACAGAAGCTATTAAGTTGCATTATGGGAATTTTAGGAGTTTGGAGCCATATGAGGAATTAAAAGCCAGGATATTCCAGCCTCTGATGTGTGATTTTGACCATTCTTTTCTTTTAAATCTGTCTTTTGCAAGTCTCCAGTTTTATGAAAGTGCAATACTAAATCAGTGGAACACCCCTTTAACTCAACTGCTTGAGGCAGAATATCACTAGGGATGCCAGTTTTTGTTTATTAATTTTTACATTAACGGTTTTATCCAAAGCGACTTACAATTGCTATATACACAGTATGTCAGAGGTCACATGTCTCTGGAGCAACTAGGGGTTAAGTGTCTTGCTCAGGGACACATTGGTTGATGTATCACAGTGGGAATCAAACTCAGGTCTCCCACACTAAAGTGTGTCATATCCACTGCGCCATCACCACCACCACCTGTGGCATTTTTTATTTATTTTTTTGGGCTTTTCTGCCTTTAATGGACAGGAAAGGTGAGAAAGGGGAGAGAGAGGGGGAAGACATGCAGGAAATTGTCACAGGTCAGAGTCAAACCCTGGACCTCTGCGTCGAGGCATAAACCTCTAAATATAGAGGTGTGCCTGCTCTACCCACTGATCCAATCTGGCCACTGTTTTGTTTATTTTTGTCTATTTCAGCAAGACTCTCTTCTAAGGGTTTTCTCAGGCAGTGGTTCCCCCCTCCACTTAAGATGAACCTGAAGGGTCCTGAGATGATTAACAAGATAGGAAAGCAGAAGAAACATATTTCTGCCATACACAAATATGAATTTTTGTGAATTACTCGATAATTTCACACCTTCAGCCCTCTAAAAAGTACTCAAACACCACTATCTGAGAGATGCACATGACTTTCTGGTTGAACTGGCCAACACTCATAGACATGTGCAAGTAAATGTATTGTAAGTAGACAAAGCTTTTATAGGTTTAAAACTAAGAAAAAGGTTTTAAAAAACTGGGATACAGGTTCACAAAATAAAATATGGTTAAAATAGGTCAATCATTTTAACTACAGGATGCGATATAGTGTACTACTAGAGTAGGTGACCTTTTAAGCTTGGACCTTTTCCAGTAGAACATCAAAATAAGATTAGAATGAGAAGAAGCAGATTTGAGGAGTGTGTGATAGGCTCTCCCACCTGGCGTCTCTCTTCCCCTGAATACACATGACCATGTTCCTGAGCGGCTGTGTAGATGCCTTGTCTTTGGGTCCACTGGACAGGTGGCCATGGCTGATCCTCTTGCCTGCTTCTGGGCCACCCTGGTAGGCCTCGGAGGCTTCCCAATGACCCTGTCTGTCCTGCTCGGGCCGGCTGGCCTGGATGCTGGGCAGCTGATCAAATATCTCTGTCTGATGGTACTCACAGGAGTCTGACGACGCAGTGGAATGAGTGCTCTCATCTGTGGTGACAATGACACATGAATGTAGACTACAGTGAATGTTGTTTTACTTAGCTCAGTTTTTGTTTACAGGGGGTATGTAGCGTAACAGTTATTTTCATGATTAATCTGCAGATTGTTTCCTTGATTAAGCAATCAATTGTTTTGTCTTTGAAAAGTGAGAAAGTAGTAAAAAAAGGCCCAAGGTTAAATCCTCAAATGTCTTGTTTTGTCTGACCCACAGTGCAAAACAAGGATTTAAAAAAGAGATCTTCACATTTTAAAAATATGAACCAGCAAATATTTGGTATTTATGCCTGAAAGAAATTATTCAAGAAATTATTTATTTACCAAAATAATTGCTAATTTATGTTCTGTTGATTTACTATTTGATTGAATAATCACTTCAGCTGGTGTATTTTTTATTTGTTTGTTTTATAATTACACTACACATCTGGATTAGGGCTGGCCGATATGGAGAAAATCAAATATCACAATATATTTGACCAAATACCTCGATATCGATACTGCTACGATATTGTAGTGTTGACTATTGGTGCTTTCACAAAATATTTACACAATGAGATTTTTGATAAATAATCATCAGTAATGTGGATATAATGACTAAGTGGGGAAAAGGCAAATAATAGAACAGTTACAACAGTCTGGTAAGTTCAGAAAATTACATAACTTTACTGTAAAGCAGCCTTTAAAACCAGGAAAAGACAACATTTATGTCATGTTACGATATTACGATATCCAAAATCTAAGACAATATTTAATCTCATATCACAATATCGATATATTGCCCAGCTCTAATCTGGATAGAGAACCATATGCATATGCGTTTGCTTGCTTTCCTTTTTGTTTTTCGTTTCTCTGGCCTCTATATGCAATGTCAGTATTGTCTTGTAAGCCAATGCTGGTTGGCTACAGCTGAATAAAAGTATTTAAATCATTTACTAAAATGAAACCCTTCATAAAAAATATTTGTATGAATTAGACCTGAGCAGGGCTAACCTGTTGACATTTTGCACTGGTGCTTCAAAGCATTAACATCATACATTTGTAGTGCAGACAAAGTGTTGAACAAGCAAGATGTCTTCTCCCTCTCACACCCACACATATACATTGCAAATGCAAGGGCACATTTGTATTATTTTTCTGTTACCTGACAGCAGTCTCATGAAGTTGACAGTGTTGTGCTCCTCCATTTTATTTCTCCCTCCACTTCCTCTTTAATAGCAAATGTTCAAACACCAATCTTCTCTCTTCATATAAAACACAAGTCGACAAACATATCCACCAAAGCAGCCACTTAAAGTTCTGAAAAAGTTACTTCCGCAATCTGCTTCATAATATCCTGCTTTGCACCCCACATCAACGCTCCACTGAAGCGAAGACCCATAAGCGGCTGATATGGAGTTAGTTCTGTTCATCAAGTCCTGTTGGTGTGGCTCACTTTCTGGCTGGTGGAGCAGATGTCAAATTTGTCCACACATGGACTGACTGTTACTGAATTTGACAGCTCACAGGAAATCACATGACATGAAAGGATGCAGAAACAGGCGTTGCATTGGTGGTTGAAAATATCACAACTCTTCTTACAACATAACAAGAACTGCTCACGCATACACACTGGACTGAAAATAAGTGAGAAAATGTTGAAGGTTGATGGTAAAGTTGATTTCATTTTCTAGTGTTTAAGTGTTTACTATTGAATGATTTATAATTCAGGCTGATCTGTTTTCAGATGACTGTCAAGCAATGTCACAGCCAAAAGTCAATCTCCCTTTAAACTAAGTCAAATAATCAGGTAAGTAATCATCATCTGCCTTTTCCATTGGATCGATGTAAACTATCATGTGCTTGACGTAGACTTTTATAAAAGTAATTGTGTGCACATCCCACCTTCTGGCAGGTGCAGGACAAGAAGAAAACCCAGCAGGGTTGAAACGTTGCCTTTGTATTATATATGGAAGCTTAAAGCAGTGTTGTGGACATTATATTTTTTTCACTTGACATAGACTTGACATGATCCACTGGGCAGTGTTTCATCATTTGGAAATCGACGTTTGAATCTAATGTATGAGACAATGTAGCAGAAAGGCTCTTTCCACCCACTTGCTAAACCACAAAGACATTTGAGCCTTCCAGTCAGTACCATTTACAAAGAAACATGAGCCTGGGTGTCATTTCTTGTGAACTTTTCCAACATGCTTAGTTTCATTTTTACAGAGATGTTCAGCTCTATGTTATTCATTTTCTGTGTTTGGCTGAGACGTATTGTTTCTTGAGCTGTCATCACCCAGAACATACTGTATGGACACATCAGGTTTTAATTCAAATTTAAAAAAGAATGTCCCTTCGTAAGTGAAACATGAATGTGAACATGTAAATAACAGATGAGTTGTGGATGGTTATAGGCCTTTTTTTTTTACAGGAACAGCACTGGTGTATCTAATTAGCCTACAATAATGATGGCTCTATTTCAGTGACCCCAAAACAGTGTTACAGTGACCGTTACAGTGTGCCAGCATACACAATACCAGGACCCTGAAACTAAAGCAGCTGAATGGAATTCAGCCATCATTTATTTTATCATTTACAAGTGTGCTTGTCCTACTTTGACATGTCACAATGCTTGCTTATGTTAACCCATTTAGGTGAAGCATTTCACTTGACAGTGAATTAAAATTAATTTGGTCAGGTCACTTTGCAAACAATCTCACACAGGCTACACAGTGGTTTAGAGATAGCCTAGGTGTGGTCAGATATGTGCAGGTGAGTCAAGAGGAAGGACCAGGACACTTTGTAGCCACACAGTAGTAGTAGTAGGCTAGTTGTAGTATTGTGAAGTTACAACTAGAACTGTTTTTTTCAACATCTATTTTCATTAGGTGTCTGTAGGCTACTCTACTTCCAGTTGTTTTTTTTATATTACGTTTTCTGATAAGTTAAGGTTTGACTGTACATACCGGTACCTTGGCATTGTTTGAGTAATGTTAGACAAACACCGGTAGAGGGATTTCGAGCCTGAATAGGACTGAACCAAGAGTGGCAAGTCTGCTGGGGGTCAAATTTACGTTACCTCGTTATGAGTAGATTATGCCGGTAAATATGTTCAGTTAATCGATGTATTGAAAAGCAAGAACATTTTAACCCAATAACTGTAAAATGCCATACGCGACTGAAGGTTTAACTCTCGGTTTTTACGGTTTCGTGTTAAAAAAGTAGAAACCCAACTTCCCTCAGAGAAAATGGTTTCCCCTCGCAGTCCTGGTGCGCGTGGAGAAACTACTTTGACTGACACTGGCGAGCACTCTCAACGGGTTCGGCAAGTTACTGAACGGGTGAGCGAACAACTTTGTCTTTGTCCAAGTTTGAGCTAACTCTGGATTTATAAAACCATGGATTTGTTGTTACCTCTGAGGTAGCTTAAATATTGCCAACTTTATGAAACTCATTGACAGGTTGACAAAGCTCGCTGTCTTCCTTTGGTCGTCACTAACGAGTTAACGACAGCAGACAACAACACTAGAGATGTCAGTGTTTTTAAAGAACAACAGATCACTTTGCACTGTGGTGCTTTGAGATGTGAGCTTGTTCAGCAAAAACGCCTGCAGAAGTAACCAATTACAGATTCGCAATCTCTGGTGAACGAGCTTTTGTCGTCTATTCAACAACAGGGTAGTTTGATGTGAACTCTTTTTCTTGTGCTTTATCGTGTCAGACACTTAAGGAATGAGTTTCCAGGTTCTGTCATGTAGCCAACATTGAACCTATAATTATGTATCCTTTTTCTGAATGAAGGCGGAGAGACATGCAGTATTATGGGACTTAGAGTGCAATAACAGTGTTATTGTGTATGTGCATGTCTGACTGTTAGAGACAGCAGAGTCGAGGTAGTTGCATGTACATTTTTTCCTTTGTCTGCCTTCATCTCCCCTGTTAGTAGCCTGCTACTATTCTCTGCCTTCTCATGTGTTTTTCTTTTTAATATCTGCCGAATTCCTCCATGAACTTTTTGTAACTTTTACTTTATTTGTACTAAAACACCTAATTGCAGTTCTGCTTCTTTAATTCGTCTCCATTTTCTCTCTGTAACCCCACTTTCCTAAGGCAAATGCCTAATGAGGGCACTGAAATACAAGTATCTCTGCAGCCATGTTTACTGTAGCTTACTGCCCCCTCTATTGTTTTTTTTACCAGCACTCTGGGAACTGATTTCCATGCAGTTGTTGAAAGCTGTCAGAGTGGACAGAGTACACTCCCTCCCTTCACTTTACCCCCAATGCCTCACCCTCACATCTGCTTAGAACTTCCCTTTGTTTTCTGTTTTACCCACTGGAAAATGTCTACCAATGTATGTGATGTTAGCTAGTGGTTTCATTTTTGCTCAGGGATGCACCTCCATCCTTGTGTCAAGATTCTACTGGTGCACTTTTGTGTGTTTCATACTACTTATTTCCTTTTTTTGAAGGGACAATGTCCTCTAATTAACTTGGAAATCAACTTATACTCACATTGAACCCATATTTGTTCTATGTTAGCCTCTACTTTGTTTTCCCAGCTTATTTTATTTGGTAATAGTCCAGCTCAACTCTGAGCCTCTATCATGCTGGGTTAAGTGTTTGTCCCACCCCCACAATATCCTGCCCTGGCTGACTGTACAGTCTCAGTGCACTTCTTTAATATTGGTAATCATATACAGACATTAAAATAAGTAACAGAGATTCACTACAATGCTAATATTTATACTTATATATACAGTATATATAATTATTGTGGCAATACAACCTTTTCTGATTCTGATTTTAACACACAATGTTAAAGAAGGACCAGCCACCCCAGCAACACAACGATGCGTAACGCCATTGTTTTGTTTCTGTGCCGTGCAAGTAAGACAGAATTTTAATCACACAAAAAGGGATCAACTTTAAAAGTGTAACATGATCCTGGAATCTTCAGGTAATGAAAAAAGTATGTTTGAGAGAAATGGGAAAAAAAGCCATATGTGTGCAGTGGATTGCCACAACAGGGCCTGAAAACGGGCACAAAAGAAGGATCAAGAATGACGGTGGTATAAGGACATTTTTAAACCGTTCAGTCATTTAGTCAGTGTGTTGGCTTATATATATAGCAGAGTTACACCCTGTTTCATGCATGCAGCTGATATCATATTCCATAGAGCCAGAACCATAAAGACCTCCATCCCAAGCAAAAGTCCGGTTCTCATACTCACACTTTCATGCGTGTGTAATGATTGAAATATGCACACATTGTATGTTGTCATTACATATCACAAAGGGCACTCACATTAAATAAACACAACCAATTTCTTGAACCTGTGATATAGTAGATAGTTAATCTTAAAGTCTTTGCAGCGAGTATAAGTGCACAGTGTAAGCTATTAGTGTAGGAGACTCACTGGGAGTGGTTGGGCAATATTTGAGTTTAGAGGAATTTTGCTTTTGTTCTGACTTAACCTGAATGAGACAAACTCTTGAATGCCTCTCATGTTTGTGTGCAGTTTGAGGTTTTCTTAAATGGTGAACTCAGCCTAGTGTATCTTAATTACTGGATGTCTGTGGGATCAAGTAGCAGCTCTCTGCATAGGTATACAGGGGAAATACTCCACTGTACTACAGAGTATTAAACCCTCAGCAAAACCTAAGATGTTTTCTCAAGAAAAAACAAAATTCTAAGAGACTCATCAATACACTACTGCTTCCGCTGTGGGTCCATGTAAACAGGAAGTGGGTTTAACGTTTAAAATATATATATATATATATATATATATATATATATATATATATATATATATATATATATATATATATATATATAAATTCAACTTAGAACTGAAATTAGTAGTTGGCCCAGATATTCATCTTTGGAGAAATGTTGCTACCCAGTCCCATAGACATCCAGTAACTGAAATAAACTTGACTAAGCTCCTTCTTTCAAACAAGGCTGCTCATAATTCATTATTGTCATTTTATTGTCTCTCATAAAAGTTAATTTTAACCTGCATGAGTTTGTTACAATCTAAGCTAAGTAAGAAACAACAGTGAATCTTGGTATATGTAATTTAATTTTCTGAAAAATAAATTGATTATGGATACAATAATTAAAGATGAATGGCTGTTTTTGGCTATTCACTCCAATACTGGAAAAGTCACTTTATTTTGGCATATTAATGCAAAAATCCATTATTTCCGCACAGCATTTTGCTCATTGATTTGCATCATTGCAGACAATGACCTCTTAAATCCAAAGATATTAAGGCGAGCCACCACAGTACAAACAGGACATGTCCTCTCTGGGTCTTTGATGAATGTTTATATGCAGTTGTTGCACATAACTGAGGACAGATTTTTGGACTGAGGTGAGGGCCTTTTAAATGAACACAAACACAGAGGAACCAACCTGCTTCCTCCAAACCTCCCATATGACATACTCTGACTGTGAACACTGACAATGCATCATTTTGTCTCCAGCCATGAATATTCATTACACTGGTGACACTGTGCCATCTGACTGACCACAGTCAGTGCCACAATGGAGCTCTCATGAGTCTGGACAAAAGTACCTAATCCCTCAACTCCATGATTCATTGTTACTTCACACTGACCGTAAATGCCGCTGAATGTTGACAGCACGCAAAAATGGATGCATAATAATTTAAATGGAGCAATTTTTCAAGTGTTTTTTTTCATGTGGCCTTAAGGAATTGTAGTGCATGAGACCCCATTTGCGCTTCTAACCTTATCCAGATACAGATCACATATTCATGCAAAGTGTGAATTAAACCTGAGCCTGGAAGTGACATAGTTTAGTTGTCATGCACACACTCAAGTTTTTTTTTTTTAACTTACTGTGCAGTTAAAAATGTGCGCAGGACAAGCTGTGACATGACAAGAGCGTTCAAATTCCAAGGAAGTCTGCTGCCATTTCTTCATTACCAATAATTCACTCACTTCCCATCGCCCCGCCTCCCCTTCTCTCTCAGGTAGACGAATAAACACCATGGTGGGAGTGGAGTTCAGGTCTGAGCAGGCGAGGGTGTGATCCCTCTGCAGTTGGTCGACAAAGAGCGCGACGGCCGGACAGATCGAGACTGTCAAAGGAGAAGAAGAATGGCTCGGAATGTTAACTTTGACCTGAACCACCCTCTCATAGAAGCTGGACTGGAGTGAGTGTTTAAGTAGTCCTCCCCATCTCTTAACATTCCTTCTGTTTTCTTTTTTTGTTTTCTGTGCTTGGTTTGCTGTTTCAAGCTGTCAGCTTACCTAGCGCTATTGAAGGCCGTGAGGGTGGTAGGAAAATAAGGACCCAAGATGACAGGATTAGCTTTGCTTTTTGATGTATTGTTACACTCTAAATGCGAAGGCAGATCAAAGTGCAGTGTCCCAGGGCTTTGATTTAGGTTGTGTGTGTGTGTGTGTGTGTGTGTGTGTGTGTGTGTGTGTGTGTGTGTGTGTGTGTGTGTGTGTGTGTGTGTGTGTGTGTGTGTGTGTGTGTGTGTGTGTGTCTCTGTATATCTGTGTGTGTGTGTGTGTTTGTGTGTGTGTGTGTCTGTGGAAGTGAATATTTGCATTTGAAAACAGTACAACCCTGATTGGCTTCTGTCTGGCCTTCTTCTTGTGCTATCTTGTACTAAGTCACTGGGAACTGAACTTGCTGTATTTTCTTCTGTTTTTTTCCCTCTTGATTTGCTGGACAATCAGTCCATTTGGCTTTGACGGTACATCTAGATAGCGCAGGAAGAGGGTCACACAGAGCGCAGGAAGAGGGTCACACAGAAGGCAATCTGGGCTGTACAGCCCACCAATGAATGAAAATGACTTTACAGACTCTTCCTGGACTATTGCAGTCCCCCCCCCCCCCCTCCCCATGAGACTACTGATGACCGAGTCAGAAGGTTATTGTCTTTTATCTGTAGTGCTGTCAGTGGCCAACAGTATCCAGAGCACACTGTATCTGTATCAAAGTGTATCTTTGAATCTAACCTGTATTTCTGAGCCTGTATCACCCTCTTTTCTGTCTTTGTATCTGTACTTATGTCCATGTGTCCCTCTTTCAGGAGCCCAGTAGATGAGGAAGGGGTTCATGACTCGTTCAGCCAGCTGATAGCAGAGCAGAGTCAGAATGGAGGACTCTCCGACGCCTTCGAGCTGCAGCAGCTGCAGAGACAACTGGACGAGGAGGATCGAGGTACTCTGTGTTTGAGAGCGAAAAGATGCATGTCTGCATGTATAGGGCTGGATTTGTACAAGAGCTAGGTATTATGTGAATATAACAGTGATATCGTAATATAAAATCTAGATGTCTTGTTTTTGGTTATATTGATATTGTAATACAGCTTAAATGTCATGTTCTGGTCTTGGAAGCTACAAAAATAATTAATTTTGTCTGTCTTTCCCAGCAGTAGCAATATTTTTCATATGTATTCTTTCTTCTAATTCCACAGACAATGTTGCCTACTTGTCTAGCCCTGAACATGACTTTAGGGAAAGGAGGCAGATGCGAAGGGACGTGGAATGGCAGGATAATGAAGGACAGGCAGACCCTCTCATAGGTGAACGTTGGTCCTCGGCAACCATGAAGGTCCTGTCCTCCATGCCCAGTCGCACAATCGGTGAGTCCTGCAGAATGCCAGTGAAAATACTGATGCAGAGAAGACACTGCAGAGAGTATAGAGGGAGATTTGTGGGAGATCTGTGGACTGCTGCTGTTTGCCATCTCAGAGTTATTCAACATTAGAAGCTAGATGGGATTCACTGGCTATTGTGGCAGTCACTCTGTCATGGAGGTCATTCAGTGGCCGCTCTTTGGCTAGGTAGCATCGATGAGAACTATAATTGAGCAGCCAATAAATAATTCAGAGGGGTGCAGAAATGATTATGCAGCGGTGTTGTTGTTTTTTGTAATATGTGTTAGGGATATACTAAGCTTATAAGTGAATATCTGAGAAAAGGATTTGTTTGCATGTTTTGTTTAGAAATGTAGTCCCACTGAGAAAATGGGAGTACAAACTGTATGGCATTACAGACCAAAAGGATAAAAAGTTGCTGATTGACAAACACAAAATACTAATAATCTTTGGGTAACATATTTCTTTCAGCTAACCGCTTGACTCAGTCATACAGCCTAATGTGATAGGCTACAGAAGAGGTGTCCTGCTGTTTTTTTAATTGTAATATTTTAACATCACTAAAAGACTTCAAGCTCCTCTGAGGGTTGAGACAACTTTTACCACCCTTGGTTTGTTGTAACCAATGTGAAGCCCAGTAAAGAATGTTAAGTGGCTGAGAACAAGGAGGCTCATCATAGTTCCTGAAAAATGTACAATTGTTGGTCATAAAGTTTCACCACACAGGAAACACTGTATGCACATTGATATTGGCTCTTGTTGAAAGTGTCTTACAGTACAATACTAAACCAACAAAGCATGGGTTGGTTAGTGGAACCTGAACACTTAATGCTGCACATGTTGAGCTACAGCATAAAAGATAAAAACAGACTGTTTTGGTTGAGAAGAGTTTCATAGGGAAGCAGTCATCTTCCTGTGTGTATTGTGGAAGATCAGGTGCCTCAGCTTGTTGAAGATAGACTCGATAGCTGTTGTCTAATTTCCTTAGCTGTGCCACTGCCACATGACACATTTGCTGGTTTGAACATTGCAGTGGAAGATAACTGTTTATCTTTCAGTACTTACTCTTTGCCAACAGCCATATAGTCATTCAAATCTACACGTTATACTCTCTTTTAAAATCAGTTATGCTGTTGGGCATCTTCCATTGATTCTTATACACGATACAGTGGATTATAATATCCCTGTTGTTTTCTTGTTTGTTTTTTTATGGGTATTTCAAACATGTACTCTATGTTCCTGAAGTTTGGTGGAATGTCAAGCCTTGTGCCAAAGAACAATTAATTTGGGCTCGGGACAACACTGTTGCTTAGGGGTTAAGACACTGTCCATGAAACGCAACATCCCTGAGTGCAGCCTGGGACCTTTTGTTGTATAAGATGGTTATTTCATTCAAAACTATGGAACTATGTAAAGAATAGAGATTGATATGACCAATCCTGAAGCCACTGTCTTGATGCAACAAAAAGTTGTGGAATTCAGTGTTGGCGGATCGCCTTTGAGGCAGTAAATGCTGCTCATCCCATCTCTGAACAGTCTGATCCTCTTTCTCTGTCAGGTCGCAGCAGGGGAGCCATCATCTCGCAGTACTACAACAGGACCATGCAGCTTCGGAGACGCAGGCAGAGCAGACCCGCCATCCGAGACTTCTCTCGCTCTGCCAGACCGAGCATACGAGGCTACGGCATGGAAGTCGACAGTACCGACGCAGAGGGTGAGAAGAATGACTTGCACTGATAAGACGCTAGTATAAAAACTCATCTGCACTTGACAAGTTTATAATGTAAACAATGCTGCCCCTGTGTGTGTTACAGTGAGTAAGAGGGATCGTTTGGTAAACAACCTGCAAAACCTGTCAGTGAGTGACAGAGTCAGGATGCTCAGAGGGATGCCTCTCAGTGTGGCTGAGAAGAGTGAACTCAGGTAGATATGGTCCTGGTTGTCATTATTCCTATCTAGATTATTGTCTTTTTTTTATGTATCAGTCTGAATTTCTCTCTGTGTCTCTCTGTCCTCAGGAGTTTAGCTTTACAAAAGGAAAAACGCACACTTTCTGGCAGTCAGATCCCATGTTGCAGTCAACTCAAATATTACATCATCATTGTAAGTCACTAACACCACCTCTTCCTGTATTTTTCTTTTACCTCTGACAGCGTATCTAGATACTGTACCAGTTTTTATTTTTAGTTGCCCCTTTTTAAATCATTCTCCCCTCAAGGTCCATTTAGTAGCTTTTTGATTGTATCATATGATCTTCATCACAGCAGATTCCATTTTCCAAAGCACTTTAAAGACTTCTCGTCCATGTTGGTTTAAGATAAGTTCTCACTACTAAACTTGCAAAGTCGCCAGTTTTGCTGTATTATTCACACTACACAACTTTCTATCTTGTTTTCATACTACCTGACTGACCGGTGACAGGGTCTCACACACTACTAGATCTTTCACCAGGACAAATGCCTGAGTCTAGCAATAACAACTTCGGTCCGTGTTGCAAATGCAACACATACCTTGCAGAGTCCCCGACAGCTCCAGATATTTAGCCTGCTAGATATCTGCGATGTCTGCGAGGCACCAGCAAGTGTCTTATCTCGCATTTTTGAACGGTTCACACATTGCGCTTAAACGTGTGCACGGTAGCACCGAACCAACGCAGATTTGCCTCCGATCTGGGGATTTTGTCGGGGAGCTCCACTGGGATACCCTCGAACATGCGCGTTCATGGAAGGCTTGTATCATGTGGCCGCACCGACAGTTTTGTTGTCATTACTTAGAAGGGGGCTGCAGATACTACGCACTATATCTTTAAGGGGAAAAAAAGTAAAGTAAGTATTTCCTGTGGTGTTATTGAGGCAGTGTAATCACTCTGTTGCCCAAGCACTTATGGCTTTTATGGTGTGAGTCACAGATTTCAGACTCTAAATGACAAACCCATGCGCATGTGTACACTTTGCCTGAAATTGTACTGCTACATTGTGAGTCATTTCCAGTAGAGCATGGATACATTTCTGTGTCACTATTTCTTTTTTCTTAAATAATAATACAAAATGCAATATGAAAATACGTGATTGTTGATTTAGAGATTACAATGGTTTTCTCTCCCCCTGTTCTCCCACACTTTCTCCTCCCAGGGTGCAAGACATAGTTGGTACAGCTGGCTGAACTTCCTGCACTCCCTCCAGCTGTGGCAAGTGGCGCTCAAGACAGTGAGCGGTCGTTTCGGCACTGGTGTCCTCTCATACTTCCTGTTCCTTAAGACCCTACTCTTCTTCAACTTCTTCCTGTTCCTGGTGACGGGTGCGTTCATGGTGCTGCCTCAGGCAGTGCACCCTCCAGTGCTGCCTGCGGGGCGAAGCTCCTTCTCTGGACTGGAGCTCCTCACTGGAGCGGTAAGCTCTGTGCTTATTGCGACTTGAAAGAGTAGGAGACATCTTGTGTCAAACAGTTACATTTTTGAAATAAAAAATATTTGCATACCGGTATTTATGTTTTAATGAGGTAGGAGTAGAACTAGTAAAGCAGCATTGTTTAACATTGGATTATATTGCAATTTGGCGGCCCTACAGTTTCACAGTGCAATTCAACTCTACGCCACTGTCGTAAATATGCACAGCTGTACACGTGCATTTGTTATGATTACTTATGATCAAAAAGTAGTGAGTCGACTACTTTTCCTTTTCTCTTCTTAGCTTCTCTTCGATATCTTCTTCTCTGCCATGATGTCCGTAGAGGCTGCTGAACTCTTCCTCCCAGCGGTCCAAAACCAGAAAACATTTTCTCCATAAAATATGATCCAGTTTCACCAAATTAGTGGTAGTTGCGTAAAACGTAACAGCACTTTTCCCGGGAGATCGTACCTGTGCTCATCAAAGTTACATAGTGTGAGAACTATATTTACACAATGAGATTTTAGATAAATAATCATCAGTAATGTGGATATAATGACTTAGTGGGTAAAGGCAAATAATAGAACAGTTACAACAGTCTGGTAAGTTCAGAAAATGACATCACTTTACTGTAATGCAGCCTTTAAAAGCAGGAAAAGACAACACTTATGCCATATTACAATATTACGATATCCAAAATCTAAGACGATATCTAGTCTCATATCACGCTATCGATATAATATCGATATATCGCCCAGCTCTATTGTGAAGCAAATACGTTTTTGCATGAATCACTGTTTCTCTATCTCCTTTTGTCTCAGGGCTATTTCTCAGACACAGTGATGTACTATGGCTACTACAGTAACTACACACTGCGTAAGAGCTGCAGGGATGTTGGTGGAGTGCAGAATGTCTCTTTGTCCAATGGAACCAGGCTGGACTGTGTGTTGAAGCACCTCTCTTATAACATGCCGCTGGCATACTTTTTTACCATAGGAGTGGCTTTCTTCATCACATGTATCATTCTTGTGTACAGGTACGGTGTTGTTTTACATTTTTTTTAAAGAAGACACACATTTAAACACAAACAGGACTGATATAACTGGTTTTAAATGTAATAATATTTCATGAAGCATGTTAATGTGCAATTTTCCAACAGCATGTCAAAGTCGTTTGGTCAGAGCTTCCGCATCGATAAATCTCACAGTATTTTGGCCATGAAGGTCCTCTGCTCCTGGGACTTTAAGGTCATCAAGAAAACTTCTGTCAAACTCATGTCTGAGAATATCAGCACCCAGCTCAAGGTACACGCACGCACGCACACACACACACACACACACACACACACATAAAAAAACAAACACACACACACACACACACATCCATGTCTCCTCCTCTGTCAAGTAATTGCTAGACAGGAATCCCATGATCTGATACATTCTTTCCCTTCTTTATCCCTTTGTTTTCTTCATAATATTCCTCCTCTGTCCCTCCCTCTCTCTCTCTGTCCTGCCTCTCCCTTACCAGGAGCTGCTAGCAGAGGTAAATCAAAAGCACATCAAGAACACAGCGTGCCAGAAGCTGTGGAGACTGATGGTTCATGGCCTGGCATGGACTATCTGCATAGTGAGCACCACAGCCTGTGTGCTTGCTATTTACTACTTCTCTGGTAACATGCACAAGGTGAGGCGGGGTGGTTTCAGGGTCCAAAGTCAACATCTCCTAAGGATCCAAATGTTTATTGGTAAATACTCAGAATTCAGGCTGTATTTTGTTGTCCTTTGTTACGCAGTCTTTGGTTTTTATGTTTCTTAAATAGCCATTCATACATACAGCATGTCGCTGCTGGCCACCATACTTTCTTTCAGAAAGGTCCAAGCTAATCAGTGGTACTTCTATATCTATCTATCTATATCTATATATATATATATATATATATATATATATATATATATATATATATATATATATATATATAAACTGCTGACTGGCTGCATGGTTGTTTTATACCAAACACTACCATCTAAAGGGCTCTTGCTGTTTCTACCCTGTAGAGTTTCTGGTGACTCTTATGGTGGTATCAAATAAAGACACGTGCTGGCTCACAGCAGTGCTGCTAATTGCTAAAAGGAGTAGAGTAACACAGATCTGTTAAAAATATGTAGGGTTGCACGATATTGACAAAATGTGATATTGCAATATCAATTATGAATATTGCAATATATTTTTAAACATATGTAAAATTACAAATGTCACGGGAAAACGCATCAAAATAGTAGGGCTGTAATCAACTAAAGAAAATCTTGGTCGAGTGAAGTCCTGAAATGGGGGGGCGAAAAAAACAACCGTTAGATTAATTAGCTGCGCAGTACTTGGTAGCCTTGTCCGCCTAAATGTATTATAAATAAACGTAAAAAAACTAGTAGGCTATTTGTAGGCTACTCTGACAGCGTTGCATCACGTGCACCTGCGCAATATCATAGCCTATGATTTCTGTAAATAGTAGTATGTAACTATATCAGCACAAGAACTGTTGAGGAATATGCAACATAATACTATACAATAATATACAATAAGACAATTGTTTTTGTCATATGTTATAATAACTGACGGACGCTATCATTTCAGCAGCTCTGTGCATGTCCTGCACAGAGCGAGGCTGAACATAAGAGCTCAGCTTCGCGGCTAACCCTGGGGGATGCTACCGTAGTTGCGGGCGGGTGCGCCTGCAGTTATAAAACGATTATTAGACTAAAACATTAGAATATGCCAATTCTGATATGTTCATATAGCCTACTCAAAACAGACGGGGCAATCTAACGCAGACAAGTTAGCTTACCGTTTTTAGGTGAGATATGCCATGTTTGTAGTTGAGCTGTGATATGCAAACTGTTGCTTGCAAGCTTTGCATTCGACTTTTTTTCCATGATCTATTTTTGTAAAATGCTGCCACACTGCCGATGTCTTTGACATGGTAGAGGAGGACTGACTATAAATTAAACGCTCACGATTAAATATATATTCAGCAACCCACCAGACCAAGGCCTTCTAGTACTTTCTTCATTCTGTCTCCAGTGGGTTGGGCTGATCCAAAAAGTGAAAACAAGAGGGGGTGTTCTGAAAACAGACTGTTACCTGTGAAACAGGGGTGCTCTAAAAACACCCCCGTTAGCAATTAGTGCTTTCCACCTGATGAAATTAACACGGCAAAAAATAATAATAATAAAAAAAACATGGCCAAAAATCGACTGGGATATTACAGCCCTACAAAATAGATTCATAACAAATAAAACAAGTGTTCTTACAACACAAGGTTTATTTCAACTGACGGTCATATTGGACTGGTACAACCTGTGTCTACAGAACAGGACATGTTTACTGGTTCTACAGTATAAAATATATAAATAAAGAGAACAGGACACAACTTTTATTTCGCTTTTCTGATTCATTCCGTTTTGTTGTCTCTATCAATTTCTTCACTTACACTGTCACTCTGTTGAAATATGCACAGACGTCACGTGGTACGCTCCATAGGGTTAGTCACGTAATGGACCCGTGCGGCACGGTAACTGGCCAATGAAAACATGATCATTATAGCGTTTGAAGCCTGCTCTAAATCAAACACAACTAAGCCATACAGCCAACGGACGGGAGGCAGCACACCACAATATAAACAAAATATTGCAACCCCTTTCGATATAATATTGCGCAACGTGATATTGCGATAACGATATTGAGTCGATATATCATGCACCCCTAAAAATATATACAGTTAAGTAAGTCATTTCTGACAGCTGGAAGATGACATTACAACCAACAGTAACATTACAGAGCACATCATCTAGCTCTTTGTTCTATATCCCCAACAGAACCTCCAGCAAAGTTCTCGTAGTGCCGACAAGAATCCCTTGTTGACTGAGGCCAGCCTGCTGGCTCTCCCCGTGGTGGTGTCCCTCATCAACCTGCTGCTGCCCGGCCTGTTCAACCTTGCAGCCTGGATGGAGGACTATGAGTCGCCTTCTGTACGCACATATGTCGCCATCTGCAGGTAGTAGTGAGCAGAGGAACAGCACGTTGCGAGTTCACAGATGTCAGAGTTTAAGAGAGTGCAGAACTGATGGTTTTTGATTGGTAACATGTTGTTTGCTGTCTGCGTTTTTAGAAACTTGATGGCGAAAGTAAGCGTTCTTGGACTCCTGTGCTACCACTGGCTCGGTCGGGTGGCTGCTGACCCTGAAGATATTGGACTGAAGGTACTGAACATAAATGATGAGACATCATTTTTGCCTTCATACTACCAGAGCAGACACCTTTTTAATGTCTCAGCTGTGTTGAGGAATATTAATAATCTTGATCATTTGAGTTTATGTTGCTCAGTGCTATTTGTTTAATGGCTGACTCTGTGCTGTTTCGAAACTACTCTCTCCAGTGCTGGGAGAGTTTTGTTGGCCAGGAGCTTTATCGTTTCCTACTCATGGACTTCATCTTCACTCTACTGGACACCTTGTTCGGAGAATTTCTTTGGAGGTTGGTCATTCATTAAAAAAAAGAAAAAAAAGAAAAGTGTTATGAATTTCTTTCTCTTTTTGTTGTTTAAAGTAATAGGAAAATATACCACCAGATAAAAGTCTTGTTTGCTTTGTTGTTGCAGAGCTTACATTGAGTTTCTAATGTGAGGCTATAAACTCATTTCTGCTGTTCTCTGCAGGTTGTTTTCTGAGAAGGTGCTGAAGAGGAGGAGGAAACCAGTATTTGATATCGCCAGGAACGTCCTTGAACTTATCTATGGACAGACGTTGGCCTGGTACTAAACCCGCTGTTAAGATGTACACACAGTTATGTTCAGTAAAGTCAAATAGTTTCTGGGTAATGGCAATAAACTTTGTGTTTTTGTTTCCAGGTTGGGTGTTCTCTTCACTCCTCTCCTGCCTGCAGTGCAGATTCTCAAACTCTTTCTGCTCTTCTACATTAAAAAGGTACTTGCATGGAAACGTTTAAAGGTGCCCTGCCACAAGTATTTCATTACTTTGTGGTAATGTCTGAAGTTCTACCATGGACCCTGTAACATTTTTTTGTGGAAAAAATGCCTTGGTTACCTTGTTTCAAGCCATTCTAGCGTGGTATAGTAAAATACAAGTAAAAACGGTTTTGTGTGGCAGGGCACCTTTAAGTTAAAATGCTTAAAATAAAAGCTTAAAACTAAAATAATAAAACATTTGGACAGTTAACTTTTAACAAATAAACTTCTTTTTTTTTTTTAAATGTTATGGTTGAATTGATCCTCTGTAGTTGTGTGTGCCTTCAGATACTCCCAGCCTGTTAGACAGCTTTTGTCCCTTTTTGAGCCTGGATCTGTTCTGTCTGTAAATAATGTCAGTATCATAACCATACAGTATGTGTCGTATACACTGTGTAATATGTGTTTCCAAATACTGTAATATCTTTTAATGTGACAGTTCTTAAAGCTGTGATGTCATGTCTGCTAAATGCATGCTTATTTTGACTTTCTATCTTGAGCATGAAAGTTAATCTGAGACCTTGACACCAGTAGTTTGATAAGAAAATCTTAACTTCGGTGGCCCCCTAGTTGTGTGAGATTTATGATGTTAGAGGTGGTGACCTTTGACCCCGGCCTTTGTTTTCTCTCCTAACAGAGCAGCGTAATGATGAACTGTCAAGCCCCCAGGAAGCCATACAGAGTCAGCCAGATGACCACCGTTTTCATCACTCTCCTCTGCTTCCCCTCCTTCCTCGGTGCCTCTGTGTGTGTCACAATCACCATGTGGAGGTATGCACACAAAACATGTTGGTGCTGTTAACCCCTTCAAAAAATCTTTTGATGTTTTTAAAAAACAAGTTACCTTACATGAAATCAGTTTGACAAGCGTTAACTGGTAACATAGTGTCCAGCAGAGGTACTGTTGCTATAGATACCTGTAGTTATATATACTATGCACATTAATTTAGATCATGGGTTAAACTGTTTAAGAGAGCTATGTCTGATCTGTCCTGTTATCAGAATCACTTGCCACCCATATTCACCTCAGAGAAAAGGTCAAATAAAAAAGGAGTCCTGTGTGACACATATAGATGTCAGTCTCAACATTTGTCTTCTGTCCTCAGCATCACGCCCTCCTCATCGTGCGGTCCGTTCCGTGAGCTCAAAACAATGTTCCAGGCGGGGAAACGGTGGGTGGAAGAACTGGAAAAAGATAATCCCAACCTGTCTGTGCTGGCCAGGGCTCACTCCTACCTGGTGGAAAACCCTTTCTTCCTGATTGTGGGAGCAGGCATCTTCTTGTGAGTACACACACACACACACACACACACACACACACACACACACACACACACACACACACACACACACACACACACACACACACACACACACACACACAGAATATTGATCAACACAGCAGCAGCTTGGAATTTTGGAACGATGAAACCATAATGTCCTGAGACACACTGAAACTGGATCTTTTTCTGAAACATTAACAAGTTGTTCTTGAGAGGATTGGAATCTAATATTGACCTGCACGAGTTAAAACCAGTGGTTGTGAAAGCAGACAGAAAACAGACAGAGTCCTGGTGTGCTGTTATCTGTCATTAGGCAAGCAGCAGTACACTATCATACTGCATTATTAATGAGATCAGTGTGTCCTCTGTTGTTTCTCCATCAGGATTGTCATCTACTTCCACAGTCAGGTGGTGGACGGTCAAAGGAAGATCATTAGCTTACTTCAGGAACAGATTGAAAATGTAAGACATCACCTAAATACTGTATATACAGCTCTGTGTAATTATGAAGATAACTATAAAACAAACCAAGTTTAAGTGAAAAGAATGTTTTCCTGATATTTATTGCTTTTTGATCAATCTGCTCAGGAGGGGGAGGATAAGAAGTTTCTGATCACTCGCCTCCAGTCCATCCACGAGAAAAAACGAACCCCCGCTCGAAGACTCACAAGTCAGGTCAGTCTGTGCTGCTCTGGTGCTTTGCAACAACTGTTTTTGTCTACAGCTAAAACAATTTCTATAACCTGGCCTCCTCTTTCCTCCTATGTCTTTTTTTAAAATTTATTTTTCCTTTAGGACTCCAGCTGTTGAGATCCCAACCTCCAGTAGACAAGCCTCCTCAATTCTCTGAGCACTGAGGTTTGGAGAAATCTTAAACCAGCGTGGATATAACTGGACCAATAACAGGGATGGACAACTGTATATATGACCAAATTCAATCATGTATTATGCATTTTAATTTTGGCCAGTATTTTAATGGCTGGAGCGTTATTAGAGAGTCAAAACAAACCAAGTGGAACTATCAGGTGAAACAAAGCTGTCTGCTTTATACAGTGCCGTTTGTAGATTAAAATCCCTGAACTCGAACTTTAGAAAGTCAAATGTTACCGACGGACAGTATAACTGGAGCAATCTTGAAGCTGACGTTAATCAGTTTCCACGGATTTTAGTCATCTCTTGTAAAAGCACTTTCATATCAACTGTGAACAAATAGATTTTATTATTTCTGGTGCAGAAAACTCTATGTAGTCTACAGTGTTTTTGTTTTTTAATGATTTTTAAATAATTTTATCAGTATGTATGTATGTTGTACAGTAGGTAAACATTGGATGTTGTGGGTGTGAGTATGATAATACTGCATATTACTTTTTGTTTTCTGAGTCGCTCTTTTGGGATGGTAACTGCCACTGTATTGTCATACTGTAGCAATTAAATTATGTTTTATCATATCTGCATGTACATGTATTTATTAGTGCTTATATGAGGTGTGGGCACTACAGCACAAGAAGATAAATATTACAAACTCAACAGCCTGAAAAATAATATGGATATAATTTGTACTATTTACATTTATAGTACTTATGTACTTTATAGTACTCAGTATAGCAAGTATTTTTTTCACAGACATGCAAATAAAAACAAAATGTATTGACACTTACAGTAGCTGACTGTATCTGACTATAAGACATATACAAGATATTTGCAGTAGAAAAATAAATAAACAAGCAATTTTAAGTACTCTGATGAACAAAGTAATAATCTGAATATTTGTACATTTTTATTAGTAAATATTACCCATTAAATTATTATTTTTCCAAAATGTGAAAAAGCAGCATATTTGGTGGAGGGTAGAAACAGCAGCACCATAGACGGATCTCTGAATGTGATAGTTAGAGTTGACAGAAGACAGCACCAAATCCCCACAAAACAAACTGGGAGGTGTTCAATCTTGCCCGTCAAAACAATTTTAGACTACCACCATGACAGTCTCAACTGCACATACATATAGTACGGTACATATTTACTGTATGTGTATGTGTACCCACATTTCATTGTATTAGTGTACACCTCACAATAATAGCATGTCTACAGTATATACAGTATCTGACATATCTGTCTATATGTTAAAACAAGTGATCTCATGTTGTTTAAACAGCTTAAACGTTCTGGTTTGATTGTATTTCACTCAACAATAGCTTCAAAACTTATCAGGCACTTGTACATTTTTGAGTTGTTCAGTTTTTCAAAAGCTGAGTCTTATTTGTTATTGATGGAAGACGATGTTTGGGAGTATTCACAGTTTTTGTGTTTTCCTGTTGTCTTCCATCGATCTTCAACATCTTATCTCTGCAGAATGGCTTACTGATGCTACGTTAACATTGCTGCGCTTTAAAAAAAAAAAAAAGAAAAGCCACTCAGCTCCCGTTATTGAGCATGCCCAGTAGTTTCCTGGGGTCCATCCCCTGCTGCTGGGCCATCTTCTGCACGTCAAAGCCCATGTGCTTCAGGAACTGGATCACGCTCATCTCCTGTCCCGTCAGCTGGTCCCGAATAGTCGGGCAGGAGGGATTACAGTGTGGCCACGGGCAGCTGTCAATCAAATGTAGAGGGCAACCCCTCATAGGCTGGGTCTTGTGCTTTAGGTGGTTGTGGTTGCTGCCATTGATGTGGTTGTTGGCTTGGAGGCTGCGGTCCCAGCAGTGGAGGGCTCTGGGCAGAGAGGTGCCTTTGACCTGAATGTCCATCCAGTAGCTGCAGGGACAGGAAGACACAGTGAAGAATCATATATGGTACTACAATGTAAAATGTACAATCTGTATACTTGCATACAACCCTGTTTTACATGATTACGGGCACTGTCATGAGAAGTAATTTAAAAAAAGAATAGAATTGGCTGATATGATGATTAATTTCTCTGGGTTGTATTATAAGACTGACCGATCAATATTCAAGTCTCAAAAGTCTAATATTAATTTATTTACATAAAAATGTTTGATATGGATCCCTGAAATTGTTTTTTTAAATGAATTGTTACCAGTATATATTTTGACTGGGACATTATACAATTGAAAAATGAACATGGAGTCCAGTGGACGAACTATGTAACTGTAATATTTTGTTCTAAAGTATCTCAAAACGCTTCTTTGGCAATTTCTAGTTATTTATCTGCCAACATCTACTGTATGTACGCTGTACAGATACATCTATGATAAGCTCATATTGGTCCAGCCAGTTGATCGGTCCAGCTCTATTCGTATTGGACCATTAAGCAAGCTGTGAATTACCAGCACTGCTTTATGGTAATATTGAATGTACAGGATGCTTTCATCAACGTGAGACGTTGAAGTACGTTAAAGTACCTTGTTGGGTATTTAATTCTGCCAAAATCAGACTTTCCTCTCTGTTATTTTTATGTACTTTGTATGAATAGTTAATTGAAAAGTGTATGATTAAGGTAGAGCAAAGGTTGAAGTACCTAACTAATAGCAGACATTTAATTAAGTATATTCCAATGGCAATAAATGTGACTGTATGTACTTGTGCAGTCATTTTACATGTTGAGTATTGAGTCACTGAGTGTTTGAATCAATTGCTAATGGAGATAACCTTTAGGATTCCAGTTTCTTGCGTTAGAAAGTTGTATTTACTTACGTTCTAGTAATGAGTTCATGTGACAGACAGGCCGGAGCAAACATCGCCCTGCCATTCAAAAACAAAGAGTCACATAGTCAACAAAAAAGTTGTTACTTTACAGTATCTTGTGTGTGTGTGTGTGTGTGTTTTATATTTTGTTTGCAGTCTTACGGTACGTCACGTAGCGTACTCCTCAGCTCCTGTCCCAGGTTCTGTATGTACCTCCACTGGCCCTCGTGGACGGGCTGCCCGGTCAGGTGGATGTTGTCGGCCGTCAGCTGGGCCTCGTCAAACAGCCATTGCACCACAAACACCGGGCCTGGACAGGAGAGAGGATGAACTGCAGGTCAGACTTTAAGTGACACCACAGCCTCTGTCTTTATCATCTACGTCTGCCGTGTGGAGGGGCTCTGGGTGTTTTGTTACTCACTTTTTAACATGGGGAAGACTTTATATCCAAAGAAACAGTTCCATTCCTCTCCCACATGAGCCTGTCTGCAGCTCTCTGGCACCAGACCGCCCCAGTACCTGCCAAGTATCACCACTTTACAAAATCTGTACTGCTTATAAACCTTCCTCCTTAACCCCCCCCCCATCAATCCACCAGTCTATCCTTTAACACCATCTTAATGCTATCCACCTGTCCTACCTGATGCCTCTCTTTATGGCCTCAGTGGGGGCACAGCTGATGGTGTCCAGGCAGTCTGTTAATTTGTACTGTTTGTTGTCCAGGAACCACCCGGAGTCAGCCAGGCCCCTGACCTGCACCCCTTGGTGGCCCTGCGACTCCAGCTGCTCTGCAACGTGGTCCACGTTCAGCAGGACACCAGTACCGCCCGCACTGGTGACAGGAAGAGTGGGATCAGAGGGTGCAACCGAGTGATTATCTGGTGAAACACACACACACACACACACACACACACACACACACACACACACACACACACACACACACACACACACACGTAGATATGCTGAACTGACCTGCTTCCTGCCAGAAGCAGAACCTTGGCGTTGTCCAGTCCTTTTGTCAGCAGCTCGTTCACCACCTCCTTAATGATCAGAGAGCCCATGAATGCATAATCACCTGAGAACAAAGATGTTTTTTTATTTATCACCATAGAGCTAAGTGACACACTTCTCACTCAGACTACTAACTCTACATTAGTATTATGAAACTGCTGAAAACCTGAGAAGCTAAAGAAATCTTAAGATTTTAAAGGTATATTCATTAAAAAAAAAAAAAAAAAGAAGATTATATTTAAATAGGTATCAGGCATAGTAATGTTTTTTTTGTTGGGGTGTGTTTAGTTTACAGGGTTATTAATGCAAAAGGTCCATTCACTTATCTGAAGTCCAAATGGCACCTGACTGATTACTTTAAATTATTATCAACTTGACAATTAGCAACACTCAGCAACTTTTTAGTTTGAAGCTATGGCATTTTTTAATAGTAATAACTGATCTTGATTTCATGGAGAAATTCAGGACATTTGGATGAAATAATGTGGGTTGGTTTGTAGTGCGAGACTGGAACAGCAGCACAGCTTGTGTGTTATGTTTTTATAAACCTGCTGAGTATCTAACATGAACACAACATAATGTGGGGTTTCAATGAGAGAAAGAAGACACGGTCAAATTTATGGAGGAGGTTCAAAACTGTATAGCTAAAAGAAAAAGCTTCCTCACAAAATAAACAAAACAAATCAATGAGCTCCCAGATCATAAGATCTCTGTCTGTAGCCTCTGATCTGTTTGCTGCTTTTCTATGCCTTTAAATAGCTAGTACATCAAGAATCTTTTTATTAACCAGATCTACAATGTGAGTCAACTGATTTATTGTGACACTTACTGTGATCTGTCTTCGGAGTGGCTCCGCTCCACACATCACTGGAGCAGTATGGGATGAAGCTACCGGAGAGAAAGAGCAACACTGACAATTATTTGGAATCAGATGTTAGATGATAAATAATAGCCAACCTGGCTGTGTGATGGCAGATTGAAAACAAACAAGGTGTGTGACTTCAAAGACAGATAGCTAGTGTAGGAAGTCAGTGAGTGTATATGTTTTATTATCTAACCATGACAAGTAGCTGCTGAAACAGATCAGGACAAGACTTAGTGTCATCAGGCACTGATGATCTTTTTTATGTATGAAAGGATGATAAATGGCTAAAGCAATAACAGCAGAGAAAGAAATAGTACTTACTTAGTCTCATATTTACTTATTGTAACTGGTAGTAGAAATACCAGAATGGGAATTAAAATATAAACCATTCAAATTAAAGTCCTGTGTGATACAAATAACTTCAGTAAATACAAATAAGTAGAACATAGTATTGAAAGTAAAAGCACTCATTCTAAAGAATTTGTCCTTTCAGAGTGCTAAATTATTATTATCTTATTATATTCACGTGTAAGAAGTATTTCACATTTGTCTACAGAGAATAGTCCCGTAAGGCACCAGTATGTCAAAAACTGTGAAAAAATACATTGACCCAAACACATAAATATTATAAAGCGAAGGAGAGACCGGAGTTCTTACACCATGTTGGCGTTCCACCAGTGAGGGTTTTCCTCTGGCTGAGGAGACAGGATTCCTGTTCCTGTGAAATAGAAGAAGGCAAGATCCAACATTAACTTCACTTTCTGAACAAATGTCTTAATCGTAAGAGTCAAAAAGCTTCAATACAATTCCGGCGCAAAATAAACCTAGGGGTTAATAACACATGGGTACAGAGTCGACCGTTCTCTGGGATATGTTTTCATGCTAATCGAATGTGACCAGTTTTAGGGCAAACCGCTAATTAGCTAATAACGCTAGTCGTCAGGGCCATGCGAAAGTAAAAAGAAATCACTATTTCTACACCACTAACAAGGCTCAAAATAGCACCACACTTCCACAGTAGCATAATGAGGGTCCCTACGTGTAAACCGAAGCATTGAGAACTTTGTAAGTGTACAGACAGTTTATTAAAAAGATAGTTTAGAAAGACTGTACCAGCCGAACCAGTAACCAAGCTCAAGCACGCCGTTCATCGTTCGACTGGTCATGACTGTTTTCCCAAGATGGCGCCTGCCTGTATACGTGAAGGTACTTAGGTCTTTCTAAACTATCTTTTTAATAAACTGTCTGTACACTTACAAAGTTCTCAATGCTTCGGTTTACATGTAGGGACCCTCATAATGCTACCGTGGAAGTGTGGTGCTATTTTGAGCCTTGTTAGTGGTATAGAAATAGCGATTTCTTTTTACGTTACCAGTGCCCCGAAGAGTAGCGTTATTAGCTAATTAGCGGTTTGCGCCAGCTTGTTTCAAGCTAGAGACACATTCAATTAGCATGAAAACATATCCCAGAGAACGGTCGACTCTGTACACGTGTTATTAACCCCTAGGTTCATTTTTTTTGCCGGAATTGTCCTTTAAGATAGGCTACAATATTTTAGGCTATACCTAAAGCTGTAGTGTGTAGTTTCTGTCTCCCCCACGAGGAATTCTAAGTAATGACAACAAAACTGTGGGCGCAGCCACATGATACAAGTCTTCCGTGATCGCGCACCACCACCACCCCTCCTCCACGCAGTTGCTTAACCAAGGAGGACACAGAGGATTTAAAACACCATTTTCTAAACATAGCCATACTGAGAAATACAGAAAGAGTTTTGTGGAGCTGAAAGTTTTAATTATCAACTCATTTGGCAATGGCTTGAATGTAATGACGTTCATTAATATAAAAAAGTTACGCACTAAAGCTTTAAGATCACACAACGTAATGTGTAGGTGTGTGTTTACTGCATGTTTTTTTCCTGCGGTCAATAAGTCATTAACTTCCTCTGCTTTGGTCAGCAATTACACGCAGGCATTGAAGAGCTCTGTGGCTGCTGCATTGGCCACCAGAGTAAAGTGTACACAGAGAGGGTGGTGGGGAGAGAGCCATAAACAAACAAGAAGTCCCCTGATGGCTGGAGGGAAATAACCAGAGAGTATAACTTTTAAAGATTAATGCAAACTCCGCTAAAGAGGAAACACAAACATGTCTATGAATCTCCTTCATTCAGGGGGAGTTTTTTTTCCCAACTGGGGAAAGCAAAAGCTCTGTCTGGCTGTGCAGAGAGTTTGCAAAAGCTACACGAACCAGGTAACACGTCAATGTGTTTATATGTTTGTCCATAAGATATTAGTGTGCATTTGTGCATAAAATATTAGTGTGCATTTGTGCATAAGATATTAGTGTGCATTTGTGCATAAGATATTAGTGTGCATTTCTGTACATCTGTATCAGTGTCTCTGTGTCCCAACCGGCAGTGGCAGATGGCCGCCCACCAACAGTTAGGGTCTGTCCGAGGTTTCTGCCTGTTTAAAGGTATTTTTTCCTCGCCACTGTTGCACCAAATGCTTGCTCTTGGGGGGCGATTGTTGGGTCTTTGTAAATTATAGAGTGTGGTCTAGACCTACTCTAGCTTTAAAGTGTCCTGATATAACTCCTGTTATGATTTAACAATATAACTAAATAAATAAAATTGAATTAATTGTGCTGCACAAAATTCAGGGAAGTGACACGTGTGTTGTTACCTGTTTTGGTTTGTGGCCACTTGGTGGAGCTCATCAGTCTCCTCATCGTCTCATACCTGCTGTCACAGGTCTGCCTGTTGAAACAGTACCATCCACCTGAACACACAGACACACACACATGCATGTCAACAGGTTATGTAGAGCCGTGTTTCACTGTAATGAGCTCTACATCCGTGTTAGGTTCATCCTCACCTTCTAAGAACAGCAGCCACCTCTTGCTGCCTTTAGATTCCTTGATGTAGTACCTGCGTGAGAACGCCAAAACAAATCAGTGTGAATGGGTCACGCATACACATACACACAGACGCATACATACACAACGCAAGCTCTGCTGTAGGGATAGTACCTTTAATCCATGAAAGATTTGGCTCCGATCGCACCGCTAAAAATCTCTGCAGGAGGCTTTAACAGCTCAAGGTTATTTAAAAAGAAAAAACATGAGTAGGAAAAGTCATCGAGCCGTTGGCAGCACACACACACACACACACACACACACACACACACACACACACAGAGGCTTGACAGCTTGGGTGGCATATGGAAAGGTGCCTCTTATTCACACAGTCACAGTGTTCCATTTTATTCGTGACTTAATCCTGTTCCTCATACTCTGCACAATTTACTTCATCATTTTATTTTTTCTTGTAATGTAATTAAAGCATGCCTTGCTTTTTAATAGGTATCACAGCTCAAACATGATACGGTTCTCAGGATTTATTTTTAAAAGTGATGTTAGTCTCTGTGAACTATGTTATATTAACTCACCTGTTAAGGAGTCATGAGCTAGTATTCATGCACAATGCACATGTGATCCTTTCAGTCCGTAACATCAAATTTACTGAGATTTATTCCACATAGATTTTCCAATAAATATTTCAGATCACACTGAATCCCTTCCTCTTATCAGAAAAAGTACTGCAGTACCATTGACTGTGGGATGACAGGCACACTTGGGGCTCTAGGGAACATGATGCCCTCTATCCATCCCTCAACCCTTTTTTTGTGTGTGCAAACTTGACTAAAACTGGGATCTTGTAGTGATCTGCATGAGACACAGCAGTCAAGGCATATGAGTAATTCCTTCTAAAGATAAACTTGTTTATCTGGAGGTAGTTACTTTTCACTTGTAGCTACTGAGAATGAAAACCTACAAATGATGATTAAGGCACACATCAGTCATAGCTGCAGTCTAACTAGGACACCTGGGCTACAGTGAGATAAGGGTTTTAGTTTATAACCAAAGACTGTCCAAGTCCATCTGATGGATTGATATGCAAGTCGTTTAGATAGGACTCATGCAAGTCCATGATTCTTCTATTTCTTTCACTGCAAAAAACAGACACCTGTTATTGCAAAAACTATTATTGGTTGTAATTTAGCTTTATCAGTCTAGTGTTATCAGACTCAATAACTTTGGTCCCTCTGAAAAATAATCCCTGCAGGGGTAATGCGCCTCTCTCTGTCTCTCTCTCTCTCTCTCTCTCTCTCTCTCTCTCTCTCTCTTTCAGCGGTCCTTTGATCCATTTTGGTCACATCCGGAGTGACAAGGGACTGAAAGGGCAGTGAACTTAAACCTCCACAGTAACACAAATCGGATGTTTGGTGAAACAGAGCGCATTTTAGCATCTGCGCCTTAATGGCTTTAACCAAATATCCTCTACATGCCAGATGACGACAGGTCTTTTAAGTGCCATGTTATGAGTTATTGACTAAATTGAGATGCAGTTCAGGCCGCACACTCACCCTGCTGCTGAACCGTCATTGCAAGTCACAGATACGTTCTCCAAAAAGTGCAACTTCATGTCTTGATCCAGCTTCTGCGCAGAGCACGGGTACAGTGACTGCGCTAAGTTCTTTATCTGTACCATGAAGTTGTCCATGTTGCCCTCCACGGCTGTAAAGTCTAACGGGAAGCTCTCTGCTCCTTCCACCCGCTCCCTGTGCGCCGGAGGCTGCTGCTGCCCCCGCCGACTCTGCGCCCGAGTGCCGTGTACTCTCCTCGCCTCCACCGGTGCGCTCATGTGGATGAAGAGCAGCAGCAAGCAGGAGCGCACCGCGGACAGACCGACACGGCTTTTCACCACACCACGGCTCTGCATATCTAATTGTTACTGGAAAGCGTCTCTCAAATGTGTGCAATTAAGAGACTTCAGTGAAACACAACATGTCCTAAGAGTCGTTAGAAAAGTGAGAAGTTCTTTGGAAACGCACAGAGACCTCTCGTGTGCAGAATGAACGCAGGTTATGGTTCTCCATGGTACATTGAGAGATGGAGAGCTAGTTTAAAATTCACCTCAAATGCACGTGCAGTTTCCACATCTTTTTAGTCCTAAATTCGCGAGGAGCCAGTATAACCGTCATTACGCGCGTAGAATTCCCTCTATTCAGTCGTTCGGCCCAGTTTCACTGACGACCTGTTGACTCATTGGTTCAGGTCCTCGTGAGCTGCGGACGAAGTGGAATTTTATTTGAAGTCCCCCATGCGCCCCTCCTTCCTGCTCCGTGTCCCGTGCTTCTCACTCCCGCGGGCCAATCGTTATTATCGTTGGCTGATGCTCCTCGCGGGGCGTCGGTCTCACACCAAGAGCGCGCGTATGCCTGGCACGCCCCCTCACTCGGTTCACTCACGCACTCGATCTCTTTGATGTTGTCATCATGTATGACCACCGCTGCCTTTGAAGTGTCTTTGAATATATATGTGTGTGTGTGTGTGTGTGTGTGTGTGTGTGTGTGTGTGTGTGTGTGTGTGTGTGTGTGTGTGTGTGTGTGTGTGTGTGTGTGTGTGTGTTAGGGAGAATCGCAGTTGGACAGGCAGAGGGTCACACACCATTCTGCCAGGGTCCAACACAAACACGTTTTTAGAAGGCTATACCACAGACCAGGGGTGTTCAATGTTTTTTAAACCAAGGACCCCCTTAACTGAAAAAGAGACAGCGCAGGGACCCCCTACTACATATATTATGTAAAATGAAGTTGCATAATAAACCGGGCCTACAAGAAAGTGTAGAGTGGCCTAAAGCATGTATACATTCCCTTTTTAGTGCATAGAATACTAAGCTATTAAAATAATAATTGTGGTTATGATTTGTGGCCCCCCTACAGTGACTCTGAGGACCCCCCTACGGGTCCCAGACCCCCTGTTGAAAATCTCTGCCATAGACTGTAAATAATCTATAAGTGACACACATGTTCTGTGGCTTTAAAAAATGTGAGACCCAAATTTTCTTTGTGTGTGTGTGACTGATAGAGAGGAGTCCCTTGTAGAGTGCTTGGACATTTGCAGAGCAGAAAAGGTCACTGAGGGGTTTTAAATCATAACTGTGGTAGGCTGTGTGTGTGACAGAGACATTATTCGAGTTTCACTCATTCACCAACACACAAATGCATTTAATGGGTGAGGTATTGATAAAAAACTAATACCATAATTTTTAATGAGTCGAATAAAAGATTTTCTTTTTCCTTATTTGTATATATACAGTCTGTGATTGGAGCCCAATGCTTTAGAGCAGCTCATCAAACTGCTGGCTGTGAATGCCATGAAACGTGTGGAGCATTAACTTCAAGAAAAACTGAATTCTGAAGGTTGGTCCTCGCTCTCCTTCCTCAGGGTACCATCCAGAACTTACTCATCTTCATTGGTAATGCGAGGAAAAGCTTTTCTGGTTCCAACTTTGTGTGGCTGAAGCACCCCTAATTCTGGAAAGGTGCCCACAGATACAGCAGTTTGTTAAAAGATTTCCAGGTTCCAAGTAAAGACCCAGATGCCTTCATGTGCTTTTGCACTCTATCCAGGCAGTTTTTGAAGTTTCTGGCCTGCTGAAAGAGGAAGGAAACGGATTGTTTGTTTGTTTATTGAGACGGTGGCAATTTCCCCCCAGAACTGAGAACTGTATTCACCTCTCCCTCTCTCTCTTTCCCAGGTGGACTCTTGACTCTTAAATGTTGCTGAAGTGGTCAGTCAGTCAGTTGTATGCCCTCTGAAGATCTGAAGATCTCACACATCTCCATCTGTTGGAACCATGTTGTGTTATCTGTCCAGCTTGATTCCAGCTTTGATCCAATTTGATTATTGCTGCTGGGATAAAATGGCCTTGATTCTCTATGTGTCATATGGTATATACAGTATAGGCCTACAGTACTGTATATGAAGTCGTCCATATGGGGAACAGATTGAATGTGTTGTTGCCAGTGTACAGACAGGATCTATCTTCTTCTATTATGAGGGTCATATACATACATGTACATGTATAAAATTGAGTTGCATATTAAACTTGGCCTACAATAACGTGTGGGCGGCATAAAGCCTTTATACATACTGTTCCTTTTAAGTGCATAGAAGACTAAGCTAACTAACTAAATCATGTATTAATGTTAAACATAAATGTGGCAGAGTGAATCCTTAGGATTAACCTTATCTGTAGATGACTACCTTTGTGACTACCTTACCCGGACAGTTAACCTATCATTAATGGGTTTTTTTTCACAAACAGGCAGATTTATATTTGCTAATAATATGTTGGATTCATGTTAAGACATTTTCATTTTTAATTTTTTTTTTACTTTAAAAAAATTAACAATACTTTGGTGGCCCCACTGCAGTGACTCTGAGGACCCCCTGTTGAAGATCTCTGGTCTAAATGCTAGTTGTGTTGTGTTTTGTTATAATGTTTTAGAAAGGTTATACAAGGAATAATGATCTTCATGTTGGTATGTATACAATTTGTGAGCTATATTTGCAATTTAAGTATATTATCTTAAACAAATGTCAGCATCCATTTGTACAGTAAATGTATATGGAACACTTTGTTTTAAAATGTCAGACTCAGAGATGATTCTTTTAAATATAAATCAAAATAATAATTAGTAAAAAAATAAATAGTTGTACCTCATGCGGCTTATTGACATTTTTTTTTTATAAAATTCTAAAATTTGGATATTGTAGATTTACAAGTCAAGGATTACACAAAAGATGACCAATTCCCTATATGTTTTCATGTACATATAACATGCACCCTTATGCCATGGAAATATGTTATGATGTGTAGGCTATATGTAAAATATTCCCTCATTTGGTGTTTTGATGATTGTGGTGGAGAACGCTGACTAACAAAACCACCAAAAGCTCCTATGTTCAACTGGGTTGAGATCTGGTAAATTTGAATACCATAGCATATGATTAATTTCATTTCACAGCAGACATTTTGACTTGTTACAGCAGGACAGGCACAGGTGTAATTAATATTAATTAACCAATTATATTTAAATGTCCCAATAAGCAAGCCAGCACAGATAGAGCCCTGAACTGACATACTGTAGCTGTTTAGCACCATTAACTGAATTACTCATTGCTGTGCTTTTTCTATTGTGACATGTCAAAATGTCTTTAGTGAGATAAAAGGCGTGTTGTCTCAGGCAGTAACCCTTTACTGTACGGAAGCATCACATCATGTTTCTTTTCTCGTTTATTCAAGTGTGTCCTTTAATTTGTCGGCTACATTGATACAAGTGATACAGTCATACTTAGAAATAAGCATCATCTACAATTGTGGCTTATGTGGAATTTATTTAGGCCTGATATTTGGAATATACAATATATACCATACCATATACTTGGTTTTCATGGGGCTCAATTGTAACCACAAACAAAATGTCATTCACTCCCCATAGAAAAATGTATTCTTTTAATTTGGGTGAATTGACCCTTTAAACCCTGCTGGTATTGTGTCAATAAAGTTTATTCAAATAAACACCGCGACGTCACGACAAACAATGGCAGCCAGTGGTACAGCTGTGACGGTTCTCACTCCTAATGGGAGAAGACAAACAGTTAAAGTGTCTCCAAACACACCGTTATTACAGGTAACTTGTGCTTTAAAGACTAGTCGTGTTTTCTAACATGGACGGTTTGTTTCATTATGTTGATTTGTTTCCAAACCAGAGCAAACTATTCTCCTCCTTGTTAGCTTGTTCGGCTAACAGTAGTTAGCCAGTGACAGATCAGTTTCTGTTTTCGTGCGGATGAAATCAAAATATTTTGCTAATTAGGTTGCAACTGCCTTACTCAGTTTATATTTGTTATCTTCAGGTGCTGGAGGATGTCTGCAAAAAACATGGGTTTAACCCCGACGATCACGGTTTAAAGTGAGTATCAGTGTGGTTGATGCTAGCTATCCCAGTACTGACATTTAAGCTAAATCAGAATCAGAATCAGCTTTAATGCCAAGTATGTGTGAACACATGCAGGGAATTTGACTCCGGCTTTTTGTTGCTCTCAAAGTACATACACAGAAATAGGCATACGGCTAAAAACAAGGAAAGCAAAGCCGAACAAAGTAAACCTTAAATATTTGACTACTATTTACAGATAAGTTTGTATATAAAAAAGTGTATATATATTGAAACGTACATACACACGTAAACAAACATAAGGTGAATGTAAACACTAATACAAAAAGGCAATGCAAAAGTGCAAATGGTGCTGGAATAAATAAAGAATATTAATATATAAGGTTGCCTATATAACTGAGGTAGGTGGATATGACTATGCTATATTGGGACTATCATATACATCTTTACAATTCTATGTTGCACAGGTGAGATAAAACCCAGGATTTAATATACTGTATAAAGTTGAACAAAAGAAAAAAACATCCAGGTGACAATTGTTACTTACTTTTAATGTGTTTGACATAATTTACAGTCAGGGATCATGTGATTTTTCCTCTTGTGTTCCTCTTGAGAACTCAGTAGCTCTGGAGGAGATAATTTGTCAAATGTAATGCTGCTCTTTATTTTTTAGGATTTATATAGGAAAGATTTGATCATCCTGTCATGCTCACTCGCCTCTCCTCTGTCATCCACTTTTGACAGGTTTCAGAGGACTGCTGTTGACCTCACGCTTCCATGGAGGTTTGCCAACCTGCCCAACAATGCAAAACTGGAAATGGTGACAAGTACAAGGAAACAGGCTGTAGCTGACAGCCAGGTTAGTTTAAAGTGTGTGAGTGAGTGATTGAACGAGACGGAGACAGTAAGTGAGATAGCAGTGTTAAACTTAGGTGGCTGACCACATAATAAAGACACATAACATCAGTGTGAGTGTGTAAGTACAATATGTAAGGGTACATAATAGTGATTGTCTGCTAGTCTGTATCACCCGTAGCACTAGTATACAGTAGTAGCTTGATTCTCAGGTCTGACATAGTAACACAGAAAAATGTAAGCTTATCACATACATATAGTTTTTTTTAACATGTGGGATGTACAACTCATATGTTTGTATTTCCAAAATTATGAACAACTGTAACACAGTTAACTTTTTATTGTGTGTGATGTACGGAATATCACGTTTTTTTAAATTATTTTTTTTTAGTCATGGTCAAGAACATTTTAAATGATTGGCTGAGAATTAGGCTTTAGAAATAACATTTATATTAATATTGTTATTATTATTTATAAACATTGTTAATTTCTCTCAAGTAGAACAGTCAAATAAGTTCAAAATATGGTTTTAGTTAACTGTGATGTAGACTTGGACCAACAAAGTGTCTCTGTAATGTGTCTCAACTTCAGTGCTTTTTGCTATAGATTCTTTAAGTCAGTGAACTCTATTCCCTCATTTGGTGTTGTGATAATGATGATGATGGTGGTGGTGGAGAACACTATCTAACATGTCGGCCAAAATGTTTTATAGGTGTTCAATTGGTTTGAGATCTGGTGACTGTGTTTTCATCAAACTATTCAGTGACCCCTCTTGTCCTGTATGGATGCATCTGCATTCATTTAATTTCTCTCTCACTCTTTTATTCAGGCCTTGTCACACCTCTATATATCACAATATGATGATTAGGACTGGGTATCAAAATACAGGTGATTCCCCGAAATGGAAGAAAGTATAGTGATACTGGTGCCAAAGTATCAGTATTGTATCACATGAGACTAGGGCTGCAGCTATCGATTCTTTTTGTAATCGATTAATCTAGCACTTTATCGATCGATTAATCGGATATTTGTTTTTTATTTAAAAAAAAAAAGAAAATTGCGTTTTTAAACAACCAAAACTAGACCTATATGTAAATATGAGAGAGAGAGAGAGAGAGAGAGAGAGAGAGAGAGAGAGAGAGAGAGAGAGAGAGAGAGAGAGAGAGAGAGAGAGAGAGAGAGAGAGAGAGAGAGAGAGAGAGAGAGAGAGAGAGAGAGAGAGAGAGAGAGAGAGAGAGAGAGAGAGAGAGAGAGATGCGCAACAATCAGCTGTTTTTCTGAAGGGATAGTCAGCGTGTCAGCTCAGATCGTGGTCACCACTACGTATTTTCTTGTCTTTGATTTTGGTAGTTGTTGTGTTTGATGTAGTTTCATCGTCCATACGACTCTGTGATTGACTTTTGTCGGTCTTCTTCGTGGAATGGATGATTAAGTTAGACTCAATGTTTTCTGTTGAAATGCTAAAGCACTGACGTCGTGCTATTATTGTGGTAAGCTAGTTTGATTTTGCAGTAGACACACTGTACAGAGTTTTAGTTTTAATTATGTTTGAACTGATTCCAAACTTTGGACACTTTCTGTCGTTTTCTCCAGCCGGTCTCTTCTCTTAGCCCCTCACTATTTACGCTCTGGCATGTGTCGCCAGCAGCAGACTGAGCCGCGTCTGGCGTGCGACAGTAGCGGAAACACCGTCCGTCAGCGATACAACGTTAGTAACATTGATTTAACGAAGCTTCGAGGCAAGTCATTTTGCATCGAGGATTTTTTGTAATCAAATTATTCGAGTTATTCGAGGAATCGTTTCAGCCCTACATGAGACTAGAAATTAGAGGTGTAACGATACATCGATCTTGATCGATATATCGATTCAATACGTGAAAATATTGATACATATCATCTTTAAAATGTGTCTTTGTTTTGAAATTCCCACTTTATATTTATTCTTTTTATTACAAAGTGAAAGAGCTGAGTTATAAAATTGCCATATTATATATTTAGTTGCTTTTTGTGAGTTGATATAAATGTAACTGAATCTGTTGAATGAGGCTTTCTTATCGTCTCACATCGATCTCAGGCCCCTGAATTGAATCAAAATCGTGGCAGGCTTTGTGATATCAGCGAATATCTGTATTGTGATAAAAGTTGTGATTTACACCTAACACTATGTCAATATATTGATTAATTGTCCCACCCATAATTATGTTTGGAGGAAAGAATCCCAGATGATGATGGTGTAGCCTTTTATTGCAATATCAATATTCTTTTGATTCTTGTTTCTGTCAGCTGTATATGTGGTTTTTATGGTCAGTACCTGGAAATTCATTAATCCTGTCTGTGTTGCTGCGTTCACTCAGATCTGTATCCAAAAAACACTTTGTTGTAGCTGAGCTGTAGTTTCCTATGACATCATGGCATCATAATCTAAGCAGTAAAATCACGGCTGGTTTTGATCTGCTGTTCTGGTCATTTGATGGATGGTTGACTGTTGATACCTCACAGATTTTATATACTCACACACACTCACACTCTTGTACCACACACAGGCTCTCCCAACATTTACCTCAGCCAAACTGGTGCATGAGAGAGTTTCGTGTTGGGCCGTTGACAGCCATAGAGCTCTTTTCATCTCTCCCGGCGTGCTGATGTGCAGCGAGCCGATGTGCTGGACAACAAGGTTGTTGAGTAAACATAAACAACTCGTAGAATGACTCAGAGAGAGATAAAGAACAAAAGAGACTCACACTGATGCCTGGTGTTACTCATTTCCAGACTGAGGTAGGCCCACATGTGCAGCTTAATCAAGTTCGATTATCAAAGAATTTTCTTCCTGCAAAATGGCTCGAAACTGTAGAGCCAAGAACTTACAAAAGGCCACCTAGAGATTTTGATACTTGATATAGTGAGTTTCCTTCCTGCGTTTAAGGTAACCTTTTTGTCACCCATGTCTACAACGTGAAAGGTTAAAATATGGTTTGCATCCACCTATTTTTAACTTTTGTATTTCATAGTGTTTAAAGGCAACTAAAATTGTTAAATAATTTAAAGGAAAAAGTCAGTGGGACACTAACGTGTTTAACATGCTTGTTTAGTGTTTATGCAGTCGTTTCCATTTTTTTTGCTTATTTACCTTTTTTAAAATTCAATTAAATAAGGTCTTTTTTTAAATATTTGCAGTATTTCATTAGAAAAACACATAAATGAAATATGCCATGTATTTTTTGATCAAATCCACTAAGCGTCCTTTGTCACAAGCTCTTATCGTAATAAATCCAAAAACCGCCACACAACGTGACCCTTTAAATTGATCTGCCTTTAGTACATGCATAGTGCATGTTTGATGAGACTTTTAAGCCCCTGACACACCAACCCGATAATCGGCCGTCGGACAGTCGGGCGAGGTCGGTGACTCGACTCTGTTTGGTGTGTTCCGTGCCGTCGTCTGTCGGAGGGGCCGTTGGCCTTCATTTTGGCCGACCTGACTCGGTCGGAAGGTGGGCACTGCCGGCAGTTGGACTCAAATGACCAATCTGATTGGTAGAGTGCTAACCCGGAAATTATGAGCGGGATTAGCGTGACTAACGGCTCTCAAAATTTGACGAAAATCTTTTAAACTGACCTTTGTCGATCTGAAACGAAGACAGATTTACAGTTTCTCGCTTAAAATGTTTTCAGAAACACGTTTTGGTGAACTATTTAAGTAAAATATGAGATCGTATTCTGAACAAGCCGCCATGACAGTCTGGCTTTGAATTTCCGGAGAAACCAGACCCACGTGACGCGTTCGTCCAATCAGCTGCTGTCGGCAGTCGGCATCGCTTCGGTGTGTTCCGAGGCACTTTTTTTGGCCAACTCGGGGAGGCAGTCAGTCCGACTGCCTTTTCTGATGAAGGTCGGCTGTCAGGTTGGTGTGTCACCGGCTTTAGACTCCCAGCTCAAGAGGTGTGGATGGATTATTGTTGATCATTTAGACCTGTGTTTGATTCCTGTATTAGGGTTAATGTGTAAAGTGTGTTTGTGATCTTTAACATATATTTAAACTACAATTGTGAAAGACTTTGGTTTCATATCCCTCAGGTGCGGATTGCACTACAGATGGAGGACGGTTCTCGGCTCCAGGGTTCCTTCTCCTGTGGACAGAGTCTGTGGGAACTGCTCACACATTTTCCTCAGATCAGGTGCGTGTATGAGCATGTACACATTTGCAAAGTTCGCGTATGTGTACATCTATCTTTGTGAGGCCCAAACAGAGAACCAATTTGAAGACATTTTGGAAAATGAAGACATGTTTTCCGTTTTCTAACTTCTTCACAGAGCTGTTCGAGGGTTAAGACTTGATTTTCAGGTTTAGGTTAGAATTAAGTTGGGGTTAAACATTAAGTTTAGAGTTGCTAAATTGGAGGATCCACTGGTTCTCTAAAGTATTTTTCCCCATTCTGTATTCCCATTTCAAATGTTTCTTTAAACAATATCCTCAATGTTACCTAACATAAGGTGCTTTCCGACCGGATAGTATTTGTACTTTTTAGAGGAAAAGTACACAAGCAGTTCTAAGAACTACTCTTTCCCAAAATCTTTTTTCCGTTTGCATTCCCACTGGCCAAGTGGCCATAGGTACTGGTAGGAGGGGTAAGGGAGTGACGCAAGCACGGCAACGGTCTTTATAGCATAGTCACTAGACCTTAGCGCCACATACAACAACAACAAATGATGCTAATACTTGTGCACTTTTCCTATATTAAATGCACGTCCATTCTCGTAGTAATTCACGTAATGTTTTGCTCAACACAGACGGGGCTTTATTATACTCGCAACAGACCCTGTGTGTGTGTGTGTGTGTGTGTGTGTGTGTGTGTGTGTGTGTGTGTGTGTGTGTGTGTGTGTGTGTGTGTGTGTGTGTGTGTGTGTGTGTGTGTGTGTGTGTGTGTGTGTGTGTGTGTGTGTGTGTGTGTGTGTGTGTGTGTGTGTGTGTGTGTGTGTGTGTGTGTGTGTGTGTGTTTTAACTCCGAAAAGACAGTTAACCACAGGTTCCCGTTAATCCTATGATGGACATGTGTTGTGATATTTAAACAACATACAGTCAACGGCGAAATAAAAGCCTCTTATTTACGAGAGCGGTCTGAGAGACCTCCAACTTACAGCGAGGTGTCTGAGCATGACTGGCCCAGCGATGAGCTAGCGGCCGGGGCAGGCGCTTGCTGGCTGTCGCCTCACTTCATGGAGCTCCTCAACTCTGAAAACTTTGAAGCAAATTGTCAATTTGGCATCAATTGTCGCAAGACTGCCTATATTCGAAATCTAAACAGTTAATTTCTTGCCTAAAACATTGTCAGAAGTGACTTTAATGATGAATAAGATGGTGAAAATTGTTAAAAATGTCCCGTTGTTGCTCTATCTGCAAGTTCCGAGTTGGCAGTGGGCGTGACTTATAAGTTCGACCAATCAAGTACATCTAGGAAAAGGGAAAAGACCCTGCTCTGAAGTAGGAGCTAAAAAAGTACGCTACTGAGGCCAGAGGAACTTAAAAATCCCCAAATTTTTCCTGTCGGAACACGACGAAAAATGTGTTCTAGGAACGTTTAGTTCTAAGAACTGCAAAAATCCCTCCGTTTGGAAAGCCCCTATAGAAACACAGGATTTTGGTCACTGGTGGTAATGCATACCATAGAAACACAGTTCATTGTAGGGCTGGGTATTGGTACACTATCTTTAGGTATCAACCCGAAATAGGCCACTACCAAGTAGTATGGAAACTTCCCCAGTCAAATGATAGCTGCATTTGCAACTGCAAGCGTTCTTCAATATGTGTAACCAACTACCGCAGCAGCTACAACCCATACAGTCTGTGGTGAATGCTTCAATTCACATGCTGGGTATTGAATGAAGTAGAAAAAAGGTACCAAATTAAGTACCCTATTGGTATCGGTATTATTAAGGGTACTGGTATCAACATTTATTGAATAATACCCAGCCCTAGTTCATTGCTTTGAAAATTAGTTTCATTATTTTATGTTTTTGATTTGATTTGAAACATTTGTCAAATTGTACTAATTATCAATTGTACAGCCCTAGTAAGGTGCTAGAGATCGTCCTTAAAAGTATGGACCACAAACAAGTTTGTGTAGCTTTCACTTTCCACTTTGTTGGAAAGTAAAGTTGATCATTGTGTAGGAATGAACGCAGGCCAGCACTGTGTTAGATAACATCCATTCTTCTCACCACTCATACTGAAGTTTAAACCCCCCCCCCTCCACACACACACACATACACAGACAGCTGTTACTCAGTAGTTACAGCTGTGCGGTCCCAGGTGCTCATGCATCCGTCCAGCCCTCCTCTCTATTAAATGACATCATCCAGGGAAGTTACGCTTCCATGAAATGAAAATTAGCCCCACATCAGCGTAAAAGCTCTGCAAATGTTGTGAAGCAGCGGGGAAAGCTTTTTCAGAACTGAGGAGAGCAATAGTAAAACATTTACGGTTCAATTAGTTTCTACACGGGATTGTGCACACATGGTTTACACATTCAGACCGCGTGCCACTGCATCGCATGATGTTTTATTGTAAAATCCCAGGGATGATTCACCTGAACTAAGGGAAAGTCACTTCTGTGTTTTGTTTTATCGCTGTTAGAACGACCATAATCAGTCGCCCATAATTTTAATCTTTTTTTAATTTATTTTTTAATTTATTTTTTTATTACTGGATTTCAGTGTGTCAGAGCTGTCTGAGTCAGGATCCACCCCTGTGTGTGTTTACATGAGAGATGAGGTATGCAATGTTCCTTTATCTTTCCATTTTTCAAGAAAGTAAAGTGACTTTTACTAATTTGGTTATTGTGTGTGTGTGTGTAGGTGAGTGGGGAAGAAGCACTCAAGAAGGCCACTCTGAAGTCTCTGGGTCTTACAGGAGGAAATGCCATCGTCAGGTAGGCTGATTTGAATAATTTAGTTTTACAAACAGCATACTGTGCATAACACCATGTAAACTTGGGACTTACGATACTTATGATTGTGTCCATTTCTGTGTAAGGTTTTTACTCAAAAAGAAAAAAGCACAGGGAGAGGAAGATGGCAGAGAAGCCACTGAAACAGCTGCTGTGCCAACTACACCTGTTGCCAAGGAAACCACACTTAGCCCATCACCTCAGCCCGATCCTGCTCTGTCACATCCAGAGACCTCCACAACCGAGATGCCAACTAAAAATTCAAGCCCCCGAAGGCCAATCGAAGAAGCCCGCCCTGCTCCAACTCCCACTTCTGCCGTGAGCAGCACCCTCCCTGTTCAACAGGAAGAGGTTCCGAACTCCCTTCATGCAGTTGGGTCAAAGATTCCTCCCGTCGAGAGAGGAAGGCCAGAAGAGGATGGTGAGGAAGCGGGGCCATCAGGACTGAACTCTCACCCATCTTCTTCCTCCTCCTCCTCCTCCTCTTCCGCTCCCTCTGCTCCTTTCATTCCCTTCTCTGGGGGCGGTCAGCGCCTCGGAGGTCCCCAGGGAGATGCAGTGGGACGCTCACTCTCTTCATCCGCATCATCATCTTCACTGCCAGCTCTGACGGCAGCATTAGAATCACCCAAAGCCAAGAAAGCAAAATCCAGCCATGGTTCTAGCACCAAGGTAAGCCATATCACTGCAAGAAGTGCAAATGAAGGAAGTCCTGATAGCTTATTTTAGTATTATTTCTATTTGGTACAAGCAAATTACACAACATTGTGCTTGAGATAATTTTGACCTCAGAAACAGTAATGAACAAACAATCTTTCCACAAGTCATTGAGTCTAACTGGCAGCCTTTTCTGTTCCTTTTCAAAGCCTCAAACCACTGCCAACCAGCCGGACGATGACATGGATCAAGGGGAGGAGTTCTTGGAGGTAAAACCATTTATTTCCGGTCAGACCTTTCGTAAAACCTCTAACCTGTCACCTTGAACAAGCCATGGACACAATATAGTCTCGCTTTACCAGACCTTCCTTCACAGCGCCGCAGAGGAGGGTCTGACTAGTCCACACAGCATTCCGGGATGAGAGAAAAACATTCTCTGGTTTATTGGCATTTCTTTAAACCAATCAAAATCGCGGCATCGAGCCCCGATGCCGCTCAAAAATCGCCTCGTGAAGGAACTTGTCTTGGTGGAACATGTGTACGTTCAAAAGTTGTTTTAGTCGTGCAACAGAAAACTCAGATTGGATAGATAGTCCAGCTAGCTGTCTGGATTTACCCTGCAGAGATCTGAGGAGCAGTTAACCTTAGTCATCATAAAGCCACCGGAGTTTAGAATTCCAACACTAAGGAAGCGTAAGTTAACGGAAATCAGGTCGAAAAAAAAAGGACATACGGTGGAATATCCTGCGGCAACGGGGCATTCCCGGAAGGAGAAGGTCGTGGCTATAGACTAGACACAATGTGATTCTGTAACTATTAATAAGGGTTTGATGATAAATAAATGACTTCCAATTGTTTACCGTACATCAGCATGTACCTGCACCTCACACAGTATCTTTGCCTTACGTCTGTCCTGCGCCCCCCCTGGTGGGGAGATGTGCCTCACAGTTTAAAAACATCTGCTTTAGGTGAAAACATCGGTGTGGATTTTAATGTCTCCATCTTTTCACTCACTCACTCTCGTTCTGCAGCCAGTGGAGAGGGAGCTTCTCATCTACCACCTGGATGCAATGTCCTGTCACTCTGAGGACCACAGGGATCTGCCTGACGAATTCTTTGAAGTGACGATGGATGATGTGCGCAAGCGCTTTGCCCAGCTGAAAAGCGAGAGGTAGGAGAAGGAAGTAAATGGAAGCAGTTGGGTGACTTTGGGTCAGAGGACTGCATGTGATATTTAGTATAAAACTATAAATACCTTGTTGCTGCAGAAACGCGTCTGGTTCCGGTGTGTTCCGGCACGGTTTGTAACAGATAATTAGTCAGTTTGGCATTTGATCCTGCGGTGTTTTGTCGATTTTATGTATAACCCTTAATTGCATAATACCATAGCAATGATGAGAGGCCATAGGCAGGCAGAATGCCGGGCATCACTGCGTGCGTTTTGAAGTTTTATTTATTATGAGTTTGAAGTTTTTCTTTATTTATGAGCGCTTCTTCAAAACAGATGCAGGCAAGTTTACTCTGTGCTCTCTGGATGTGGCCACAGCAGACCACAGCTGCTGAGGCATTGTGTGTGTTTGCAAACATTTTCTCATTTATAAGACGCACTACAAACGCTTCTAAATATGGCATACAGGGAGCAATTAGCAAGCCTGTTTTGTGTTGATGTTTATCCTCCAGCCCTCGACCAAACACCGTCAGGTTGAGACCTCACTGCGTACATACTTTAATCTCCGTCGACATTGACTTAGCTGGCTGCCTCATGGCTACGCTACTACCGCGTCAATGACTGCAATTACCAAGGGGGCAATTAAGCCGACCGCAGCAATTCGTCTCTGCCTCTGTCACGCACGCACGCACGCACACACGGCCACACACGAGTTAGGGTAGAAGATGAAACATTTTCTGCTCATCTTTCCCATTGTCAATTCCACAGTGTGCTTTTTTTTATTTATTTTACAGCTCGTTTCAATTACAACTGCGTCCGTCTCTTTCTCCCTCGTTCCTCCAGGAAGTTACTGGAGGAGGCTCCGCTAATGACTAAATCTCTGAGAGAAACACAGGTGAAGGAGAAGATGAAAAGATATCCCAAAGTGAGCACAAGTGACACACGTAATCACAGTCCTAATTTTAAATGTGCATGTTTGTATGAAATATACAGCCTTTGAATAACCTGCTGCCACTGTTTGTCTCCAGGTGGTCCTGAGGGTCCAGTTTCCAGACAGACATGTTCTACAAGGCTTCTTCAGGCCCCTGGAGACAGGTGTGTGTGTGTGTGTGTGTGTGTGTGTGTGTGTGTGTGTGTGTGTGTGTGTGTGTGTGTGTGTGTGTGTGTGTGTGTGTGTGTGTGTGTGTGTGTGTGTGTGTGTGTGTGTGTGTGTGTGTGTGTGTGTGTGTGTGTGTGTGTGTGGAGATAGTTCATTTCAGCTGGCTAGCCACAGGTATGGCTGCAATGTTAAAGCTACTTGCGGCTCCCTCACCACATTTATGACTGTAGCCACACCAGAGTGACAGAGAGACAGAAATAATGAGGCAGGTCTGTAATTCCAGCGATTAGAGCCACCTCAGGCCCCAACAGCAACACGACAACCAGCAGAACAACAAAATCTGAGGGGAATTCCATCTGAAAAATGAATTATACTCCACGCAGCGACTGATGAAGGTGCAGATAGATCAGTTTGTTCGTGCTTCAGTTGATGTTCTGGGTTTGTTTTGTGTCCAGTTGCTGCCGTGAGGCATTTTGTGAGGAGTCACTTGGAGGATCCTCAGCTCAGTTTCTACCTGTGTAAGTGTCATTTAATGTTCCCACTAATTAATCACAACATCATTAAGCATAATAAATCCACCCCTGTACCTCCTTTTGTAAAGATTTGATGTCATGAAAAGCTTATTTCTGTGCATCCACACTTTGCCTGAATATCTCTCTCTTTCTATCAGCTATGATAATGACCTGACTAGAATGGGATTTTTAAAGCCAATATTGATAATGCCCAAAATAAAAAAAAATAAAAAAATAAACCTGTCAGTGCCCGGTGGACAAACTATGTAATGGAGATGCTGTTTCTAAATGATCTCAAACCTAGTTTGCCATTTCTGTACTGACGTTTCTTGTTACTTATAAGCCAATATATACACTAGCACCAATACATCTGTAAAAACCTCATATCGATTGTGACAATTTATCAACTTAGCTGATGCTTTCCACCCATCACGTAACTGCTGAGGTCTGGGAAAACAGCTAAATTGTTCAGATGAAGTCCAACAGGGCAAGAAACGGGAGTGGCCAAACAATCATACAGGTTATGAACAAGCCAACACTTTGGCCAGATTATCTAAACCCCTTTCTCTCTTTCAACTAAATTTGGCCAACCTGAAGGTTTCTTTAAAGACTGCTCAAGTTTCTTGCCCCGTCTGACTTCTTCTTTTCAATGATGGCGCTGCACTCCCAAATCTCAGCAATTGAATTGGTGAGTACAAAGTTATCATAACTATGATTATAAGACTCAATTTGTATTAAACTGGCATCTTCTTTTAAAATTCATCATCAATGGTCCGTCAGCACATCATTTGTCAGCTTTTCTCAGTTTTATTGTCCAATTCTTTATTTATAGTACAGCCAGTGCCTCATGCATTGGATGTAGCTTTATGACAGAAGACTAATAAAATTGTAATGATGGTCAGAGTTAGACCTGCACGATTAATCGTTATAAAATCGCAATCTCGATTCACCCCTGTTCGCAATTGAATTTTTAAATGACTTCGTTTTTTTTTTTTGGGGGGGGGGGGCATTTTCAGCCTTTATTTTGATAGGACAGCTGAAGACATGAAAGGCAAGCAGTTAAAAAGTGTGCTAAGAAATCATTTGGTTTTTGATACTGTTCTTAAATTGGCAATTGACACCCTCCATTTCTCTAGAGACTGTAGCTGCAGCATGTTGATTGACATGTTTCAATTCTGTAAAGACATGTTCAAGGAGTTCAGATAGAGCCTGTATCAGGGCCATATTTAGTTCAATGTGTTATATGTCACTATTTTTGGTAGCCTACTGTACTTAAATGGCCAGTATGTACTTTATTTTCTTCATTTTTATGATACATTTTTTATTATTTTTATATTTTTGAACATACAGAACAAAGAACTACAATCAAACAAGAACCAAAACCCTCGCCCACCCCCCATCCTCTGCGGTCTCGGGGAAAACAAAACAAACCTATATACAAGAAAACAAAACAAAAATCACACCTTTCCTAGTCGCTCTCCTCTAATTCTTGTGGTGTTGAGGTCACTAGGACCGATACCTGTGCTGCTGCGTTTTTCCATTGGTCTGTAGTCGATGACTTGGCTTTGTTAATCCTTGCTGTAGAGAGCTCCGGCATAATTATGTCTAGGAAGTACGCCAACCACTGTTTTATACAAAGCAAGTGGGGGGAGGGTGGGGGGGAAGCCAACGTTGAGCTATCATTTTCTTGGTTGCGGTTGAGCCGGCTAGCCAAATTTTCTTCTCTCTCCCAAGCAGGTGTAATTTAGAGTCATCATTAAGTAACAAAACAGTCGGGTCAGTAGGGATTCCACATCCTATCACTATTTTCTTTATTCATTGAAGCCTCTATGTTTACAGGCTTGTGGTGATGCGCAATGTGCTATAGGTGCCAAAAAAAAAATCTGTTTGGTACTGCAAATTAGTTTTGTTTTGTCATGGTTCATGTGTGCAATAAACATTACACTTTGTGAGAAAAAAAGTGTGGCAGAGAATCGGGATATCAATTGTAAGCTAAAAAAATCGTGATTCATATTTTTCCCCGAATCGTGCAGGCCTAGTCACAGTCGCCAAACAGGCCACACAGGTTTATCTAGACTAGATTTACTTTTGTGTAAGAAAATGTTTAAGTGTTTTCCACCTGCTTGCGATTATTCATCATGTTCCGAAAAGCAGTGTAATCAATGCAGCCTTCCTAATGTACAGTTTCTGTTAGTTTTTACATGAAAAAGGATCATATTCTAAAGGAAAAGCTTGCAGTTTAACAAAAAAACCTCTCTGCAAACACTGGTTTCATTTTCTTTTTCCAATTCACTTTGTTCAGTTTAACTTTCCAGTATCAGTAATGACGTTAGTGTGGATTTGAGCAAGTATGATGATGTGCCCTCTTTCTACCTTTTTGCTTTTGCTGAAAACTTTCTTTTAGTCATCACCCCCCCAAAAACCATCCTTGACGACCCGTCAGCTACACTGTTTCAGGTAAGATCCCTAAAACTGCCATATAAGTCTTGAGGCAACACTTTCTTTAACCACAATAATAAACAAAATGATTAAACTCAAACAAACCACATCACAGGCAAACTCCAGAGAACCACAACTACAAAACTGACTTCCCATCTTTTAAACTATCTCAACACACACACACGCCACTCACGTCACACACTGACTGACTGACTGACTGACTGTAAAATGTATCGGCTGGTCCCTCTCTCATCTTCAAAGCCCCACCACATTCCCGTTCTCCCCCTCTTCTCTTCGTTCCTACACTCTCTCACACTTGTTTCCCCCCTTTCTCCACTGTCCTTGACCCCAGCTGGGCTTGATTTTCCCCAGACTGACACATGGGGTTAATACAGGCCTTGCTTTGATCTTGACACACACACTAACACACATACACAGAGCAATGGGCACACTCGATGCTTTGTTGCCTTTGAGTTCAGAGATATTCAAATAATGAAAGAGAGTGAAGAGATGCAAATGGAAAAACAAGAGGTTGTTCTCTTTCTTGTACGGTTCATCAGTCTGTACCCAGACATGGACTTTTATTTTGGATGCATTATTTTAGAATAACTAGAACATTTTCGTCATCACTGCCTCCTGTTTTTTTTTTTTTTTTTCTCCTGAGACTTTCCTCAACCATAAGTAGAGGAATAAAGGGGAGGAAGAGAAAATAGTTTGAAGTGATATTGTGTTGTGATCATGAACAAGATTCAGCTCCTCGGAGGGATTGGTACAAAAGATAGCGATCCTCAAAAGCACACTTTGAAGTGTGTGTGTGTGTGTGTGTGTGTGTGTGTGTGTGTGTGTGTGTGTGTGTGTGTGTGTGTGTGTGTGTGTGTGTGTGTGTGTGTGTGTGTGTGTGTGTGTGTGTGTGTGTGTGTGTGTGTGTGTGTGTGTGTGTGTGTGTGTGTGTGTGTGTGTGTGTGTGTGTGTGTGTGTGTGTCCATCCCTCCCTTTCTGGGTGCCATGACCTCTCTGAATCAAATCTGATGTTCTGATTCTAGTTTGCCCGTTTCTCTTTTTTCATCTTTGTGTCCCTTCCTGAACTCTCCCTCCCTGTTTATCACTACATGTCCCTCTCTTGTACCCCAACTCCAGCTTTCTCCCTCTCTTATTCTTCTCGTTCTCCCTCGTCCACCTCCACCACCACTACTCTCCCTCTCTCCGACCCTCTCTTGTGCCTCACCCCCCCCTCCCTCACCGCCATGTCTCTATCCATTAGGGACTTAAAAGCGTTAAAGCGCACAAAAACAATCTTTAATCCCCTTGGTGTCATGTCACACACAGTCTGGCTCCGTTTCCGTGTCTATACATCAATCTTTGACACACACACGCACACAAAAGGAAACTTTAATCTTTTTTTGTCATGGCATATAGACATTAGTGCACACACGTTTCTTTCTTACATACACACACATATACACTTACACACACAGACGCACACTTTAATCACTTTGTGTCATGTCAGGAAAGGAATGCTTCCCAACCCAGAAGCCCTTTGATACCAGACGTCCCCTCCCTCATCCGTCTCTCCCTCTGTCTTCCATCAGGATCTGCTCTGCCTCCCTCCCTCTCTGTTTTTTTACACTATATCTCACTCACTCACACTCTCTCTCACACACACACACACACAGGTCTTGTCCCATTGCCCTATCTCATCCCAAGTGGAAATGCTGCTGCCAGAGGAGCAGGATAGCAGAAATGCCCGTTGTTTCAATGTAACACATTGTTTCCTGCTCACAGGGCTGCGATAATAGCAATTAGTCTAGAGTGTCCCAATTTAGCAACCAGTTGGTGAGGGGGGCAGGAGAGAAAGGACAGTGTGTGTGTAAGACAGGTTGTAGTGGAGGGTAAACCCAGTGACAGCCCAACCGTTGGACAGCCATGCCACCTTCTTTTGACACTGTTAATTTGAAACAGTGAACGACTGAGCTAAGGCTGCTTCTCTTATTCTCACCTTTGACTGTTGATTGGAAAATGAAATGACAAATGATGCTGGCATATGTTATTACCTGTAGCTCGCTAGTGTTAGGTAATTAAGCTAATGTTAGCTCCATGAGTTGGTTGAAAACAAAGGGTATAGTGACTTTTTAACGTTTCAAGCTGACAATGGGTCTTAATGTGATACTGCTTGAAAAGACTGAGGAATAATAATAATTGTAAGAATAATCGTCTATAAAATGTCAGAGGATCGAGAAAACGCCACACACCATTTCCCAGAGCCCAAGGTTATGCCTTTGAATGTCTTGTTTTGTCCAACCAACAGCCTTAAGTGTCAGTTGGTGTGATATTAACTGCTCAACCACCAAAAGGTTATAATAACTCACGGTTGGTGTCTGTTTAAAAGCTTTTAACATGGATGCAGTTATGATAAGGGCAAGATTACTATAGATGTTTTAATAGATGTACAAAAGGCTCAAATGTTTCATATCTGTGACAAGATGCTGTCAAAGTAATTGAGAATGAAGTTGAGGTTTGTCTCTGCTGGTGGACACGCGATGACCAGCAGCTGAAGGATTTTACCAGAAAGTCATTAATCATTCAAAACAACTCGACTTCATACTTCAGCTTACTTGCTCTCCCGTGTTGCTCATAAGTTTCTGTGAACGGGCATATGAGTAGAAGACTCTTTGTCTTAAACTAGTTTTGTTTGTCTACTCCCTATTAGAGGCACAGACTCGTGCACTGCTTGCTTGCCTGCCTGTCTGTCTGCGTTCCTACCTCCATAATTGTACGCTTGATAATATCTGCCTGCAAATGGTCCATTATAACCATTAAGACGTTCACCGGAGAGGAGTGTTGTGCTTCAGGGGTGAAAGTGTTTTCACTAACCATTTGATTGTTGCTCATTTTGTGGTCTGCTTCAAAGAGCCACGGTTACTGGTTCAGATCCTCGAGCGATGACTCAGGCTTGGATGTGGTGGCAGCGCTTGCTTTGCGTGTAGAAGGGAGGCAGTTTTGTTTAGATTTTTGTATGTTTTTGCTGAAATTGACTTTTGTGCCAAACATTTTTGATGGCTTCTGTTCACTTCTCCTCCTCCTCTCTCTGTCTGTCTGTAGGCCGACCTGTTTCCCGGTGCTCTGGTGTACTTCGGCTCTGACGCTAATACAGGTTTTTGACTCTTTTCGGTTCTTTTCTTTCAAATGCTGATTGTGAATTAGATACTGGTGTATTACTGAGGAATGTAATATCATGTATAATGGTGTGTGTGTGTGTCCTCCACAGATATTTACATTAAGAGGGAGCTACTTGAATCCTCTGTCTCGGCCTCGCAAGCAAATGAATCCTTTGCAAGGTTTGTGTGTGTGTTTTTAAATGTGTGCCTGACCGTGCGTGCATTAGGGTGTATATGCACTTGTATCCCGCGGCAACCAGCCTATTTTCCTGTCACAAAGCTGTCATCATTGGAATCCCTTTGAGGTTCAGCCTAAACAGCAGGTGCCCTCATCCCCCCCCCCCCCACAAACCATTTTCCAGTCCTTCTAAAGATAGAGCCGATTCTATTAGCTCACCCAGTAAGAGCGTGCGCCCCATGTAGGCTGAGTCCTCTGCAGCGGCCCGGATTCGAGTCCGACCTGCGGCCCTTTGCTGCGTGTCATCCCCCATCTTTCTCCCACCGTTCCTGTCTATCCACTGTCACTATCAAATAAAGGGAAAAGCCCCAAAACAAATTCTTTAAAGTTAGAGCCGATTTCCCAAAAGTGACCCCCACCTGTTGTCCTTTTTGCTTCTTTAACAAGATCATTGCTCCTCTGTTGTAGATTTTGATCTCACCCAGTTATTTCACTTCTTTACAGCTCCGCGTGCAAAACAATGCTGCTTTAAATAGATACAAGAACTTCTCAAGAAAAACAAAAAAACAAGATACTTTCGTCAAAGCATCTTTGAGTTTTGAGACACACTTTTTTTAATATTTAAACCTTTTTTTTTTTTTTTTTTCCCCTCATCCCACCTCAGCTGCATGCTCCGGTCCCCAACACCCTCCTCTAGCTCTGAGGGCTCCGAGGAGCCGCTGCCTCCTCCGGAGCCGAAGGCTGACACCAGCGGGGCCGCACAAGACGAGAGAGACCCATCTGCACACACCCAGGCTGCTAAACCTACCAGATCTGACCCGTGCAAGGTGCCCAAGTGGCTCAAGCTTCCAGGTGAGGACGGAACAGGATGTAGAGCACATGTACTAAAACACTCAGAAAGTCATTTCGGCCCCACCCCTTTAGTTTGGTTCATTTGGTCCAGACCAAGGAAAGAATGTATACATTGTTGCCTTTTTGTTTCTTATCCTGTTCATGTTCACACTGGCTTTTTATAAACAAACCCAAAAGCTGTAAAGAAAGTCACAGGACTGACAGGTAACACATTGATCTGACCGTTATAGTGACCGTTCTCCTGCGTCACCAGCACTACTGTATGTGGTGATGCTTATTCTAACTCTAAGTAACCACACACAGTAGTCAGGCTTTTAAAGGGGTCTGAATGATTTTCTCTGGCTCTCTTTTTGAGCTCCTCATTATGACATTTTGTGACATTGGTTCACAATTGGCTGTTTGGCAGATGATGCCCCGGTCCAGTTCTGCAGTACACGTGGGTGATGTTTTTGTTTGTTGTAGAAATGTATTTCCTACGTGGCAGCAAAACATTTTTTACAGAAGTCATCAGAAACTTCTCAAAGTCAAACTGGTTTCATAAACACTTTATAGGGCTGACTTACTGATACAATATAAACAGACTTAAAGAAACTTACTAGCCTAGCATTACTTCAGGCTACAAACAACCCATAATGCAACACACTCAGCAGGAGACGGTTGTGCACCAGGCCAATACAGTATCTTAAAGCAATCGCTTCCTTGACAGTTTACGATCAAAAGGTCTTAATAGTAGTTTAGCTAGTTTAAACACATCTCTTACATCTTGTGGCTGGTCTGCTTTGCTTTCACACGACAAACAAACCACACCAGAGTCCATTTGGAAGACCCACCTTTTCAGGCCATCTAGGTCCACTTGTTTGGTCCGGACTAGAGTTCAATAGAAAGCTTTCACACCAGCCCAAACAAAGCACCTTAGGACCCGATCAGACAGAGCGCGTTTTAGCAGCCTGGGGCGGCTTTTTGTAAGTGTTTTCAATGAGGGTGTAGCGTTTTGCTTGCTGCTTTTGCGTTGCTGAGCAACTTTTTTTTTTCTTTTTTTTTTCCGTAGCGCCCAGAACGCCTAGAGTTGAAAAAAACTTAAACTCAGAGCGGAAAAAACTCCTGATGTCATTTAGCTTCAGAGCAAAATAACGGTTGGCTGAGGACGGGTGATTCGATGGTTGCCTAGCAAGAATAACAAAAAGATCTAGTCTGATCGGGACATCTTCAACAAGAAAGGAATTGCAGTGCACCTCGGGATTTTGCAACCTGCAAACACGCTCTGTTTGATCGCGGCCTTGCACACCCAAAACAGAAAGTATTTCACCCTTCCAGCCATCCTCCTCAGAGATGACATTCTTTTTTTTTTTCCTGTAGCCAAAGAACAGAAGGCTTTGAGCCACACGATTGCTGTTGTGGTAAAGACACACGCACACACACACACACGCACACACACACACACACACGCACACACTTACCCAAAAACCACAGTCAATAGGAAATTGACTTTTGAAAGCAGAATTCCTCATGACTCAGAAGCTAAGGATGCATTTTAGGATGAACCAATTAGTTCAGGATGGTCACCCCCTCTGGCCCAGGAGACCACTACAGACACTCAGGGCCCAGGGAGAGAGCCTGCTGCTGGGCCACATCACACAGCATGAGCCCCTGTGGTCTGTCCAGGCATGGCGCTTTTCTGTTGTTCTATTGTAATGTTTCTGGTGGTCACTGTATTGATGTTTTTGTTTTGAATTATGCTCCCTTTCCTCTCTCTCTGCCTGTCTTGTTTGTGTTTTTCTGCACATTTGATTTCTGGCTGATCTATGTGCGTGCCCATGTGCGTCTTTTAAGAAAGTTGTGGCTGCTTTCTCTTTCATGAGAATAGTTAAAAGAAAAAAAACTGTTTAAGGAATTATAGGCTCCATATGTGGAACCCTACAGTACAGAGGACTTAAACATGCACACACACACACACACACACACACACACACACACACACACACACACACACACACACTCCCCCAGTTTGTCCATCGGTGAAGATGCCAGGTAGACACACTTCTAGTGTTCAGCAGTCTGGTGAATTTCTGACACGCCAATAAAGCTTGGTATCTTTTGGATATCAGCATTGTGTTGATGCCCTATAATGACTGGAGTTATTACACGTCACATGTTGCACATGAGTGTTCTGAAAAACAGCCGTCTGGATGATTTAGTGATTTAGCATTTTTTAAATGATTTGCAATGCGTATTCAGTAACGGTGTTACAATTCAGTAGTGGTCATACATTTGTTCATATCCTGTTGAATGATGACATATTTAAAGGAAAAGTTTGACATTTGGGGAAATATTCGCTTTCTTGCTGAGAGTCAGTGTCTTTACGTTAAATATATGCTAGGTATAGCCATGAGACATTTGCTTAGCTTAGCATACAGACTGGAAAAAGCTGACCCAGCTCTGTCCAAAGGTTAAAAAAAAGAAAGTGTACCGGTACCTCCAAAAGCTCACTAGTTAACCTGCTATATATTATTTGTTTAATCCGTACAAAAACAAAGTGTATAAACCACATGTTGTGGTTTTTACATGGGTTATGTGTCCCACTATTTGTTGGCCGTGCGCAGTGACATTAATATTTAACCTTCAGAAAGAAAGTGAAAAGTATTTCCCAAAATGTCAACCTATTCTTTTACATTAAAGGGAGTCGATTCATGGATTTCTTTTCAAGTGTCTCAGAATAAAATATTACGATTTTTTCTGATAATTCAAAATCAAACCTTTTGTTGATTGGCTGAGCTACTAATTACTGTCTCCTGTTTCCTGCACAGGTAAAAAATAAGACGGCTGCGTGTGTTGATGGGAGGACTTACCATGAAAGACTTCTGACAAGCCGCTTGCAGACTGAGTAGAGTACTTAAACCTTTTTGCTGCGCTTCGATAAAAGGCTCAACTTTGTGACAGCTGCGGAAGAAGCCTGCACTTCACTAGGTTTGTAGTAATGAGAGAAAGAGACTATATTTCGTTGCTCAAAGGATTGTTGTGATTCATTCCGGTTGATCTCTAGGAGGAAAGAGTGCTGAAGAGGCTTCATTTATTCAGCAGGTGAAAATGTTGTGCAAAGTGAATAAAGATTGTTGAATTAAAACGGTCTTCTATCGTCTTGTACTGAAGTTCAAATTACACATCCATTGTTCTCGTCCAATTTGCTCAGAGGCCAAGAACCGACTCTGGACACACCACCACAGTTTTGTTTCCATAGTTTGCTGTATGTATTGTGTCTATCTTGGCCTTTGATGGATCCTGGATTCAATAGGAGAGGTCTTTTAGTTGGGGACATGAATGGAGTTTACTTTGCTAACTCTGGGTATATTCATTATGTTTATGACGGAGTTTTAGCTTTTTTCTGTAATTGAAAACGTTTCCATTCCTTTTTGAACCAACAGGTTTGTTATTCCATATAACTAAATGGTTCAGTACCCAATTATGATGGACAACAAAACCCAGCTAACCTGCCGCTAAAGCTAACAACCACTGTCACTGTGACCTCACAAAAGTGTTTTTGGCCATAACTCAAGAATAACTATGCTAATTCTGACAACATTTCACACTTATGTCTAATAGGATCAAATGATGTGATGACATTTTACCTTATCGCAAAGGTCAACATCATAATGTACTGAAAAAAAAAACACTTTCCTGGCCATAACTCAGGAACAGAAAGGGGGAGATTGTGACCATATTTCACATTGGGTAAGATTTGGATTTGGTGACCCTAATCTTAAAACTGTGGTGATCTTCTCTGCTGCCGGGTTCAAGATGTGTGTGAAGCATCATCACTATATTGTGAGTCTGGACAGACATGAACCTGACTGGTATGGTGGGACTGGCGGAGGCATACAACAGCACGGAGGTAGTTCTAATGTATTATGTAGGTTAATGTTTAAATTTTTATATATGCCAGCTGACCAGCATTAAAAAAATCTAATTTTCTGCTAAACTTACTGTCCTTTGTCTTTTGTAAGTATGTGTTTGGAAGTATAGCGCTACAGTAGGCTATATCTGGAGGAAAAAAAACAAATTTATTTTCATTTCCAGGGCAATGACGGAAAGTACATCTTTCTGCGTAAGTGAATGGTGGTGTTGAAGAGCAGCTCAACATTTTTCAGGTGCCTCCCTGTAACCATGCAGACCACAGCTTTGATCTAACAGAACAGACCTCATGATGCACAAATTCATGCAACCTCTGACTCTCACCGTAGACCGTAAAAGACATGCCCTGACTTATCTGACCGTCCACTGGTAATAGTAAACAATCAACATGCAGCCATTTTGTCTCACATTCATGCACACACACTCTCTTCCTCATTCTTCTCACCAGCTGCCCCCTCATTCACTTTCAGCTGCAGGAGAAACTTAAAAAAGAGGCCGAACGCAGAGGGGAGTAGGTCTCTCTCTCTCTCTCTCTCTCTCTCTCTCTCTCTCTCTCTCTCTCTCTCTCTGAGGGAGTATGAGGGAGGAGTGCATTCCATCCACTTGTCTGACACACACACTTTCCGTCTCCCTTTTGCAAATGAATTACTTCCAACTGCCCCTGGAGTCTTTGATGCCAAATAAAGTGTCAGAGTTTGTGTGGGTTGTGTGTCAGTGAGGGAAGTTTGACTTACTCAAATTCAGCTGTACACAACTTTACTGGTACAGATAGAAACTGCCTTGAAAATATGAAATTTCTCAAACTTTTTTTAAAGTATTTTTAAGATTAAGCATTCAAAAGTAACTGTGTGCTCATAGTTGCTCATTTTCTTACCATACAGACAAAGTTGGAGCAGTTGGTCTTTTTTTAGCTGCAGCACTGCTGATCCGCTACAATAACGGCCCCTGGTGGAAGCTGTTGCAATGAGCAGAACAACTCTAAAAATGTTCTTGCATCCCAGCAGCTCAATTTGCAACATCAACACAGACACATATTTAGGACAAGAAACATGAGTACATACAGTCACAGAAGACCCCTTCAATGTATATTTGATCTGACAAGTGGTTCCTCAAGACCACCGCTGCCTTAGTGAGAAGAGTTGGCTGACTGAGTTTAAACATGTGACTGTTGTTCCCTTGTCTTGCTGTTTTCTCGTTATATATATATATATATTTGTGACAAATGTTTCTGTAGTTAATGCACAGATGGTTTAGTCTTTGTGGTGCTCTGTTAATTGTCACATGTCAAAGTGCTGTTTGTGATTCTGTGAGTGATTATTTTTCTAGTTATTATTTATTTATAGATCCACAATGCAGGAGGGCAGCTACAGTTGTGCAGTGAGGGAATGGGCCCCAAGCTGTCCATCATTGGGTGACACCTATCTTCTGACATCCTCTGAGTGGCTGGCACAGGCACAGGCACAGTCAGTCTGTGTGTGTGGCAGCTGCACTGTCTTTGTGTGAGGAGCCTCTGTCAGGGAGGAGGAAGACTCCATCACCTCTGTCAGTGAGGAAGAAGACTCCATCACTGCTGTCTGCACTGGTGTCACACACAGCTTCTTGGCCTGTTGAGTGTCCTCTTCAGGATTAGATGCAGATGCTGCAACAAAAACCACTGATCAGGCTTCTTACTAAGTTGCTGCTCCTTAAACCTGCATTAAACAACATGTTAATACTAGTATTGAATTAAAAAAAAAAATTCTGAAAGGGTCACAACTTCTGTTGTGATTCTGATAAGTTCTGATTTCTTTTGTGACAATACACAATTCAGTATTAAGCAGAAAATACAAGGACAACACGGTTTTCATCTAGCTGGCTTTCACGCTTTCTCTTTCTACGGGAAAAAACAAAGTCAGATCTCATGTTAGCACAGTGTGAGGAAAAAATGTATTTTAGAAAGAAAGCAGAATAATACAAGACATGGGCTGAAATATAACCTGTCTGTGCTGTGTTGTTAAATTAAAAAACCCTGATAATAAATATAAATGTAAGAGGATTGTGATTTGATAATGAGTCTGCCATGTTTATGACCACAGATCATGAGTAAGTCAGAAAAAAAGAAAAGTACATTTTGAGCAAAACTTACCTTGACTTGGAGGTGTTCAGTGGAGGAGCAGTAGAGACGGGAGGAGCAAAATGATCTTCTGCTATGACCTCGTACAGCATCTCTCCATTCCTACACAGATAAAGAGACAGAAAAACACATTAGATAATAGAAAGAGAGCGTGTGATGATACAAACAACAGCTCAATAGCTGTGTACAATTGTGTGTGTTTGTTTGCATTTATGTGTGTGTGTTACTTGCCACACTCCAACCCAAAGCAGGCTCTGGCCTTCAGAGAGCTTCACCACAGGCACAATGTTACACTGCAGACACAAAGACACACAGAGCAGGTGATGGGACAAGCTGCAATAGTGCCATACGACCACCAGGTGTCAGGATTTTCCTCCCTTTAAATTGTAATTACTGTTTGAATGACATCTGTTGAGTAAAATCACATCTGGAGAAATTACAACACATAGGTTTCTGTTGAGGGTCACAGGGGTCAGGAGGTCCAGTAACCACAGCGCAAACAGCTGAACAAGGGCCTAATTTATGCATTCATGCTAAATGATATCTTCGAGTCATTGAGAGCAAGTGGGAAGCATAGGAAAGTAAAATTCTGCTACATGCTTTAAGTGAAAATAATTCCTAATACCTATCCCTAACGTATACTTAGTATCTTACCTGTCCCTGGCTATATGCACCTGCCTGACTATACAGGTGACCTGGCTGTATAATGTCTCCCTGACACAGAAGTCCATCGTACATGGTGGGAGCAGCCATCAGTGGATTTTGCTGCTCAAACATATGAGGATCTGCCATCATGGGGATACACGCACCATATCCTTTAGCCTGACTTTCTACTGACTGAGGCTGGGTGTTGAGTTCCAGCTCAGCAGGGACAAGAGGAGGAGATGGAGGGTTGGGTGTGTCAGCCAATATTTCATCTATGGCCGCCCAGACAGTGGAAAGCAGCTCTCCCCTCTCCATCTCCTCTATAGCACGCTCTATCTCTGCACTGACATCCATTTTGGTGTCAGAGACGTGCCGTCTCCCTACAGCTTGTTGTCACTGAACTCTTCCAGAAGAATGACTCTGTCTGATTCTGTCTGGCGGTTACTGGACTCCTGTCACACACAGTCACAGGAAGCTGGTTTGGAGACACTGTTATTGGGAGTAACATTACATATTATATTATACTAGAGATATATTGTATGTTGTAGTTCACTACATTTATGTGACAGCTATAGTTACTTTGCAGCTATGGATTCACATACAAAATATATGATTGGTTAAGAAATTGTGATGATTTGTCTTAGGTTTAACTACTCAACATATACAGTTATTATAACTTGACCTGGACCAACTACAACATTAAAATGCTGCTTAGCTTACATGTAAATGCATCAATAATAATACTCCACTACTTTTTTAGTTCAGTAAGAGTTGAAGGCAAAGTTTATGCATCAGTATCAATAAACATATAATATATACTGCCAGTAATAGCATATATCTCTGGGCCCCAGTCAGGCTACTTCTACTTTGTATGCTTTAAGTACATTTTGCTGATACTACTTCTGTACTCATAAGTACTTAAGTAACCACCAACACAGTGCCCCCGGGCACCAGGTAGCCCCCAAGGACCACATGAGTAGCCCTCAGGCCTGTTCTAAAAATGAAAATTGAATATTGATATTATCTGTTTCCCACCTTGTTAAGTCATTGTTGATAATTATTGATAATGAGAAATCATTAACGTGATCAGTGTCTTCACAAAGATGACTATCATTAATCATTAATAATCATATATAATTAAAGGCAAACTGAGCAAATTTGTTATTTCAGAAGAGTGTATCAAACTGGTAGCCCTTCGTATGACTCAGTACCCATGAAGTAGCTCTCAATTTCAAAAAGGTTGGTGACTCCTGCTTTAGAGAAAAGATAACGTTAGCAGCAGTAACATGTGAATGAAGAATGTCCCAGCTAGCCTTAACTTAGAGGAATGTATCTGTTATTGCAAGTTCACATCAGATAAAAAGCTACCTGTTTAGATACTTACCTATTAACTAATGCATTCACTGACGATTCAGGTCGCTAACTTTAAACTGTTCTTGAGGTTTGGATTTTTCGACTTTTTCTTGAGTTCTGTCGCTTTGAATATACCGGTATGTGTGGTTCACAGGTTGAAGTCTGCTGGTGAAATGAACCAATTCCTCTGAAAGAACCTCTCATTGTATCACACATTCTGTAGTTAGTTAATTCAAATATTTGATTCTCGGATACCATTCCTATTTTTACAGTCTATGTTCCATTCACATATAACTGTTTATTTCTACACAGCTAGGCTATCAAAGCTCAAAAGTAACATGGGAAATAAATAAATGAATGAATGATCAAAAAGGGATCAATTAAAAATAAAATAAATCAAAATGTTCCCAAAAAAGAAGGGGCATTAAATGGTACTACATGTACTGTATAAAAATTTTTTTTTTCTGTATTTATTAATGCTTTATAGATTTATTCCTGTAATGTCTGTGTTTATTTGTATTATTTATCTATTTATGTTTCCACAAACATACACATACATATTTATTTATTCATAAATGTATTTCTCTATTAAAATATTAGATACATACTGTGTAGACGTTGTACTTTCATCTGTCATGGACCACATCACATGTCCCCCTTTTGCAGTGGTGACATTTTACTAAGTACATTTACTCAAGTACTGTTACGTTAAGTTGGAAACTTTTTGTACTCCACTACATCTCATATTGTGCTTTTTACTTCAATACATTTGTCTGACAGCTTTAGCTACTTTTCAGATTACAGTTTTTCATCCCCTTCCTGTCCACTGGAAACCATGCATCTTCAGATGTGTTGATTTTGAATGTTTGTGATAAAACTGAAGGATGAAGTGTTTCTTTATGTGTTGAGCTAATTCTCCTACGCCTCTTGGATCAGCTGGAAAACACATTGCCACAAAGCTGAAAACAGGACTGTTTTTCTGACACCATGAAATGTTGATTTTTTTTTTTTAGAGATAGTATTCAGTGTAGTATTTTCACAGTGAGGTGTTAGTACTTTTACTTAAGGACCATTGCCCTTTGCTATTATTCAGATGGCCGTTGTGTACATTTTTACATTATTGAATGAAAAATGACCACATGCTCTCACACACCTGCAGGTGGAGACAGAGACCTGGACAGATATGATCAAACCAGACTGCTGCTCACTGAGCCGGCTGGTAATCATGAGATGGGAGCATAGTTAGATAGATTAGAAGAAGAAAAAAAATACAATTTAAGATGATTATTTTGGAAGCTGCAGTTTAATAAAAGGCTAATTGGAATTTTAAATATATGTTATTCATCGTAAATGGGCAAACGTGTTATGTGACCCGCTACCAGGGTTATTACTTAGTATGTGTTTATTGTCCCGGGACACTATGGTCCTCTCTGCTATAGGCTTTTTGCCATTTGTTTGTTTCAAATTTTGGATTAGTCAGTTCTCCTCAGTTCTTTGCAGCCTTTTAGTCTATTTTTGTCACAGTCTGTCTCTCTGCCCCTGCTCTCTAGCCACATTCCCTATTTCCAAGGCCCTTTCATTGCCATTTTCCATCCATCCACCAGATGCCCTCGGACTTTCCTTCCTTGCCCCATCACCTGACTGCCCCACCCATCTACACACCTGTTCCCACTTCTCTCATCCGCTCTGCAGTTGCTTGGCCTTCCCAGCCCTCTCCTCACCTGCATGTTATTCCATCATCCGTCACTCACTTCATATATCCAGTCCACCTACTTTGTTCCCTTGTCAGGTCATCGAAGCTGCAGTGTGGTTTTCTCTCACTGATTTTGAGCCTCTGTTACCTGCCTGCCTCTGTCTGCCTGATTAGCTGTGTATGGGTCCTTCTTGTTGTCGCTCTCCCTCATGGTTGACAATTTTCTTTTTGATTTGGCCCCCAAACTCCACTTTCATCATCCTCGTCTCTAGTCACATTAGGCAGCTGTTTTCAGCAAACAGCTCTGGTAAGCTCACTACTTGCTCAGAACCAAACAGCAGGAAGCCACAGTAAGCAGATTGGACAATGTTGCTGCTGATTTGTCTCAGGAGTTGGTGGAGACCAAAACAGAGCTATAAGGTGAATGAATATTGCACTTACATTCATCAGGTGGCCGTAAACACAACTTCAATGAATGCTGCACGTCTGCTGTGTAATAAGATAACTTTTAGTTATGTAGTAATGTTAGCCATAACAACTTTATATAGTAATACTACATCAAAGTTCTATTTACAGTTTGTTATGCTACCCCCCCCAAGTGGCGGGGGTCATCTAAAACGGTATGCTGTTCAGCATATAATATTCTTCAGCAACATGTTGAAAACCCTAACCCTTTTTAGGGTTGACTTTAACTTTGTCAACCCTAAAAAGGCTCAGTGGTGATTAAGAGAGGAATGAGTGCGGTGAGAGAAAATCTACCTTAAAATCTTTTAAAACATTTTTCATTGGTCAGAGCTAACACTCTCTGGTCATGTCACTTCTACACTCCCAGCTATGTAATTGAGTTCACCTCATTCCACAGGGTTTGTAATGTGTCTGCATGCCCCAACTCCACGCCCAACCACATGTACACACATCTCTTTGACACTCATGTGGCGATGGCCCAACCCTAAATAACTTCCACTCTGGTCTGACTGACCAGCAGGCCCCTCTCCTCACAGTACAGACGGACGGACAGCGTGGAAGGGGAAAGTGTCTGCGGAAGAGTGTGTGACAGAGAGAATGTAAGAAGATGGGAGTTGACATTTGAGTAGAGCGGATGGTGTCTTTGACTCGTCTGGCCACATGGATTCACACTATGAGCGTTGTACAGCAATAGATATAACCCGAACAGATCTGGATAATTGATCCAAGAAGATTCTGAGTCGGGACCGGGCCATTTCAGCTGAAGGGTTGGACCATGTAGTCGGTATTTCCCAGAGAGCCTCGACTGACAACTGAATAAACATCCTGGACTTACAGGATCTAGACGTTCTCCTATTAGAGAATAACCCACTTTATCCTTACATAACTACAACCCAACATTCCTGTTTGCACAGTACTGAGTCTGGATATTTGCAATTGATAAGTCACTGTGATCTCTCAGCAGAAAGGTGAGTGTGCCTGCCTGACCAGATTGAGCTCTTACAAAAGATATCAAAAAGAGATTTCCCTTGTGTTTTCTATATGTTATATCTCATTCATCAACACAGAAATAGAGTATCAGAAAGTCCCCACCAAGTCTGTAAACACTGCAAAAAGAGGGGAGTGCAGAGTTAGCAACAGAATAATGTATCCAGAGTCCACCCACCCACATTGGGTAACAATAGCCCCTTAAAACACCTGAGCATCTGAATATCCTGCCACACGTTCATCAAAGACGCTGGAAGTTTCAAGACGCTGGAATGAGACAGACTCCAGGCTGGATTTGAACCCTGGATCTCACAATCACATTTTTTGCAGCAGGGACTTTTTGTGGGGCTGGCTTGGACTTGAGCTAAAACTTTGAACTGTTTGGACATTGAACTCCACATCATCCTCTATTTTGCTACAACTACAGTAGACATCCATCTTTACCTCTTGAAGACTGCAGAATATTTACTTCTCCTACACTCACCCAGTTATGGATTCACAGGGTGGTCCATACCTCAACAAGAGGGCCCTCTGCTCACCTCTGGGTGCTGCCCGCCTCTGTCAGTTGGCCATGGGCTGTGCTGTGATTGCCATGGTAACCCACAGTGCCGGCTACAGCGGTTCACAGGGCGTGTTCTGTATGGCGGCGTGGTGCTTCTGCTTCACCATGACAGTTGTGGTGTTTTTCCTGGACGCCACTCGTCTCTACAGCTGCCTGCCCATATCCTGGGACAACCTTACCGTCACATGTGCTGCCTTCGCAACGCTCATGTAAGTCACGTGTTCAGATGTAACTCTGATGCTCAGTTAGGTTTGCTGGGTTTTGTTGGGTACTGATAACTTGATCCTGGCTCTGCTTCCACATCTTTTGTTTGCATCATGTGTATAGCCAGGGGTGAATTTAAGAATGATAAAAAGTTCACACTTTTTTACACTCACATTCATCTTATCCTTCAACGCCTCCATTATTGCATGTATAAAAATGTGTCACCAATCCAAAATTATATATTATAATTATATACAAATAAGTGTTTATTTTAAGTGGAAAATAGTGAGAAATATTGTGTAGCACCAATGTTAGGTTATAAATACTTCCAAAAATCTTACATAGTTTAGAGCCTTTACCATATTTTGGTGGTTGTTCACTATCAGAATCTGTCAAAGGGGGGCACTTTTGTTTAAAAAATACTTAAAGCTGCCATATAGCTATATAATTCATATTTTTACATTGTGTGTAGTGAAAGCTGTTGCTCTGTGGAAAATCGAGCTGGTTCTTAGATAATTGGCGAGTAGAACCACCACCAAACTGGCACAAGCACCAGCCCAGAACCAGCACCTGGTTAGCATTGGTGGAAAAGAGGTATTAGTGACAATCCCACAGAACCATCACCTGACTCCGCAGCTACCCTTTAGCTTTACAAAGCGCTATAGCATTTTTCAGCTCAGTGTTTTGGTTTTACAGAGCACAATTTTATTGTTGTGGTTGAGTCCCACTGCTCTCATCAGCGTTGTTTCTAGCAGCTGCAGGTAGCGCTGATAAACTCACTGCACCTTACCTTCTCAGCACCAAACCGCTGACAGGCACAGTTAGCCGCTAGCTGGTAAGAGCAAAGCCAGATATTGGTGGAGAGCAAAACAGAGCTAAAGGGAGAGTAAGTACTGGACTTACATTAATCAGGTGGACACAAACACGACTCTTGATGAATAGTTATTTTGCTCAATGTCGGCTGGAGGTATAAATGAACCACTGTTAGTTTACAAGTTCACCTTACCAACTTTATAGGGTGAAAATATGTTAGTGCTGTGTTTACAGCTTGTTGTGCTGCCCCCAAGTGGCCAAAAAATCTACCAGTAAAGATTTAGGGACAAAAACAAAATCGCAATTAGAGGTCCACTTACTAGCTTTGTCAGACCTTTCAACCGCATCTCATGATCTATTTGCCTTGGTTTGACACTCCAGAGCATCTTTTTTCTCTGGTTTGATGACATCATATCTACAATCGTGTTTTTCTGTCCTCTTTTTCTTCAGGTATGTGACAGCCTCTGTGGTTTACCCGCTCTTCTTTGTCCGATCTGAGTGCCCCTACGCTGGCTGTGATGTCAGAAATTTCCGCATTGCTGTGACCGTCTGCTCCATCCTGGGTGCTCTGGCCTATGGGGCTGAAGTGGCCTTGTGCCGAGCCAGGCCAGGCCAGGCTGTGGTGGGCTACATGGCCACTGTCTCTGGCCTCCTCAAAGTCGTTCAGGGCTTTGTGGCCTGCATCATATTTGGAGCTCTGGCCAACGGGAGCGAGTATTCCCGCTATGCCGCCACAATCTTCTGTGTTGTCGTCTATGCTTTCTGCTTTGCTCTGACTGCACTGGTGGTCGTCATGACAGTGTGTGGGCGGACCAAGGCGGTGCGCTGCTTGCCCTTTGACCGCTTTGTGGTGGTGTGCACCCTTCTGGAAGTTCTGCTCTACCTGAGTGCATCAGTGGTGTGGCCAGTGTTCTGCTTTGACACAAAATATGGCTCTCCATGGAGACCGTCGTCATGCCCTCAGGGGAGGTGTCCGTGGGACAGCAAGGTTGTGGTGGCGGTGTTCTCCTTTGTCAACTTTGGACTGTATGTGGCGGACCTGATCTACTCCCAGAGGATACGATTCGTCTCCTCCCATGTGCACACTAACTCACGAATGTAGCACCAAATCACCATTTTACTATTATATTGGCTTAACAGGTTTAATTTATTAATCTGCTTCATTTGTTTTATTTTGTTTGTGCATTGTTTTAAATATTTAAAGACACAGAAAATATTGAGGGGAAGCGCGATTCCAGGCCCACGACATCCCTGGTGTTGCACATGGTCTAACACTGAGGTGTCCAGACACCCCAGTTTCAATGTGAAAGCAGTGTGGAATGTGAACAAGGAATTTTAACACTACGTCCCCTCTGCCACACCCCTCTGAGGTGACACCCCATCTCTTTAACTCACCCTTTTTGCCCTCTGAGAGATTTCGGGAGAACAGCCAGCCTCACCCATGGAGCCAGGGCTTAGCCTACTGGTTATGTCCTGCCAAATCCTCATAAACCAAGACACTCCCGCTATTCTTGACCTGCGACACACAGACACAGACACACACACACACACACACACACACACACACACACACACACACACACACACACACAGACACACACAGACACAGACACACAGACACACACACACACACACACACACACAGACCCCTTATATTTATGCTCAGATAATACATAAAGTCTTGAATATAAATAGTAAATCTGGCATGGCATCTCTGGCATCCCTGTCATCTGCAAACCCCTCACCAGCGATCTACGGACATCAGCCAGGCTGCCAAAAATAAACGTGAGCTGTATGCACTCATATTGAAGCAGTGAGACAGCATTTATAAGAGACTGGTGTCTTTAAACGCTCTCTATGAAATGCTTCCTTCAGTCTATGATAATAAAAGAAAAGTAGAGCCCATTTCAGCAAGGCCACTGCTAAGATGACCTGCAGTTTGACTGCCATGTTTAAAAACACCCAATATTCACAGTCAACTGCACAATCTGAACATGGTCAGTGTGACCGAGGGAATTTTTGCACATAATTGCAAAAGAAGGAACATGTGACCTAATATGTCCTTAAACAACAGTTCACAACATTTCCTTTATTACATTTACACTGGCAGTTGCAAATTATTTGTGTGGTTAGATGGTTTTTGTACAGTGTAACACTACTGGTACATAGTTTGACATAGACTTAAAAATAATCGATATTTTTATATTCACAATAGATCAAAGTACTATGTGTATATGAAAGGTTTAGCTCATAGTGACAAACCCACTTTACCGTTTTGGTTCACTCTCACACTCTCATTGTTATCAGTCCGTACGTTGGGCAGCTGTTTTAAGTAATAAAGCTCTAAAAACCTATTATAGTCTACCTGTGCAGCACTAAACAGCAGAAAGACACAGTTTGCGACTAGCTGGTGAACAAAGTGGAGCCTTTAGTAACTAAAGAGACAGCAGATATCTCCCTAAGGAGTTGGTAGAGACCGAAAACTAAAAAGCGTGAATATTGGACTTACATTCATCAGGTGGCTCCAAATGAATGCTAATGTTGCTCCAAGTCTGCAGAATGTGTAAAAATAACTGTTTGCTAAGATGTTCGCCATATCAACTTTATAAGGTGATATTATGTCAGTCGTGTTTACAGCTTGTTGGCTGCCCCCAACTGGCCACATCAATTAATGCATGTTTAGATATAACTACAATTATAAAATAATTTTACATGATACAATAAAGACAAACATAATCCGTATACAATACAATTCTGTCTGTTTCTTGTCTCAGGTTTAGCACGTTTTTCTTCTGCTGTACCTCCATGTCATCACGTAAATAAAATAACTGAATGTTCCAAAACTTCAGGCAGGTATGCAACATAACTAAGACTTCCTTGTTAAGATTGTGCCTTTGAAAAAAGGCTTATTTGTGTTGTGCTTAAATGTAAGTTCCCTGACGTTTGAAGATGTTGTTTTACTCCATCTGCCTTGTTCTGAATATGCAACTGTGGGAAATCCCCTTTAAATGTACTAGTGCAGTGCCCGTTGAAAATGTGTTTGGAACGGGCGATTAATTGGCCTGTGGTATTGCTGCTTGTAGAATTCATCAAAACCAAATTGTACCCCAAAATGACTTACAGAAGGACTCCAAGCCACTTAATATGCAACTCCACTGTATAGCCTACTACTGACTTACAGTGTAGGCTACTTCTACATCGGAGGAAGACATTATACTACTGTATTTACCTGACAGAGAACGGGGCAGATTCAGAATGTAATAACAAAATATCACAATGAAAACATGGAGTAATCAGACATTAGCGTCATGGACTCATGGCAGTGTGCTATCCACCTGACCCATGAGAGCTAATCAGCACCTATCTGCGTTCATCAACCACCAGAACCGGACCGTGTGTGTGTGTGCGCAGAGAGAGAGAGAGAGAGAGAGAGAGAGAGAGAGAGACCATACAGGTTTAGTGGCTTGACAGTTAACGGTGAAGTAGGGGATTTGATTCGCGGGGGTATTTTGGCGACTTAATTAACCCGACCCAGGGTGAGTCGGATGAAAACTGATGTATCTGCCCGGTTCAACTCAGAGATTTTCTCACATTGCACAGCGCTCAGAAGGAATAATCTCCGAGATTAAGCTACGTTATGTTCTGCCAGCTGTTCTAAAGTGTTCTGCATGTGGCATCTGCTAATGTGAAGGTTACCTTCCCCCCCCCAAACACGGACACACATACAGATACGTCTCACTATATAAGATAAATAGCCTGCCTTTAAGTGGCATCACGCTCTGTCTGCACTTGTTGTCTGGTTGTGCTTTGCATGTGTGGGATTCTGAAACGTCCTTAAATTCGGGAATTGTTGTTTGTTTATTCAAAGTCAAAGACAGTCCAAAGTAGTGCTACTTTGCACATTTTTGTGGGTCTGAGGTGTATGTCACATTTTAGCTGCCAAAGCTCCGCTGCTCTCTGTCTCTGGTCCTCAGGGTGAGAGGGGGAGTGGCCAGCAGCTAGAGCGGCAAAAGCCAGTGGGTGCTTCTTTTACCTATATATTTATGGATATCTTTTGCATTTCTAATCCCAACAACGTCAAACTTGGCACCGCACTAACCCATGCGCGTAGCAAGACACCTGTCAAGTTTGAAATCCATCGGACTAACGGTTCTAGAGATACGCACATAACACACACACACAGACAGACAGACAGACAGACAGACGTTCCTGCAATTTCCAGATAGATGACTCAAATGATCTTCAGGGTCTACTGTTGGTGTACAGGGAAAGAAAATTAATTCAGGGTTAAGTTCTTAATATGTTTTGTATGTGCTTCCTCCTTTGTTCCTACTTTTTTATCATCTCTTCTCAGTCACCTCCACTTTGTACCAGTTGTGAATAGTTATTTGACATTATTTTTATGCCTAGTCAGTCTGAGTGCTTACCCCAACAGATATTCATCATACAAAATCTTTGACCAGCATTAATTTGCCATGCTTACATGCTGTATGTGTATATGTATTTTTAATTTTGTTCGAAATAAAAATAAATGAAATGAAATTAAATACAAGGGGTGTCACTTCACTTCAGTCAATCAGTCCAACAACACAGTCTATTCACATTTTATGTTAGCCCTTGCAAACACTGTTTAAAGCTGTGTTTATTTGCAGTCCTAGCCAGCTAGCTAGCTGAGCAAGCTAAATGATCTATTTAGCTGAGGCTAGCTGAGCTAGCCAGCAGGGAAAAGTAGCAAACTTGCTCAACATTTGGCTAGCATTACAGCTACCCCCTCCACCCAACATTTTAAATTTCATCATGAACAAATGCCCTACCTTCATCATCTGAACGTTTTTCTTCCTCAGTTTTCTTCAGTTTTTTTCTTCCCCAGAGGGATATGCCTGTCATTACTGTATGACGGACATTACTATATTGTTATATAGCTGTAACATGATTATCCCACAAACACAAGCCAATTAGCTTCACTATCATAGCAGCTTAGTTTTGTTTATTCTCAATTAAATTGTTAAGCTCAGAAGTGCTTTACTGAACACATGAGGAGGGTTGGTTGGCTAGTGAATAATAATGACCCCAATGATCCCTTAATATATTGAGGCTGAGCGGGCTGAGCTTGCAGCTTGGGGCCCCCTCGTGGCTGCGGGGTCCCTATGCATCTGCATAGTCCGCCTATAGGAAGAAACGGCTCTGTGTATCCCCAACTATCCCTGCACACTTTACGGATAAAGGAGGAGAGAAAGAGGCAGTTCTGGCTGCCACCCTCTCTTCTCTTCTTGATTCACAGGAATAAAACAAAAGAAGACATCTAGCTGCCACAACTCAGCCTCACCAGTCTCTCCTTGTCCTCCTCATTTTCTCTTGCTTAAGGCTTCTCCTGATTTTCACCCTCCCTCCTCCCATTTTCTCTCTCTCACACATCATACCAGTCAGTCCTCCTCCTCCGTCTTCTCTCTATCTCTCACTCCTGTCTGCTTTGCTCACCTCAGTAAATCTCATCTCTTTAATCCAGGATCAATGTATTCTCCTGCCCTGTCTAATCTGTGAGTGCTAAGAATGTAATATATTGAGTCCTTAGGAAGCCACTGTGCCACCGCATACGTGAAGCCAGACTGTCTTGGTTCTCAGCAGCAAATCCAGCACCAGTTGGCTGCTCTTGTATCCAAATCTGTCTAAGACCACAGAAAACGTCATTGTGTGTTTTAGAGATTAGCTTTTTTAGACATTGTGCCAGTTTTTGTAAATTAGTAAGTAAAAACATGTGAATAACGTAATACAGAAAAGCAGATGAGCAGTATATTATACGTTGGTTTATGTAAACTGGTGGATTTTTGCAGCAATAAATAACTTTGTGTTGTTAAACTAACGTGTGTGTGTTTGTGGCTTTCAAAAATTATTTCTATGGACAAGCCCTCTGGAAGCAGCACTCGCTCCAATTGCACTCTGACTAACATTTCCAAAGTAGGATACAACATCAGTAGAATATGACAGAGCCCAGAGAAAGCTGCCACTGAAAGTGACGGACTGTGTTGCCACAGAGCAATCTGTAGCTCCTTTATGGCCTTTGCTCTCCCTGCTCCTCTGTAGATCCCCATTTAGCAGCTGTTCCATGTTTGGCACTCATGTCACTTCTCACTCCCTGCGAGCCACTGTCTAAAAACATAGTTGTGTTCCCAAACACACACAGCCCACAGTGTATGAACTCTTCTGACAGAGATGAGCTGGGACAGGTGTCCATCATAACCGTCCCTTCCTGATTCTCCAGCCGGGGGGACATGGAGGGACAGGGGACTGCTGGCTCGCTGTCGTGACTAATCTCTGATGGCGCAGGTTTCTGATGTCAGCTTTGCCTTGTAGCTCTTGGCTCTTGTTTTGCCAAATGTTGTGTGGAACATTGTCAAAGGCCAAATCCTTGGTCCCAGAGGATTTGAATCCATGCCAACTCCCACAGCATCCTGTAGGAAGATACTGTATACAAAAGAGAATGGACACTCATTTTGGAGGCGCTCACAGTAATCAAAATGTAGCATCTGACCATGGGTTTAGATTTGGACACTTTCAGGGGTGGACATAATAGAAATCTAGCAATATGATACATATGTAACACAGTCTCAAAATGGAACATTATTGCAAGGCTACTGTACTGGATTTCATCACACGGTGTTCCTATTTTTTCGTCCAACCCCTGTAGGTAAACCTGTAAGTATGGGAATTTGAAATAGCTCACTATATATTATGATTCTCATTTGTAATCCAATTTAAGTTTATATTGTTTCATGAATGTCAAATTGTATCTGACATTTTTGGCAGGTAACACAACCTGATATACTGATTGAAATAGCTGGTGTTTCACAATAGCATAGACCTATAAAATGAATTAAACATTTATGATGCAGTTTTATGAGTGGCAGTGTTTGTTTTTTCTCAAAGCCACACTTAATGGTTAAAAGAGTTGGTGCAGCATTACAAACTATAGAAGGCCACATTTTGCCCTCTTCAACCTTCTGGATACCTTGACACCTTTATAAACAAAGATAATCTCTGTGACCTAATTGTGTGATTTCAGTCTCACTCAATGCTAAATACCTGTAGAACTGAGAATAGACACACAGAAGAAGTATGACACACAGCTACTGTTCTCTATGTGGTGTTCTTTTGGGAAGTTTACTCCTTTACTTCCTTCCTTTGACACACTGAGCTTCTCTTTCCTCTCTCTTTCCATTTGTGTGCATCCATGTCCCAGAAATGCTTGTTACTAACCTAGCTCTGGGGAGCTTATTCCCTGGCGTCCTTTTTTTTTTTTTTTTTGCCCAGCATGTTTCCTTGGATTAAGGTGGCACCAAAATCATGGTTGCAGCTGTCGCCGTGGTCCTGCTTCACGCCCTGATATGCCCTGTTACACCCTGTTACGCTCTGCTATGCTCTGCGGTGCCCTGCAGTGCCCTGCTACATCCTGCTATGTCCTTCTACGTCCTGCTCTGCTCTGCGGTGCCCTGCTATGTCCGGCTACGTCGTGCTACGTCCTGCTACGCCCTGCTATAATCTGCTGTGCCCTGCTACATCCTGTAACGCCCTGCAGTGCCTTGCTATCCATTATCTTTATTGTGACTATTATTGCCACTATTCATCACACCCCCACCTTGAGACACCGCCTACCAAGAGCCTGGGTCTGTCCGAGGTTTCTTCCTAAAAGGGAGTTCTTCCTCGCCATTGTCGCACTAAATGCTTGCTCTTGGGGGAATTACTGGAATTGTTGGGTCCTTGTATATTATAGAGTATGGTCTAGACCTACTCTATCTATAAAGTGTCTTGAGATAACTCTTGTTATGATTTGATACTATAAATAAAATTGAATTGAATTGAATTGAATTTGTCAGTGAGATTTTGTGATAAGCTGTGGGAAATCCTTTATTAATTTTGGGTTGTACATAAAATTGAAAGCTGACATTAATCTGGATGCCTTAACTTGGCTGCTGTCATTTATTTTCTATTCATTTGTATTTCTTTCTGTCTCTGACTTATTCTTGTCACTCATTCTTGTTGTCTCAGACTGCAGGAGGGAGACATATGCACACTTCTGAAAGATTTTCTGTCTGTGTGTGATATTAAATATGCACATCTCTCACTCAACAAAGCTACCTCTCTCTCTTGCTTGTCCTGACGTCGTCTCACACACACACACACACACACACACACACACACACACACACACACACACACACACACACACACACACACACAACCACACGCCTCTGGGCCCTAATCACTGCAAGCAACAAATTGTTGTGAATGCTTCACCCAGATCAGCTTGTCACTGTTTAAAAGAAGAAAAAAACTGTTTCATGCTCTGTGGTATTTTTAATAAATCTCTTGGGGTTTTGTCAAAAAAAGAAAGACTGAATGAGTGTTGTCACGCCTCAGCACACATGCCGAGTCTGGGTGAAAGATAGTACAGAGGCAGGCAGTGGTAAATTGACTTTGTGTGTATGTGTGTGTGACTGAGAGGCAGAGTTGCAAGGATACACTGAAATGTTCAGCTTGTTTGAGATTAGGTTCGGAAAACAGTTTTGTGGGCAATTATTCCACAAGCCGATGCAATAAGGGGAAGGGGGCACTGTGCCGAACCCTCACCATAACTACTTCACCTGTTATTATGCTCTTTGTTACATCAGTAACAACGGCAATGGCAGTCATTCCCTTTCATCAGAAGGGAATGAATTATCATATTGTTCCCTAACTTACCAACATTCTGTTTTATTCTGAGAAAGAAGATACCGACTTTGCCCCTGACAACCTTCTCCATGACCACAAAAGACATTATACAAGGCTAAGTCAAGCTCCTTGTGATGAGTAAACTGAACTTAATGTGTGAAATTGGTGAAATAACCCTTTAAAATACAATATTATCTATCTATCTAAATGATACCCTGGCACTGTAGAGAAGGGTTTGAAACAGTGTTTACACCATCAGTGTTTACACCATCATGAAAGGAGATAACATATAAACATTAAATTTGGACTTATTCTCTCAGTATTTTAAAGATCCTAGCGACGGCTCTGGGAAAAATAAATGACTATTTCAAGGTGTTCACCTGTAGAGAATAAACTGATGAAATTATATCACTCTGCCCAGCTGACTGAAGAAGAGTATCCTAACAGCTGGTACCCTTGGAGGGCCATGCATTCTACAGTACTTTATATATAGACAGGAGCATATGCAACCCCTCAGTCTGCATTCCTGTCCAATGCCACTGTGAGAAAATAAATGGAGCGAGGTCCCACAAAGGAGACGTACATCACCTCTTGTGAAGTGTAAATTTAGTCTGGCATGTTATGGTATGGCATGAGGGAGGAAGAGTAGACAGACGGAAGGGTCAGTCCTATTAAAATGTGTACAGGGGAGATTTTAGCATCAAACTGACAGTTACAGGCCAAGTTCATGGCTTATTTTGGTAATATGTATTGGAAAACTACCAAGGGATAGGTAGCAGCAGTACTGTATTTGAATGCCTTGGCTCATTAGTGTGTGTGCCATCCGAGTCGGCTTTATTTTAGGTTCTGTCAAATCTAAGGGGAGAGGAAGAAGCACTGGTCGGCAGTCTGCTGTTAGAAAAACAATCCCTTCATTCAAATTCAGGTCCCTTAAATATCACAAGTCCCTTCTGGTGCCCTGAAGTGTTTTGGTGAGTCATCTTCAAGTCTCCATTCAAAATAATGAACCCTGAACATATGCCCAAATCATTCATGTGGAATATATTTCTGTTGGCATGTGAAAAGGTGATGTGTTCTAGCCAGTGCAACATCACAAAAAAATTGCAATGATTTCTGGTGTATCACAAAAACTGCACATATGAACCACATCTGACGGTTTTTATAGTATTTTACTAAAAATCACAAAAACTATTTGAATGAGGTTCAATTAGTTCATAACAACTAAGATAACATTGGCACAGACAATAGAGCTGAAATGATTAGAAGATGACTTGATGAAAATGAATCGGCACACTATTTTGATAAGAGATCATAATAATCGTTTCAGTCATTTTTCCAGAAAAAAAATACCAAACATTATCTGGTTCCAGCATCTGTGTGAGGATTTGCGACTTTTCTTTGTCATATATGATTGTAAACTTAATATGAGTATTGGTTGGACAAAACATGCAATTTAAACACGTAATTTCCAGCTCTGGAAAATTGTGATGGACATATTTGTAACTATTTTCTGACATTTTAAAGACAAAACAATCAATTAATTGATAAAATATTCAGCAGGTAAATCAATAGTGAAAACAATTGTTAGTTAAAGATGTAGTGTAGCTGTTCATGTATGAACAATGAGGTATGGCCTCTGTGATGACTGATGGTGGTTAAGAGGCAGCATTAATAAAAGACAGACACAATATATTATCTAAAGTAGCCTATGCTCTAATTATATAGTATAGATAATAGTAAGATCCTCTCCACCCAAGTCCAGTCTATCTGTGTCGAATCAGTCATACATGTACATGGTCTGAATGGAAACTGTCAGTGCTGGCTTTGTTTCAATATAAACATAACACCACGGTCCCTATATTTGACCTACATTTACAGTGGGGCTGAGTTACCGCCCAGAAGACTGATGCAACTGGGCGTGATGAACGATAAAACTCCGCCCACATGCTGTGATCTATCTCCTCATTGGCCAGAAGATCAGCGTGTCACTGTCGTGATTGGCCAGTCTCACTGTCCGTTACAGTTATGGCGCACATGGGGGTTGAGTAAAGAGGAAGCCACGTTGATACAGAAAGTAGTAGGCTACCGGTATTCTGTGTTTTTCTCACGCCGGGACAGAACCGTCACGTCGTCAACTTACACCTGTAAACTCAGGAACCTCAGTTGAAAGATTTAGATAAAGGTAACCATCTTCGTTGTGTACGAATGTGTCGTATTTATCATCAATTTTAGCCAAGAATAGCCGGTCATCAGCTAGCTATGGAATGCTATCACCGTCCATCAGCATCAAACGGAGCAATGGATATATTAACGGCTTGTTAGCCACCATTAGATAGTGTTAAAAGGCGAACTTCGAGACAAAGTTTACATTGTGATAAACCAGTGATGTTGAACAACAACGTTACAAACTTAGCTGGAAATCAAGACTTCAGGACATCATCAAGATGTCATCAGATTACACTTTATGGAGTAGTTCCATTTACCCTGAACTACAGAATTAATGTGGGCTCAGAAAGGTTTTTTGTTTAATGCAACTTCATTTGAATTTAGAGAAGTTCACATTCACAGTTGTAAATCAGTAAATGTACCCATATCCCACTAAAGTCACTCAGTGTCAAGTGTCAGAGGAGGTGTTTCATCATTCCCTCCAGGAGTTTTCTCTAGATTGCATCATCAGCCTGTCTCTGTGCTTTTCAATAATTAAAAAACTGGATCCACAATTAATCAGAAGTAAACATGTGAATGCATATTGTATATTATGGTGTTTTGTGGGTCTGTACGTGTGGTCTATTGAAATGCATGACAGCGGCAGCTTTTTTTATAGGCTCAAAGACGCCACATCATCTGACAGGATGAGTGTTGGGTTCATTGGAGCGGGTCAGCTGGCTCACGCACTGGTGAAAGGCTTCACAGCTGCAGGTGATGTTTTTTTTCTTTATTGTGCAATATTTGCCTTGTGGTGAAACTAAATTCAATAATGTCAGATCATACATGCATATCGACTGATTTTGGGTCAAATAAAGGGGGGGGGAATTGCAGTCACAGCCACACACACACACACACACACACACACACACACACACACACACACACACACACACACACACACACACACACATACATACATTTCTTTTGTTTAATGAATTCAGTTTACATAGTACTTTGTCTGTTTCATGTTGTGCTGTTACTGTACCATGTGAGTTTTCGCCCCTGGGGATCAGTAAGGGCTTATCTTACAGTTCCCATCTCATTGTACGTCTTCATATCTCACGCTCCACTTCATCCTGTCTCTCTCCCTAGGTGTGATTGCTACACACAGGATAACAGCCAGCTCCCCAGACTCAGATTTGCCCACTGTGTCGGGGCTGAGGGTAAGAAGACACATTTCTTCTTTGTTGTGTGGTGTTTGGAAATGGGAAGTGAAATGGAAACATTGGTGCAATGTGTGCGAGCGTGGGCTTGTCAAGGAGCTTAAAATGTGTGCATGTTGCTGTAGTAATACCTGTTTGTCTTCTTCCCTGTTTCTATCTCCCTATCTCCAGCGCTGGGGAGATAGGTCTGCATTTGTCTCTTTTAAAACAGGCTAACACTAGTATACTGTCAACACCCTCTCTCTGTTTACCATGATTTATTTTCATTTCTTCTTTTTCTGCAGAAAATGGGGGTGAACCTGACGACTAGCAACAAAGAGACCGTCAGTAAGAGTGATGTCCTCTTCCTGGCTGTGAAACCCCACATCATCCCCTTTGTTCTGGATGAGATTGGGCCAGATATTGAGGACCGTCATCTCATAGTTTCCTGTGCGGCAGGCGTCACCATCAGCTCCATAGAGAAGGTCATCTTTTATCACCATCTCTCTCTTGCTCTCTAATCCCGAGTTATTAATCTGCAGAATTTTTACAAATTCTAGATGACTCCATCTGTAGTCTGCACTTTGTGTTACGGCTCTAGCCCACTTCTGATTTACATAACTCTTAAGGCAAAACCAGCCACACTAGTCTTTCCCGTCTTCTCTTCAAGCCTTTCCGTCTTCCTTGCTATCAAATTAAATTTATTAAGCTGTTTTGGAACGCTTCAGAATAGGGCTGGGCGATATGATGATATATGCTTTATACTCTGATCCTTGCACGTTATGTTCTTTTGCACTAAAGTTCCTAATCATTGAGAAAATATTCAGTACTTTTCATTTGTCATAGTTATTTCACACAGTATACAAAAATAGGCTTTACCATGTGGTTATTTCATATTGACCATTTATTTATATTTATTGAATTACCAGAAAACATGCTATATCATGATATATATTGTTATCGAGATATGAAATGACCCATATCAGCCAGTATAGGAGATTTTGGACATATCGCCCAGCCCGATTCCCAAACATGTAAAGAAAATAGTTTTAAATCCTGCCTCTTCTGCACCCCTATCCTTTCATTCTTAAATTCCACAGAAGCTGCTTCAATACCGTGCAGCTCCTAAAGTCATGAGGTGTATGACTAATACTCCAGTGGTGGTGAGAGAGGGAGCTACAGTGTACGCCACTGGGACACACGCAGAGGTAAAGTGGAAGAATTGTTGATACCAGAGTCAAATATGTTTTTAGGATGTCAGTTTTTTTCACTGTATCTCAGATATCTGCACAGAAAGGTTGAACTGGACCTTTTTTGCTTTAACTAATTATCCCACAACATCATTACCATGTTGTCCTCATTTCAGGTGGAGGATGGAAAGTTACTGGAGCAGCTGATGGCTAGTGTGGGTTACTGCACGGAGGTGGAGGAGGACCTCATTGATGCTGTCACTGGGCTGAGTGGCAGTGGACCGGCCTACGTAAGTAACTTCAGGGCAGTGTGTTTGTCACAAAGGGTTGTATGTGAGGTGTGATGCATACACACAGAATCATAGTAAAAGGGAAATAATGGGTGTAATCCTCTGTCCTAAAATAGACTAGATTGGTGTCTGCTGAGTCAATGGATTCAAACAAAAACAGCAAAATGATTATCTTATGTCTCTCCAAACTCTTCTTTTTGCCTTTTTTAGAGAGCTTATTTGGATTGATGTGGAATGATGTGATGTGCTGTTTTTGGTTGCCATTACTTGTGTATCTATATCTTCAGCTGTTGGGCTTCCCAACCAGAGCTTAAACTATTATTTATTTCTTTTTATTATTATTTTAAGATTATTTTTTGGGCTTTTCCACCTTTTATTTGACAGAACAGCTAGGTAAGAAAGGGGAGAGAGGGGAAGACGTGCAGGAAATCATCACAGGACAGATTTGAACCCTGGACGAGTCGAGTCTAAGTACATATGCGCCTGATCTACCCCCTGGTCCTACCCAGCCACAATTATTTATTTCTATTATATAACACTTTTTTTTTTTTTAAATGATTTTGTTGTCTATAAAATGACAAGAATGACAACCGCAAGTGAACAAACCCTCAAAATTAATATTTAATTGTTATTTAACATTCAAAAGCTCTATGTATTCAATTCATAATAAGAGAGAAAAGTAAGCAAATCTTCATAGCTGTAAGCAGCAAATGTTAGGTATTTTCACTTGAATTACTTATCTTAGGTTTTTTGTGAGTTAATTGACTTAGTTGATCAAACGGCAAAGAATTTATGGCTGTATACACAGCGGTCAAAACTATCCTGGTTGTTAAAAATCCTCTGCATGCTCACTCTGTCGTTCAGTGGCTGATAATATTTTTAAGATGTTTTCAGGCTCGAGGTCTAGACATAGGTAAAGCAGTAGCAGGGGGAAAAAAAAGGTCAAATTTGTGCCAGGTTTTTTTTCTCTAATGAAAGTCTCCTTTAGAAAACATGTGAGGGTGCCCTGGTATGGTAATGGCTTTCATTGCCATGCTTGTTTTTTTTCCCAATTCTCTATCATTCCTGCTTTATACGGTCACGTCAAATGCTTGAAAAGATGTGTATTGGTTATGGACCGATCATTAACCGTTAACCTACAAGCAGGCAACTGAATCCCAGGGGGGGGGTTGGAAAAATGGTCCTCCTAATTAACAAAAACGTATGTGTGTAACAGGCATTCACAGCCCTGGATGCTCTTGCAGACGGAGGAGTGAAGATGGGTCTGCCCAGAAGACTGGCTGTTAGACTTGGAGCTCAGGCCCTTTTGGTGAGTTGTGTGTATTAGGAGGCAACAAACGCAGTAGAATTGAGGGGCTGCTTTCAATGCACCAAACATTTCTACTGTCTTATAACTGATGACTTAACTCTCTAAAAATTATGAAACTCTGGAAATATTAAATCTGTGTGGTGCCAAAAGGAAAACAAATTTTAAAGGATTCATTTTCAACATGTAGCTGTTTTCTGCAGGTGATTGGTAAAAGCAGAATTTTGTAATTGCTCCTTTTTTTTTTTTCCCCAACCTGATTAATAAACATAGATATTGCTTGTTTTGATCACAATTTAGACTACTGAAAACAATTTACTTCAAACTGTTTTTGCATTCATGGCAGCTCCTTTTGGCATTTTTACGAGCATTTTGCCTTTTTTTTTTTTTTTTTTTTTTTTCCCTGAATGAGTCTTTTCAGATGTTATTTGTTGTAGACAGTAAATTCCTAATCGTTGGAGTGTCTCCTCTTGTTTGCATGGCTTTATTTGTCTGCAGGAAACACTCATGCTTGCCTATTGTAAACCAACAAGCCGCCTGGAAAATCTTTCACAAAAAAGATCTTTGACTAGGCCTGCATGATATGACCTTAAGTCAAAATCACGATTAATTGCACATTGTTTACCTCTAACGATAAATGAACGATAATTTAAATTTTTGAGTCTTTTTTTTTTTTTTTTTTTTTGTCCTTCATAGTTCAATTGCAAGGTTTGTATGTAAATAGGCTCAAATATTGAAGGTGCAGTATTTTTTTCCACTTCAAAAGTGCTTATTTTTGTGAATTTAAAATAACTGAAGGGAACTATTATGGCTATTTATTGAAAATGTATGAAATTGAAATGAAAGCACACATTACTTGCAATGAAAATGTCTTGTGAGAAAGACAAAACTAAAATGTGACTGGGGAAAATATGTCTAACAGCTTCAGAATTTCGATGTTGGATGGACTTGATTTGTGATTGATTCTACATTACAATTCATGTGTGCACCACTCGCATAATGATGACACCAGCATTTCTGTTGCTGAGGATGAATCATCTGTCTGTCTGTCTGTCTGTCTCTGTGACATATACGTGAACGCTCAGAAATAGTCCCCACCTTTACACTGAACAAAGTCAATCAACACTGTTCTGCTCATCTACCTCATGTATATTTTCAATCTTACAATTACAATATTGTTATTAATATATTACCATTGCACTGAACTGCCTTGCACTATATTTATATTTAAATCTTAAATCTCAGACTATACTGATATTGCACTATTCTTTCCCTCGCTTCAATTGTTATTGTATATATTTTGTACATTTCTAAATGTTATTGTTATACTGCATACTTAACAGTATGTTTTTATATTTCTTACTGTCTTTTCTGTTTTTATTCTTATGTTAAGTGTAGTGCTGCCACTAACGACTAATTTTCTAATGATTCGTCTTTCGACAAATTTTTCGATTAGTCGACTAATCTTAGCGACTAATTTTGTTATTTTGTCCATTTTATTTTGAACTCAACTGAAAGGCCAAAACATAAAATGTAACCTGTGCCATAAACAATATAAATAACTTAAATGTTACCAAATAAAAAAATGACATATGTAGATATACATGTAATTTTAAAAAGCAATAAATAATGATCGATTTTCAAATATTGCACCTGTCAATGCAGAACAAAATATTCTGTAGTCTATTTTGCAGTCAATACTGACGACATTGTCTTTGCTGTAATCAAGTCAGTATATATTTATGTTTAACATGAAGTATACTACTGCTTGAGTGCAGTAAATCAAGAAACATACATGTGTACAGACCAGGCTAGCAGCAGCAGTGCCGCGTCAGACACGTTTCTGGTGTGTAAAGACATAGAAAAATCCACGCAGCTGACGCACAACAGAAACGCCACGCTCACACCACGCAGGCTGTGTGTAGCTGCTCGTGTTTACACTTGCGTGCATGGCGGGGTTTAAAACATTACTGCCAAAGTCTACGTAGCCTGTTTAACATCCAAAGACAGTCATTGTACTTGTCAAGAGTTAATAAACAGTACAGGCTTACTCACCGTTTCATTAATAATCATATACTTACGTTCAGAGGCGGAGTCTGGACTTTTCCCGGTGGGACGGTTGTACGAGTTCCGAGCTCGTAAATACGAGGTCAAGGGGCGTGTTTACGACTTTGACCTGGTAAAAAACGAGTTCCGTGGTAAATAGAACGCGGCATTATACATTGCAAGTTCTTAGCAACACCATCCGGCGGCCTGCCGCAGCCACGCCGCTACCCACTGCGCAGCCTCTGCTCAACTCGTACGGCAAAGTTACAGACCACTCTTTTACCAGCCTCCGCCATTTTTTAAATCAAAGCAGTGGAGGGGGAAGAAAAAGGATAGCAGATTAACCAGCAGGGTGCGCACAGCGCACAGACTGGTGTGGAGGTGAATTACAGCGAGCCATTTGAGACAGGAGACCAAAAATAAATAGGCAGTCCATAGTAAAACGACGACGACGTCGACTTATTTTAATGGTCGATTACGTCGCTAATCGCAGCAGCACTAGTTAAGTGAGTGTTGTACTTTGAGAGCAAAGATTAACCGGAGTCAAATTCCTTGTTTGCGCAAACCTGGCCAATAAAGCTGATTCTGATATATCTGCACTCCATGGCTATGTAGAAGTAAACAATACAGTGTCCTTCATATAAATCCTCAACTCCTTCCACTTAAGTTATTTCTCGTGTTCCTGTTTCTCTTCAGGGAGCTGCTAAGATGCTGCTTGACTCAGAGCAACACCCCGGCCAACTGAAGGACAACGTGTGCTCACCAGGGGGCGCCACCATCCACGCCCTGCACGTCATGGAGAGCGGCGGCTTCCGCAGTCTCCTGATCAATGCGGTGGAGGCTTCATGCATTAGGACAAGGTGAGACAATAGCCGCTTTCCGACCGGAGGGATTTTTGCAGATCTTAGAACATAAAATTCCAAGAACCCTTTTTTTCTCCTCTTCCGACTAGACCAATTTGGGGATTATTAAGTTCCTCTGGCCGCAGTTCCTGTAACTCTTTCAGCTCCTACTTCAGGGCAGGGTCTTTTCTCTTTCCCGCATAGTGGTGGTTAGATGGCTGTGATTATAATAACAAAAGGTCAGTTCCTTTGGCCACTTGGCCAGTGTGAATGCAAATAGCAAAACCGGTTTTGGGGGAGAGTAGTTAATAGAACTGTTTAGAAGTGGACTGTTCCTATAACTACGTTCCTGTAACTACTTGGTCGGAAAGAGGCTAATTGCACCTCAAATGACTCATCTACACAATCAGCAAAACCAGGTTTCTCAGCTTTTCTCACCTATTGCTGTTCTTAACCCCAAATGCCCCAACGATTTCAATTGTCATGGTGTTGTTGATTAGACTAACAAATGTCAATGAACGGTAACGTAACCTAAGTGAAAACAGTGTGTAGTTGTAGTTGATCACTATGATATAAAGACTGCCAAAATATGAACAATAATGTCGCCTATCCAGTAAATGGACGGTACCATAGGATACCGTTACCTGAAACGGGTGATTTAACGACACCACTCATTTTACACACAGTTTAGCAACAAAACAAAATGCTGAGGGAACATTACTAAGTTTTTTTCATTTTGGTTTTGAGCGGTATGCACCCCCACTAACCTGGAAAAAGTTTTGAACAGTAACGTTAATAGTGCGTGTCGGGGGGAATACATCGTCTCCTGCAGCGGGGAGTCAGAGGGACCGCAGCATTCCCTAACGTGAGCTTCTTGTCTCATCTGGGGTCTGATAACCAGTAAATTCATAAAATTCTGTGTCCATAACGTTCCAATATTCTGTAGCTGTCATATTTCGTGGGACCCGCGTGATTGCAGTTTTCATGTCGAGGCTTTTGTCGCCGTTTGTCACTCTGCGTGAGAAACTGCTATACTTGCTGTTGTTTATTTCATTGCCATGACATCATGAGTGACGGCGTCCTGTCACTGTTCCAGTTGCTCTTCCTCAAAGAGGAGAGAGAGCGGATGACAGTTCGCTTGAGTTCAGTAAAACAGACGGCTCTGCAGAGTCGCGTAATTATGACTTTATGAGTTTTCATAAACTGCTGTATAATAAATTTATATAGCGGAAACCAAGTGTCTTCATGCTTTATAAGTTGTAATCATAGATATACAGTGCCTTGCGAAAGTATTCGGCCCCCTTGAACTTTTCGACCTTTTGCCACATTTCAGGCTTCAAACATAAAGATATAAAACTGTAATTTTTTGTGAAGAATCAACAACAAGTGGGACACAATCATAAAGTGGAACGAAATTAATTGGATATTTCAAACTTTTTTAACAGATAAAAAACTGGGCGTGCAAAATTATTCAGCCCCTTTACTTTCAGTGCAGCAAACTCTCTCCAGAAGTTCAGTGAGGATCTCTGAATGATCCAATGTTGACCTAAATGACTAATGATGAAAAATAGAATCCACCTGTGTGTAATCAAGTCTCCGTATAAATGCACCCGCTCTGTGATAGTCTCAGAGGTCCGTTTAAAGAGCAGAGAGCATCATGAAGAACAAGGAACACACCAGGCAGGTCCCAGATACTGTTGTGGAGAAGTTTAAAGCTGGATTTGGATACAAAAAGATTTCCCAAGCTTTAAACATCCCAAGGAGCACTGTGCAAGCGATAATATTGAAATGGAAGGAGTATCAGACCACTGCAAATCTACGAAGACCCGGCCGTCCCTCTAAACTTTCAGCTCATACAAGGAGAAGACTGATCAGAGATGCAGCCAAGAGGCCCATGATCACTCTGGATGAACTGCAGAGATCTACAGCTGAGGTGGGAGACTCTGTCCATAGGACAACAATCAGTCGTATACTGCACAAATCTGGCCTTTATGGAAGAGTGGCAAGAAGAAAGCCATTTCTTAAAGATATCCATAAAAAGTGTCGTTTAAAGTTTGCCACAAGCCACCTGGGAGACACACCAAACATGTGGAAGAAGGTGCTCTGGTCAGATGAAACCAAAATCAAACTTTTTGGCAACAATGCAAAACGTTATGTTTGGCGTAAAAGCAACACAGCTCATCACCCTGAACACACCATCCCCACTGTCAAACATGGTGGTGGCAGCATCATGGTTTGGGCCTGCTTTTCTTCAGCAGGGACAGGGAAGATGGTTAAAATTGATGGGAAGATGGATGGAGCCAAATACAGGACCATTCTGGAAGAAAACCTGATGGAGTCTGCAAAAGACCTGAGACTGGGATGGAGATTTGTCTTCCAACAAGACAATGATCCAAAACATAAAGCAAAATCTACAATGGAATGGTTCACAAATAAACATATCCAGGTGTTAGAATGGCCAAGTCAAAGTCCAGACCTGAATCCAATCGAGAATCTGTGGAAAGAACTGAAAACTGCTGTTCACAAACGCTCTCCATCCAACCTCACTGAGCTCCAGCTGTTTTGCAAGGAGGAATGGGCAAAAATTTCAGTCTCTCGATGTGCAAAACTGATAGAGACATACCCCAAGAGACTTACAGCTGTAATCACAGCAAAAGGTGGCGCTACAAAGTATTAACTTAAGGGGGCTGAATAATTTTGCACGCCCAATTTTTCAGTTTTTTATCTGTTAAAACAGTTTGAAATATCCAATAAATTTCGTTCCACTTCATGATTGTGTCCCACTTGTTGATTCTTCACCAAAAATTACAGTTTTATATCTTTGTTTGAAGCCTGAAATGTGGCAAAAGGTCGAAAAGTTCAAGGGGGCCAAATACTTTCGCAAGGCACTGTATATATAACATATTATGTAACCATAGATATAAAACAATATTGTTCTATATCTATGGTTGTAACACTGAAAGAAAATTGATACACACACACACACACACACACACACACACACACACACACACACACACACACACACACACACACACACACACACACACACACACACACACACACACACCTACATGTGTATTTTATATCTAAACACTTCCCCTTCCTCTTACAGGGAGCTGCAGTATCTGGCAGACCAGGAGCGCATCTCTCCAGCAGCCATTAAGAAAACTACACTGGACAAGGTGCTCCAGCAGCCCGGAGTCACAGTTGGCGGAGTGGCTAATGGGAACGGCAAATCGGGGCTCAGCCTGTTCAACAATCGCGGCCCCAATATCAAGAAGAAGAACTGAGTATTCTGAGGCAGGCACACACACAAACACATCACAGGTATAAGTGCACCAATGTGTGGGTACACACGTGGACATACTTGCATCTTATATCCGAAATCTCATCCAAATCCCTTTACATAAACGCAAATAATTTATTCCTATTTGAGTTACATGCGGACAGTGGACGTGCTGGTGTCACCACCACATAAGCACAGGTGCATTCTGGTTGCATTGCCCACAGTTATAGCCTTATGTTGTGATGCAGAAATACTTACTACACAAATCCAGATGCACACTGAAGAGAAATAAGTGCATTTACAATCTGTTGTCTGTCCGTGTTAAGGCTCTAGACTATCTAGGGCTGTTAAACGGTAATGACCCGGTGGGCCATCATGGGATCCTGGTACTCACCAGGCAACAGATGGCTGCTGGGATACCGTCAAGCTTTTAATGTTTGTCTTCAATGTCTTTCTTTAAAACAAAAATGAAGCCACAATGTAAAATGTACCTGTACCCTTCTATTGTTTGTGCTAATAATTATATTTTGTTTGGCTAATAGTTTATACTGTTAACAAAGACTGAATGGCTGAACAAAAACATGTAATGACTTTATTTTTGGTTGTTTTAATTGTTGTATGCGAACACTATGGTCTTCAATGTTATAACAGGGTTTCTAGCACATTAGGAACATTGTCCCTTTGAACCTGGGGCGCACAATATACTGTTTCTTCATATAAAGGTCATTCCAAGCTTTAAAACATCTCTGATGTCAACAGTTTCCTCAGATCCCTTTGTTGAATTTCTGTTTTAAGGGGTCTTAAAACCCAAATCTTGAACTGTTATCTTAACCCCCAATTGTTTTATAATATGAAGGCACTTTTTACATTTTCTCTCATAAAGGAATGTGATGTTACCTGAAAGTCCTACAAGATATTCATTTACACAAGAAACAAGAATATAAATAATGATGTAACAGCATTACACCAGTCCGTCCTAATTGTGTATTTCATTGTATTCGTTACATTTCTATCCCCCTTAATGTTTGTTATGTATTGTTCTGTTTGGCATATTAACCAGTGAGTTGGTGTGCTGGTCAAAAAGTCAATATTAAAGAAGCAGAATCAAATAATTTAGTTCCAAAGCTAGTTTGTCCCTGAATTGAATGAGTCTGGTTTGACTCTCAGTACTCTGCACTGACTCTACTTTTGTATGCTGTTCCATCTCGGCTCTATTTATTTTCCCAACTCTGTAGTATGTGTGTTTGTTTTAGTTATAGTTTGTCCTAGAGCTAACCAGGCTGTTATTAGTGAGTAATTCATTATTATTATTATTATTATTATTATTATTATTATATATTATTATAATAAATTAGATGCACCCTTGCCTACAGATGGCGCCCTATGATCAATTGACCCAATTGCACGTGTCTACTAAGATCGTATTACCCTCTTCACATAGCTGCCGGTTGAGAGTGCCTTAAAATTGATCCTACGATAGTGCTACGATTACCTGTTTCACCCACTCATCACAAACGTTTCCAACATTCTGTCTCCTCTGGTACATCGCTGCCTATCGAGTCTCTTCCCAATCAGATTCCTCTTCTCCCAAAATCTGTATCTGTGTATATGCCTTAAAGAGGTAAATGTGTTTTTCCTCACTGGCCTGAAGATGCATTGTGATTGGCTGTTCTAAGAGGAAACACAGGCAAATTTTAGAAGCTCTGTTTTAGCAGAACGTATGACCAGTGAGTGGAATCATGGATTTTTCTGCAGATCCAGCCATCTCCTCTTCCCTTTTATTGGGGTTCACGTAATTATTACTTAACAAGTTCAAAAACATGATGGTGCCGTCAGTGGGGAAAGAAAAACCTTTACTTAGAAAAAAGTAATATAAAAATACTCCATTACAAATAGTCCTGCATTTACAAACCCCAATTCCAATGAAGTTGGGATGTTGTGTAAAATGTAAATAAAAACAGAATACAATGATTTGCAAATGCTTTTCAACCCATATTTAATTGAATACACTAAAAAGTTTGATGTCTGCAACACGTTCCAAAAAAGCTGGGACAGGGGCAACGAAAGACTGGGAAAGTTGAGGAATGCTCAAAAAACACCTGTTTGGAACATTGCACAGGTGAACAGGTTAATTGGTCATGATTGGGTATAAAAGGAGCATCCCCAAAAGGCTCAGTCGTTAACAAGCAAGGATGGGGCGAGGTTCCCCTCTTTGTGAACAGCTGCGTGAGCAAATAGTCCCAACAGTTTTAAGAACGTTTCTCAACATACAATTGCAAGAATTTAGGGATTTCATCATATACAGCCCTCAAGATTCAGAGAATCTGGACAAATCTCTGCACTTAAAGTAAGCGGCAAGGCTGAAAACCAACATTGAATGCCCGTGACCTTCGATCACTCAGACGGCACTGCAATAAAAACCGACATCATTATGTAAAGGATATTACCATGTGGGCTGAGGAACACTTCAGAAAACCATTGTCTGTTAACACAGTTCGTCGCTACATCTACAAGTGCATGTTAAACTCTACCATGCAAAGCGAAAGCCATATATCAACAACACCCAGAAATGCCGCCGGCTTCTCTGAGCCCGAACTCATCTGAGATGGACTGACGAGTCCAATTTTTTAAATTGTTTTTGGAAATCATGGACGTCGTGTCCTCCAGGCCAAAGATGAAAAGGACCATGCAGATTGTTATCAGCGCAAAGTTCAAAAGCCAGCATCTGTGATCGTATGGGGGTGTGTTAGTGCCCATGGCACGGGTAACTTGCACATCTGTGAAGGCACCATTAATGCTGAAAGGTACATACAGGTTTTGGAGCAACATATGCTGCCATCCAAGCAAAGTCTTTTTCAGGGACGTCCTTGCTAATTTCATCAAGACAATGCTGAGCCACATTCTTCACGTGTTACAACAGCGTGGCCAGTGTGAAACGCAAAATACGACAACGGAGACCCCGGATTGTTGAGCAACTGAAGTCGTACATCAAGCAAGAATGGAAAAGAATTCCACCTACAAAGCTTCAAAAATAAGTGTCCTCAGTTCCGAAACACTTATTGAGTATTGTTAAAAGAAAAGGTGATGTAACACAGTGGTAAACATGCCCCTGTCCCAGCTTTTTTGGAACTTGTTGCAGGCATCAAATTCAAAATGAGTAATTGTTATCAAGTTATCAGTTTGAACATTAAATATCTTGTCTTGGTAGTGTATCCAATTGAATATAGGTTGAAAAGGATTTGCAAATCATTGTTTTCTGTTTTTATTTACGTTTTACACAATGTCCCAACTTCATTGGAATTGGGGTTTGTAATATACTAAAAGCACAGAAGAATTATCAACTAAATACACTCATAGATTTATACTACAAATGTAAAATAACTCAAATGTCCCATGTGACTGTTATATTATTATAAATGACATTATTGGATTGTCAATACAGTTTATTCTGTGTGGAAATCAATGTAAGTGTCATTTTACTGTTTTAGGTGCTTGAGATTGAATTGTAACTCAGTTATTTATAGTTTGGTAGTTTAGTCCAGTGGTACTCAAACTAGGGGTCAGACCCCTCAAGTGTCACCAGATAAATCTGGAGTCTTGAGATGACAAATGACAGGAGAGAAGAAAAGGTTCTGTGCAATTTTATTTATATATATATATATATATATATATATATATATATATATATATATATATATATATATAATTTTTTTTTTTTACTTTTCTCAACCTTTTGGGGCTTCAACTGGTTATTTAAATAAAACTATTTGAGAAGTATAAAGGGGGGTGGGGGATCTAGGGGCCTCAATTGCACACAGGTTTTTTGGTAAAGTGGTCACAAGCCAGAACGATTAGATTTGCATGCATATGTTGTATTTCTTAAGATTGCCATAGTTTTTTTTTATGTGAAATCTTAATCTGAAATACTCCACTACCTCTGTGTGCTTAAGTACAGTACTTGAATAAATGTTACTTTCCACCAATGGGTGCTGCAAGCTTAGAAACAAAATATCAATGAGTTCTGAATTGGTGTGATAAGAGGACAGAAGTGCAGTTACATTTGGGTATGTTATGAGATTGCAGTAAGTGCAGCAGACTTGAAGTCTGTGAAGTACTCAAGTCTATATATTTGGGCCCATTCTTACGCTACAGGCTGCTACATTTGGGATTAACAGATGCCACTTTGTGTTGGAATGAGATAGGCCTGTGGGTCTATTCAGGCAACACACAGGTGCATAATGGCAAAGTAAAAATGATGGAAGAAAAGTGATGGTTTGTGAAGAGCCATGTCCTCATTATAATTGAACAATTTGTAGCTGTTGTAGGATTAGTTTATTTTCCTTAAACTAACACACACACCAGTGTCCCTTGATTAAATTGAGTCCCACATGCTCTTACTGCACTCGGGCTGTTTATTTGTGCGTTCACCGATTTTTCCTCCGCTGCTGAAGTGTCTCGGTAATCCCTCTTTTTATTGTGAAAGGTTATTCTCCGCATGCTCCTGCCTCTGTCCGTTAAGATTAGCCATTCCTGGAGTGACTTCCATTTGCCTCTCATTATTAGACTTCTGTTACCTTTCGTCGGTCAGTCAGCTTTGAGCGCCTCTCTTCCACCTAAGGTGAAGACGATGTGCTTCTGAGTCAATCATCTTGACACTGGCAGTGGGTCTAAAATGGCAGTTCAATGGCAGATAATCCTGAGTGGAAAGTTGTGTGTGCGTGTGCGTGTGCCCATGTGCGTGCTCCAGCTCAGCATGGGATTTCTATCCACAGGTAGGCCAGATGCTCCCTGTCATCTCTATTCAATCAATGTAATCACTGACCTTTTCAGTAACATGGGTGTTTGCATATGGTATCAAGACCAGGGGGAGTGCCAGAAACCAAAATGAGTGAATAGATGGAAGAGCTCCACCACCAAACATCCACCTAACCCCCTCTAAAATGAAAAACTTAGAGAGACGAGCTAGGAAAGTGTGTGTGTGTGTGTGTGTGTGCGTGTGTGTGCGTGCGTGCGTGCGTGCGTGTGTGAGAGAGAGAGAGAGAGAGAGATCTCCAGGCTGATACAGTATCAGCTTGGTGCAGCTGTCTAGTGCAACGGTCGCAGAAAGAGGAAGCTCTGACAGTTACCACACATTGAGTGAATCTGCAGTATGGGCTTCCCTCTCATGCCAGCGTGCAATGTACAGTATAGAGAGTTCCTGGGGACACACAGCTTTGGTCTACCGATGCTTATCTGGGAATCGGGACATGCACACAGGTGTGTTGGAGAGGGTGAATATGGTCTGTCCCCATATTTAGAACTTTTACTTAATTAAAAGGATGCTGCACTACAAGTTATACATATTATACAGAAATGTGTCTTTCAGAATGTTATAATAACCATATTGTTAATTATTATATTGGATTATCGCTGCTGATGCATTAACATAAACGCAGCATTTTATTTATTGTATCTGTAGTTGAGGTGAACTACTTTACATGCTGTTATTTGACAGTTTCTGGTATAAAAACTATTTTCTTAACTGATAAAATGCTTGGCATGTAAAACTCTCAAATTCCTTCAAAACTTCAAAGTAAATGTAGTTGAGTAAAAAGTACAATATTTCCATCTGAAAATGTATTAGAGTACAAGTATAATGTAGTTTAAAGTAGTCAGCTCAAAATACTCAAAAGTACCTCAAAATCATAGCACTTCAGTAAATGTACTTAGTTACTTTTCACCACTGCCTCTGTGTTGACACATCAAGAATGGTGAAGAATCCTCTGTGACGGCCTACAAGCAGTGGTGGAAGAGGTACTCAGATCTTGTACTTTAAGTAAAAGTAGTAAAAAACACAGTGTATAAATACTTTGTTACAAATGAAAGCACTGCAAGTAAAAGTGCTTATTATGCAGAATGGTCCATTTCAAAATGATACAATCTGCAAAGTGACTAAAGCTGTCAGATAAATGAAAAGTACACCTTAAAAGTGTAAAGTGGCACAAAATGTAATTACAAGTAAAGTACAAGTACTTGGGTAAATGTACTTAGTTACTTTTAGTGGTACCACTGCCTACATGCTACCAGTATAATGAGCATTTTTACTGGCGTTTCCTCATATGTGCAGGATGATGCATCTCCTCGAGCTTGCATTCATCGGTAGTGTGGGCAAGGGAGGCTCTTCATAAAATAATAAGAAACACATCATGACACATGATAAAATGTCTGGAGCTCCTTTGGATAAAAAATGACTAATCCTGAAATCAATTCAATTCAAATCAATTTTATTTATAGTGTCAAATCATAACAGGAATTATCTCAGGACATTTTACAGATAGAGTAGGTCTAGACCACACTCACAATTCTTAACCTCACTCATACAGTGGCTGTATGTGATGTATGTATGGCATACAGGTTGTATGATTACATTTCGGCTAAATAAGAGTCATTTCTTAAATATACCACACAATATTTAGGTGGTATTTAAAAATGAATCTTCACTTTTTGCAGGCTGGTGGAAATTTGCTTTGATTTCTTAAAGGCCTGTGAACACAGATGCGGAGATGTCACTCGTTGAATATGTAATACCGGCTATTTTATCATAAACTAAGTGGCATTATCCAGAAATAGGCTGCTAATGGTTGAGTGCTTTCTTGTCTTGTATTGAAAGTCATTAGTTTCTCAGAAATGGAAATGGAGTATTGATAAACTACTGTACATTGGTCCTAATAGTTTTGTTTTTAAATTGTCCTGTAATTGAGGATGGATTGTGTGTGATCCGTTTATACAGGTTTATGGCTTTCAGTTAGCTTCTGAACTAAAAGCAGATTAAAAATGTGGGATTTTAAAGTTGCCAACCAGACAAAAATGCAAAATTAGGCCTACTTTAAAGTCAGTTAGTATATGAAACCTATGAAAAACATATTTTGACCCCCCCCCCCCCCCCCCCCCCCCCCCCCAAGTGTCATACTGTTGCATCCTAAATGCAATTATTTACAACGTCATGGCCTCAGGAAAAATGGGAAACATCAGTTTTTGTGAAAGTGAAAAATGTGTTCTCTGGAACCTGAGTCATGACCTCCTCATTTCTGATATATCACATCCTTCTTTTAGAGGAAGTACAACCGTGATATAGATCTACATGTCAGTTAGATGTCATTAAGGTCATCAGCTTAAAAAACAGGACATGTATTATACAATATTTAATATCTTTCCCAAGCCATACATTTATGTGTTGATAAATATTTTTTTTTGACTGTGTGTGTTACAGTAGCATAGCTCTACTTATGCACATTTTGTTTTTAATTTAGTTTTTCTTGTTAGTTTGTTTTTAGCATGTAGCCCAATTTTAGTGCTGTATTTTTCTTTTTTCTTTTATGAAATCACAAAAAAAGTTTTAAATTAAAAAAAAGAAATAAAAAAAATCACAGTATCTTCAACTCTGGTGTCACATTTAATACATGTAGCCTACATACAAAATATATAACTTTCCCAAAGCTGATGGTAATCAATAAGAATGACAGCATCAGATGTTTTCTTTTTAATTCCATCACTCTGTAGCCTACTATTTTTGGGGCCAATCAAGTAGCCTACTTCAAATGTTAGCTCTAAGTGCTAGCTAAGTTTAGAAATATGCACAGAGGTGGGGCTGTCTTGTCACCCTTCCACACTGACTGTTGTTAACAACAGTCCATCACAGCGTAGTAGTGTCTTATGTCTCTTTAAATACGGGTTGCGTAGATCCTTCATGAATGAAACCATGTGATCCAAACATCAGTTGACGTCTGGCGCCTCCGACCATAGACTAAAAACAAGCGAGGAAGGAGTGGATATATGTAGACCTGCGAGAAGGCGTGAGCGGAAAAAAACATTTTTCCAACTGTCTGTCTCCACACCGGTTCGACCAACCATCGGCTAACCCAACCTTCGAAGGTGCGGTGGGCGAAAAGCGCCGGTTTGACTTGTGGTGAGTCAGCTTTGTCGAAATCAAAATTAAAATTGCTTTAAAAGTGCTGAATATAGAGGTGTTGTTTTGCTGAGTGTGCAATGCCACCGCCGCTGCCATGCCGTTATCGCCGCGCTTGTGTTGCCGCTTGTTCCGTTGCGCGATGCTTCCGCTGCGTTGTCCTGCTCAGCCGAACTCACAGCAACGCCGCTGCCGTTTAAAGGGCAGCAGTCCGGTAGTGCTGAATCATCACGATCCAGTCGTCATCCACACCTGCACATACGGTTCCGAGAGACCGGGTCTGTTCGAGCGAACAGTCACGCCGACCGACCAACCGGGGATTTCATACTAACACAGACAAAGGGGGTGTACGTTTCGTTGCGTACGGCTGTCAAGCTTAAAAAAGAAGCCATGTGTCGGAATTAGAAGACCGTGCGGGGAGTCCGAATGCAAGTCGGCTTTCTTTGCCGTTGGTATGGCCGGGGATTCCCCTGTTTTATGGCTACTAAATGGCTAGATATTTAGAAAGGTGAACGCAAGGAGAGCTAGGGATAACCCTTAAGGTAGAGCAACAACTTAGGACAGCGGAAACCTTCGAAAACAACACATAACCTCAACGTTAGCTTCCCCGACTGTCCTCTCTTCGGGGTGCTGAAGCGGCAGCGGTGGACACAAACTGGAAGCCTCCCGCTGTCGCTTCACAAACCGATTCTTGAGTTGCTTCTTTACAGGTAAGATGTGCAATCAGCTGTTCGTTAAGTGTGTGTGCTGGGATTTTTTTTACTTGTTTTGCGAGTGGTAATACGGACTCTTAAGGTAACCTTTCGTCCACTCTCTGCTTGCTGAGTTGGCGGTGTGACAGAAGTAAAATGTGTAATGAATAAAAAGCCGGTGACAACAATAAACAACTGTGCTGTCGTAGTGTATTTATAACTGTCAAACGCCCAGCGGCTAGCTGGAGAGTATAGCCCTTAGTGAGAGGGCAGCAGTGACTGCTTCAGCGACTGTTTTGACATTTGCTTTGTGTCAGACGCTGTTCTAACGACAGGCCTTCTGTTCATGTAGCTATCTATTCACATTAGGTGATACATTTGAACGTTTAAGTGACTTGTGTTGTCGGTTCAAACAGAGAGAATTAGTATATTTCCTGGTGTGACCGGTTGTAGACCGGCTGGGCTCGCGGCAGAGATGCTGATTCATCACAACGTTGTTATTTCTCAACGTTTGCGCGAGCAGAGCGGAGGCATGAGGGAGCCATGGCAACATGGCACCGGCGGTAGGCGGGCGGACAAAGGTCTGGCGCGAGGGAAGGCAGAGCTGGGTTTGTATTGGGGGGTTTGGCTCTGAAATAGATAGGTCCGGTCATGTAGTGGATTTTGACGTATTTAGGGGATAAAGAGAGCTTATGTGGGCTGCGGAATGTGCGTTTTAAAATGTCAGTGCTAATGTTTGTAATTTTTTTCAGTGAGGTTTGGTTAATCAGTGGGATCAAATACATTTTCAATCAAAGTGGATTTAGGGCAAATGGGAAGAATGTGCACACAGGCATGGTAACTATCCTGTAAATTATTTAGTTTATTAACCTCTTTATACTTTTGGGTTATGACTTGAATACAAATTTGTTTTTACAGTCACAAGCAGACAACCAGTGATACTGTCCTTGATATTTTTTTAGTGACCTCACTCACCTTTTGTCTGAAAGTCTACAAATCATAAATTATCCTGGTGTATAAATATTAAATATACTTGGAGAAAAACTAATGAAATGGAGGGGTAGGAGGCATTCCCATGTCAGTTAATGTTGCACATTGACTGCTCATGAACCCACATAGGGGGCTAAAAAAAGAAATGAACTCTAATGCATTGCAACAGAATATCCTTGATTGATTTCTTGTAGATGGGCCATTATCTGCTGCCTGGTAGCAACCTATGATTATTGCAACTCTTAAACACTGAAGAGTAATAGGGAAGCTCTGTGGGCTCAAGAAAAACAGAAACTTCACCCCCTAATGACTCCATATCAGCAGCTTTAGTTAGAGTCAGCACTCTGCGGAGTGTATCAAAAGTATGTAGTAAGCAAGTTGGCAAGTACTGTAATAGAGGGTCATAATGATGAAACAGTTGTATTGGAGAGAAGAGCAACCCCCCCGTACTGTCTCTCTCACACACACACACACACACACACACACACACACACACACACACACACACACACACACAACCAAGGGGCTAAACTTTTTTTATACTTGGTATCAGTATTTAATCAGTGCTTGAAGTGCATTTCTCTGTCAAGTACTTTCCCCATCCTTCCCTGGTGTTCACGGTAATTGAACGCTGACCAATGCTTATGTGTGCAACTTTGCTGATGGTGGCGGAGCGGCAAGGCGCGCGGAGCAAGGGGGATGAAGGAAGAGGGAGGAAGAATGAGAGATGGGATTTGCGGAGAGATTGAGAACAAGGACCTTTTTGTCTTCAAGGCATTCCCCTGAAAATGCTGAGGCGAAGCAAATGCGCTCTCGCTTGACAGATGGCGTTTTCACTTGTTACTTACCACAGCTAGTTTCTTTGCCTTGCCGTGTGTGTGTGTGTGTGTGTGTGTGTGTGTGTGTGTGTGTGTGTGTGTGTATGTGCATGTGAGAGAGCAGGAAATATAAAACACCTAGGCCTAAAAGATGCTAAGATCTAATTGGGGCTGTGTGTGTGAGAGAGAGGGAGCACAGTAAGCACTAAGGTGTGTGCGGGTGTGTGTGTGTGTGTGTGTGTGTGTGTGTGTGTGTGTGTGTGTGTGTGTGTGTGTGTGTGTGTGTGTGTGTGTGTCTTGCAATATGTAGAAAGATGTAGCAATGGGAGGTGATTTGACTATCAGTTGGCCATTACAACATTTTGCACTTGGCAGTTGATTCCTTTATCCTTTAACAATGTCTGCCCCGACACTTCACTCTTCAGGAGGAAGTCCTAAGTAACGGAGGACAGAGGATTGTGTCTGTGTGTGAGTGCTCATGTACACTTGTTTGATTCCCTGCATGTACAGGGGTCAAGTTTATATAACACTAAAAACCTCCTCTAGGTGTGTGATGAAGTAAAGATAGGACAGGAGTTTATACTGGGAGGAAGAGATGCACTCATGTTGAGAACTGAAACAATAAGTTGATATATCAATTAGTAATTAGAGAATTAATCTGCAACCATTATTTAAGTCTCTTCCCCCCCAGCAAAATGCTAAAAAAAAGAACTGGTTCAAGTTTCTCAAATGTGAATATTTGCTGTTTTTTTCTCTTATGATATATCTTTGGGGTTGTAGACTGCTGGTCAGATGAAACAAACTAACAAATATGTCAGCTTGGGCTTTAGGAAATTGTGATGGACATTTTCTCTATCGCTTGGCATTTTACGTTCATTATTGAGAAAATAACCATCATTAATCACTGATGAAAATAATTGTTAGTTTGGATTAGTGTCTTAAAAGCTTTGTCTGTTTTGTGTTTTATAACCAATTAATCTATGAAAGGTCAGAAATTGTTAAAAAAATGACCGTCACCAAAGGTGATTTCTTCAAATGCCTTGCTTTGTACGACCAAAAGTCCAAAAAACAACTAAATATTTGGTTTATAATGACATATGCAGACTTTTTTTGTTGTTTGACTTATCAATCAATCACTAAATCCTTTCAGCTCTAGTTTTATTAAACGTTTACAAGGGATGGGCACTTACAAACATGCAATACAATATCACAGCCTTGCCATAAATGTTACCCTTGTGAAGCTAATAATGTTCAACTTTTGTCTTACTGATTTCCAATAGCGATGAGTATCGTTACCTTTTTATACCGGTGCCTATAATTTACAGTACCTGGGTTTCAGTACTGATGCACGTACCAAAACAATACTTTATTTCATATCGTATACTTTAAAGAATATAAGTGTTTTTCGACAAACCTTCTTGTTAATGAAACAAGGTAAAATTGTGTTAATGTTGTCTTAACATGGAACAGCCATAAAATAACTTTCCTTGAATGAAAAGTCTAAAATTAGTAAAGTTGCAATATCACCCAGGAAATATCTTACTAAAATAGGAAAACAATACTAAGGAACTGAGCAAGCATTCTGGTACTCGACAGTTTTTGAAACTCAGTGCTATGGACACATTGTGAAAGTTATTACTGTTCAATACACAACCTCAAATGTCAATGAGGTGTTCATTCAAGTCTATAATTTTAAGGTGGTGGTTAATGATATTTTGGTCCTAATGTACAGCATTACATTGTAACTAGTCTCTCATTGCCAGACCTTCCTCCACAGCGCTGCGGAGGAGGGTCTGGCGAGTCCACACAGCATTCCGGGATGGGAGAAAACGTGCTCTGGTTTATTGGCATTTCTTTAAACCAATCACAACTGTCATGGGCGACGCTAAGCTCAGGACACAATGACGGCGCCTCTACAAAATAGCCTCTGGAAGGAACTTAATTTGGTGGAACAAGTGCTCGTTCAAAAGTTGTTTTAGAACAGAAATCTCAGATTGGACAGATAGTCTAGCTAGATGTCTGGATTTACCCTGCAGAGATCTGAGGAGAAGTTAACCATAGTCCTCATAAATCGGCTCAGGTTTAAAATGCCAACACAAAGAAAGCGGAAGGTGAGGGACATCTGGCGGAATTTCCGGCGGCACCTGAACAATCCCAGAAATTAAACGTCGTCGATATAGACTACATTAGTAACATGTTCCTGTTTTATTGTTTCTTTATCCATCTGCGCTCTGGGATTTGCATTAAAGAAGAAAATTCACAAAGGCATCCTTTATTGCAGGGTTATAGTACTGGATTGCATTAGATTGCACAGGTGTTCACAATATTGTGTCCAACGTGTGTGTGTGTGTGTGTTTGTGTGTGTGTGTGTGTGTGTGTGTGTGTGTGTGTGTGTGTGTGTGTGTGTGTGTGTGTGTGTGTGTGTGTGAGAGAGAGTTTCGTGTTTGTGGAGATAATTTCTAAGTACTGCATGTTTATGGTCTTGTTTACTACTGGGATCCATTTAAAAAAAAGTCTTGTTATGTTTGCAAATTTCTGAGAGCGGGAGAGACGTAAAAAGTGATAAGTAAAAGACGGAATGGGAGAGTGGGTGAGAGAGAGGAGAGAGGCAGAGAGAAAAGGAAGCAGTGGGGCAGATCAATAGTTGAGTGTTTTTTCTCCACAGTAATGATGAAATATGGTGTAAGCAGATCTGGTGCATAATCATTGCTGTGTGTGTGTGTGTGTGTGTGTGTGTGTGTGTGTGTGTGTGTGTGTGTGTGTGTGTGTGTGTGTGTGTGTGTGTGTGTGTGTGTGTGTGTGTGTGTGTGTGTGTGTGTATAATGTATCCTCCCTCCACAAGTGTCTTGACTCCTTATTTACATAACCTCACTGAGAACCGAAAAATGTACGAAGCAAGATAAATCCCATTGCAAGGGAAGTCAAAAGGATTTGGAAATGGAAAACATGTTTAAGTTCAGTAGCTCACATTACTGATCCAACCTTCTGTCCTGAAATTTGTTCAAACACCAATATTACAAAGCTGCTTTTCTGTACCAAAAATCTCAACTCTGTGATCAGCAATCTGAGTCAACTTCTCATATTTTCCCTCCAAGGACCTTTGAGTTATTTTGGAGGTTTTTGAGAAGGCCATAGTTAAACGAGACTGCTTGTTTCCACACATACACAAATAGAAACACATACACTCCATACCAGAGCAGTGATTTTGTTTTGCATGCAGTGTTGAGATATTGGGAATAGTAGCCGTGGAGATGCAAGGCCCTGGTAACAGGAGTATCGATACCAGCAGTTGTCTGCCAGTTGCATCATCTCTATGCGCCAAATTGCAGCATTTTTTAACTGCAGTGTGACGATCCCAGCATTGTGGTATGAATTTTTAAACCTTTTAAATAAAAAAACACATACACACAGTGTGGATCAATGCCAAGGATAAAAGAGAGAGCGCAAAGATATGTGAGTGCCTCAAATGTGGCACCAGCTCTTTGCATTCACCTGTGGCATTACATTAGTTCCACTCCGCAACAGTTCTCTGCTGAGTTCTCATTTCCCTGTTCACATTAAAGCCTAGTTTGGAAACTTTACATCAGAGCTGTTCGGACTCAAAATAGATGCTTCTTTAACAGATCAAATTAAACCCTCATAGTGATTGAATGTAACTGAGGGGGTAAGGTATAATTAGGGTTGCAAAATTCCAGGAATTTTCAAAGTTGGAAACTTTCCATGGGAATTAATGGGAATAAACTGGATATTTTTAATATTGCTTGTTATAATACTGTTAGTCTATAACAGGGAACTTAAATGTAGTTGGGAAAAAAACCCATCTTGCAGCATAATCTTGGTTAAAACAACCTGATTTAATGCAACTTCAGTTGAATGTCCTCCCTATATTTGTCAATGACATGCACACACGCAGTAATCAGCATTGGCTACTACATACTTGCCAACATTTATTTTATTTTTTTTTTTGGGGGGAATACATAACCCATTGCTATTATTAACCTATGTGTGTTAATTGTATAGCCCACTGACCATAGTAAATTGGAATGTTTCCAAAAATCCACAGCTAAACTTTCCATGGAAAGCAATATTAAAAATATCCAGTTTATTCCCCTTTATTCCCATTAATTCCCATGAAAGTTTCCAAATTGGAATGTTTCCAAAATTCCCCAGCTAAACTTTCCATGGAAAGTTTCTGGAAATTGACTGTAAAATTTCCGCCCCTTTGCAACCCTAGGTATAATTGACTTCACCTTTAACCATTACACCTGATTAGGGTTATGTTGATCATCTTTGGATGCTTATTATTTAACTCAAATAATACAGAAGCCTTTTTATCCACTCTGTGTCTGTTTGACCTCTGTAGACAAAGCTGACAAGGGCTGCAGCTAAAGATTATTTTAATTTATTATTTTAGATATTTTAATTATCAATTCATCTTCCAACTGTTTTTTTTTTAATTTAATCAATTACTAGTCGTTTTGTCTATGAAATGCCAGAAAATACACAAAAATATTCATCACAAGATGATCTTCAAATGTCTGGTTTTGTCTGACTAACTCAAAGATATTCAATTTACTACCATAGAAGACTGAGAAAAGCTGAAAATATTCATGTTAGAAGCTGTAACCAGTGAATTGTTGTCCTATCTTCATAAAGAACAAGTTTGCTGTAGATTCATTTTCGATTGATTCACTAATTGATTTATCAACCTATTCTTTCAGCTCTAAAGCTGACAAACCTGGAAGATGACAAAAACGGAAGTAAAAAATGAGTTTCATTATGATTTCTGTTCTGTCCTTTGTACTGGAAACCGTGCAATATACTATTAAATAAGATTAAAGACAAAAATACATTTGGATGATGCACAAACACAAACGTCTTATCAGGATTAACTTTAAGTTATTAGCTTTCTTCTGCTTTTTTTGAGGCACGTCTAATTAGAATTTTTCTACATAAACGTAGAAGTATACATCACATTATAATTTGTCATTTTGGTTTTATATGTGTGCTGCTAGAAGATGTCTTGTTATAAATGTTTGGCAATCAGAGGAACAAACTAAACTAACTGTATGAAGGAAAAGAGACATTGTTATAGAGTGTGCCCACATACTAATGGTCCTGTGCGTGTGTATTTTTTATGTGCCATAATGCCTGTCATACCATCTTAAATGAGTGGCAGCAAATGAGAAACCTTAAAATGGTCACCAGGAATGTCCCGGTGCAAAAGGCCGCTGCTCTCCATGACACCTCCCATGAGCTACAAACACATCTCCTCGTTATTTCTGGACATAACTATACACTTCTGATGATATTTCCTCATTCATGAGACTGATAATGACAAATTCATCCCCACAGAGTCACACCACGCTTACTTTGCTGCTGAACCAAAACTTTCTCTTTGTCTCGAGTTAGTACTGCTGACCGGGGGGGATGTACAGCTTCTGGAGCAAATAAACGTAACATGTCGTTTAACTTATCGCTGTCTCGCTCACAGCCCTTTGTTTTTCATATATATATATATATATATATATATACATACATACATACATACATACATACATACACACACACACACACACACACACACACACACACACACACACACACACACACACACACACACACACACACACACACACAAAGAGAGAACCAACTTAACCTACAGTACATGGTTTCTCTCTTCTTACAAAAAAAAAAGCACTTATGAAAAAAAAAAAAAGAGCCAGAGCTCAATTGCCTGACAGTGCAGTTTTTTTTTGCTTGTGTTGGGAAATTTGTCATCACACTCCGACTTACTACCTGGAATGGGAAAAACGTGTCGACGGCAGGACTTTTTCTCGCCTTTAATAACACACTTGCACAAACACTATCTAGCGCACACTTAACCAGCGTGCGTGCACACACACACACACACACACACACACACACACACACACACACACACACACACACACACACACACACACACACACACACACACACACACTACCCTTTTTGAACTATAAGAAAAGTGTGAAAGTGATCGCTCTTCTCCTGCCATAGTATATTATAATATGCATATGAGGGGCCAGGCTCTTGCTTCTTTGCAATTCTTTTCCTTGTGTTTTCTCCATCTCCTCTTCCTCCCCTCTCTGTCTGTGTTATCATGCTTATTTCACGCTCTGCATACCTCCTAGATAATAGCCCCCTGCTCCTTCTCCACACGCACGGCTGAAACTGGGGTGTCTTTTCTCCCCCTCTCTCTTCAGCTCCTCACCCTCTCTCCATGGCCCCCGTGTATCTGCTGTGAGCCTGCCCCCTCTCTATAGGTTGCCATTATCGCTGATCTGATTCCTAATTCTCAATTAGCCTCCACACAGTGCTCATCGTTAATTATTTACCAACTCCCTCAACACCCTCGGCCCACATTAGATCAATGGGAACTGCTCCCTCTTCTATTTTATTTTATAACAAAGCCAAGGTGGACAGCAGCCAGGAGCCCAGTACTGTGGCGTTACAAAGTTTTAATTCACGGTCCCAACATTTTGCTCTCTTTAAGTCTTTCCATCATGTCCTCTCTGTCTTCACCGCTTCACTTGGCTGCCATACTTTGTGTACTCTATTATTGCTCAGAGAGTTGCCTGAGGAAGGAGGCACAGTTAAGGCAGTTGTTATGTTGGTTTATTCAATAAAGACAGACTTGCCACTGCATCACCACTGACTTGTGGCTCTTTACAGTCTATTCTTGATCATTCTCTATATGCTAGCTTGTTTATTCTCACGTACACCCACACACACCAGCCCCTGGGTCGTTTTTTAAGCTTCTAATCTGGCTGTTTATTTTACTCTGTGTGTGTGTCTGTGCAGCATGCCACCAGCTTTAAGTAGACAGTCTCATTCTAAGAAAGTCCTCTCTGTGTGGCGGCAGTGGCTGGAGCAAAAGGTGCTCTCAAACAAGATTAATTAGAGCTCTGTCTGAAGACACACACACACACACACACACACACACACACACACACACACACACACACACACACACACACACACACACACACACACACACACACACACACACAGAGTTCATCATCCTGTTTGTCTGCACTACATGAAGAGAAAGGAGTCATGCTTTATGTCTTGTGCAGTTCCTTGTGCTCTTTAATCTATCTTTATAAACCATGATCACTGTGTTCACCTTCTGCCACACTATTACTCTCGTTTTCATCCTTTTTCCAGGACTTGATTTGTGTGTGTGTGTGTGTGTGTGTGTGAGAGAGAGAGACAGAAAGCAAAAGGTTGGGAGAGAGCGAGAGATGTTCAGCAGTAGTTTCATTGCACTGGATCAGCTTCAGAACTTTTCTAATTGGAGGTTTTAGTCGTGGTCGTTGCTGAGTTCAGTTTTTTTTTTTTTTTTTGACCCCAATCCCCCTCCATCCATTCCTCCCTCCCTTCTCTCTCTCTCCCCCCTAGACACCCCCCCCCCCCCCCCCTTCGTACCCAACAGCTAAGCTCTTACAAATGTGTTGAGGATGCATTTTCACACAAACGCTTTCCCACCCCCTCTTCTTCCTCCTTCTCTGCCCCCCCCCCATCCTGTTCCTCCTCATCGGCGTTTCTCGCTCCATCCCCACCTCTGTCTCCCTCCTCTTCCTCCTTCCTACTCACTTGCCTCTCTCTTTTTCCTCTCTTCTTTCTCCCTTGTCATTTGCACCCACCCCCCCACCCCGTCCTCCCTCCATACTCAGCATTTTTCTCGGCTGTGGGTGTGATGTCTCCGCTGTAACGCTAATCAGCTCTGGAGACGTCAGCATTCTTTCAGTCCTCCTTCACCACCACCAGCACCCCCCTCCCCCTTCTCCTCCTTTCTTCACCTTGCTATCCCACAAACTCCTCACTCTATTTTCTCCCCACTTTATCTTTTCTTCTAGCCGTATTTCACTCATCTCCACCACTTCTCTCATCTTCTTCCATCCATGTCCTGTCCTCTGTGTGTCTGTGTGTGTGTGTGTGTGTGTGTGTGTGTGTGTGTGTGTGTGTGTGTGTGTGTGTGTGTGTGTGTGTGCGCGCGCGCGTTTGTGTGTGAGTATGTGTGTGTGTTGTCTCTCCACTGTAACCGTAAGCAGCTCTGCTCTTGAGTTGTCAGCGTTCTTTCGGTTGCTCCATAAAAATACAGCCTGCCACAGCAAAAAAGCTGTCTGTTGTAGCAACAGTGGCTGTGGCATTGACCACACCGCAGCGACCACCCCGCAAGCATTATGGGAAGGACACCTCTGGCACTTTGTGTGTGTGTGTTTGTGCATGTGTGTGTATGTGTGGGTGGGTGTATACACCTAAGATGAATGGCGATGCCTTTGCTCAGCAGATGATCCTTAACCTGGGTGACTTACACATGGCCTGAGAGAGACACACACACACACACACACACACACACACACACACACACACACATACACACACACACACACACACAGTTTATTGCCATTTTATGCTGTGGTGTAGGTCCGGTTTTTGTTGTCTAACCTTGATGAAATAGCCACAAACTTAGTATACTGTCCTACTTCACAGTGCTAACAACCCCTACAACCACTACTCTAGCTATAACAATATGTTTTAAAGCAAAATCACCAAAAATCAATGAGCTAAAGCTCCTCAAATGTGAACAGATGCTACTTAAGACTGAGAGGCTGAGATTATCTTTTAGTCATTCATTCATTTTAAACGACTGATCGGTTAATTGAAAAAGTAATTTGCAGTCTTTTAAGATTTTTTAGGACATTTTTGCCTTTGGACAGGTGATTGTATAGCAACAGACAGCAAACGAGGGAATAGAGAGAGAAATATGACATGACATGACGTTGTGGTTATTTGGTATAACCATTCAGCTACAAGGATGCCCTAAAACGTGGCAGATTAATCGATAAAAACAATAATCATTAGCAGTAGTCATTGCACAGATGCTATCCTTTTTTTAACTTATCAGTGTAAGTTGGATTATTTTATGATCAGATCCAACAGTTACTTTTATTTTTGTTCATAGCTAAATCTGGTACATTTTATAACCAGTGTGTTATGAGTGTTTCTCATCTTTACTGAAAAAATTTACAAACCACAGACAGTTATTGATGATTATTGCAGATAGTAAAAATAATTAGGAAGGAACTGCACCGCTATAGATATAGATATAGATACTACAGGTACCTTTTGTGCACCTGCAGTAATTACATGTGCTAGTTGCTCTTATCTAAGACATTTTATGTATGTGTTAAGTATGGAATAAAACCTCTGAACCATGCAAACACAGTAAGCTCAATGTCCACACGTATAAAGTAGTTTAGCACTTTAAACATAACTACAATTGCACTTTTGTGTGCTTGCAGGCAAGTGTGTTTTATTGTGCCCCACTGGCATGGCAGTAGGATGTATGTATGTATGTATGTATGTGCTTGCTGGCATGCTTTTTGTTTGTACAGTATGTAGATGGGGTTATGGGGGTTGGGGTTTGGGCACAGAGGAAATAAACCAATGTCTGGCAGAAAAGCAGCCTCCTTTTTACCTCCCGTTTTCCCTCTCCCCCCTCTCTTCCCCACCCCCAACAGCCACCCTCAGTCTTCATGTCTTTGATCCATCTATTGTGTGACGATGCACCTCCAGCTGTGGGAGGCTGCATCCCAACAAAATGCAAGACTGCAGTTGTACATGAGGATGGAAGAAGCTCTGCATATACACAGTTAAATTAAAGCCCAATTTAAAATGTAATTTACTGACCCTAACCGATTAAGGTGTACCTGAAGTGCTGAAGTTAAATGCTTTGAATGAAGCTCCATTATAGTAGAACTCATGTGTGAGGAAAAGTGTAGCATGGCTCCTTTTCTATATTCTTCATAATTTCACAGAATTTCTGACAGAATTTTGACTTGCTGTGCATTTGGCATGCGTTGTGTGCATGGATGATTAGTTGTATGTGCGTTTAGCGTATGTTTTTCTGTGATCTACAGCTATTTATAACTGTAGGATATGTGGCAGCGCCTGCACAAACACTCATCACAGACAGACAGTGGTGCATTGTGGGGGAGGTTCACTAGCACGCTCAGTGCCGTGCCTTTTGACAGAAAAGAATAAGAATAAAACAAGAACAGACACATGTCATCACTTCCCTATAACAAGGAGCGTTTGAAATTACCCAACTTGTGAATGACTAAGGAACTATGACTTATTTCCAAATCTGCTTCTTACTTTTTTTTAAAGTGGTCCTGGTCTGAAATACATAAGAGAGTATAAATGCATACATGAATACAACAGACTGCCTTTAATCAGCAAATTGTTTTTAATTTAATTGTATTTACTAAACTTTTGATTCAGCAGTATCAGGTGTGAAGGTTTGGCTAATACTTTGAAGACAACCGCATTTGGCCAATCGCATGCAAGCACGTCCTCTCGTTGATCTGCCCCCCCCCCCCCCCTCGTGCCCTGTAGACTTTCCTCAGCCTGCCGCTGTTTGGGGCAAATCCTCACTTTTTAGTAAAGGAGTTAGAGGTTTGTAAGTGGTGTAAAAACGATGAGGGAGGGAGGGATTAAAAAGTGATAGTGAAAGTGAGGAGAGCAGAAATGTGTGCAGCAGGAGAGGAGAGAGAGGGGGGAAGAAGGGGTGAGAGAGTGAGATCAGGAATCTGCTGAGTCATCATGACTGGTCTCATGATGATCGCTCAGCACCGGCAACAATAGTCGCCCTTCATCACACACACACACACACACACACACACACACACAGGTCTGAGAGATGAGAGCCAGACCAACGCACCATACAAAGCATTTCATTGAGAGCGTGTGGAGATGCTCATCTGTGGAGCTGTGCGCTCTAAGGACTGATCTCATCTTTTGCACTTCCAGGCTCCCACTTTGTTGACTTCTGATTCACACTGTTTTGTCTCATTCCTTTTGTCTCTTGTTTCCCAATTGGGACAAATGCATATACATCACTATATTTGGTTTGCCTTCATTTTCATCCCTAGTAGGTGTAGGTCTATATCTGTTTTTCTACTTCTCTGCTGTCAGTCTCGGGTAAGGTGTGTGTGTGTGTGTGTGTGTGTGTGTGTGTGTGTGTGTGTGTGTGTGTGTGTGTGTGTGTATATATATGTGTGTGTGGTTAGAGCTCTAACAGTTGGTTTTCCCCTGGAGTCTTTCCCACAAATTCTACCACTTCCTCTTCTTCTTCTTTATGCTCACTTCATTCCTGTTGGGCTAGTGCCAACCAATAAGAGTTCAACAATACAAAGGTAGTGGGCACTGTCAGTGTAACCACCAAGAAACAGGAAGTCAGGGAAATTCTAAGAAAAGCTATTTGTGTGTCACTTTCACTCCTGCACTGTGACACAGATGCATGGTACTGTACCATGCTCACAGAGTGCTCCAACAGTAGATTTCAATTTGGTCTAGGTGGGTATTGACACACACTTGGTTCTTAATCACAGTGATCGTCTTTTTTTAAATGCTATTACTCTGTTAACTGGCTTCACGCAGAACTTCAGCTGTCTTTTATGTTGTTTGTTTGCTTATGTTTTGTATTCTCTTGCGTCTCTGTAGGTCTGTTCAGAAGAGCAAGGCACTTGTGGCATGACGACGACTAACAAAGGAAATAAAGCCTTGAAGGTAAGAGAGTGCACATTTTACACTGGATTCTATGTTTGATATGATGCTCTGTCTCACTCCTCTTCTTCCTCCTGTTCCCTCCAGGTGAAGCGTGAGCCGGGGGAGAATGGCACCAGCCTCACAGACGACGAGCTGGTGACCATGTCAGTGCGCGAGCTGAACCAGCACCTCAGAGGGCTCACCAAAGAAGAGATCCTGCAACTGAAACAACGGCGGCGCACCCTAAAGAACCGGGGCTACGCCGCCAGCTGCCGGGTGAAGCGAGTCACTCAGAAGGAGGAGCTGGAGAAGCAGAAGACCCAGCTGCAGCAGGAGGTGGACAAACTGGCCAATGAGAATGCTTCGATGCGCGTGGAGCTGGACGCTCTGAGGTCTAAGTACGAGGCGTTACAGACCTTTGCCAGGACTGTGGCAAGGAGCCCCACTGTCGGGGTCGGGGTGAGGGCTGGGGTGGGAGGAGGAGGGGGAGGGATGGCGTCATCAGTCATCGGCCCACTCATACCAGGTAAGATGGCAACAGCGACGAGCGTGATTACAATAGTGAAGTCAAAAACAGATGCACGGTCTTGAGGGAGGGGAAGATAGATGAGGGTGTGTCGGGATGGAGTTCAGCTGCAACAGAGTAATTCTTCTTCTCTGCTGGCCACCTCTCTCCTCCACCTGCACTGACAGCTGGGCAGTCTTGATCACATCGCCTCGGCATGTGCTCGTCACCTGTCTCAGGTCAGTGCAGGTGAAGGAAAGGATGAAAGCAGAGGGAGATTATTGAGACTATAAAGATGCAAGTCCTCGGTCAGCGCTTGATCATTTAGCACAGGACAGATACACAGGGTTCCTACGGTCACTGAAAGCCTGGAAAAGTCAAAGAATTCTTTTAGATTAATTTTATTCCAGGCCAGGAGGAAAATAAAAAAAAAGAAAATTAGTCAAGTTTTACTGCTGGTAGATCGAGATATCTGTAAGTGTGTAAGAATTTAAAGTGGTTGATTGCCAGAACCAAGATGTAAAACATTTAAATTCGCTACGCCAACTAAATTATATTCTAACACATGCATTACATATGTATTAGAATCAGAAAGACGGTATCAGTGTGTTAGTTATAGAAGTCATCTAATCAGATGGACACAAAGAGTGTTGGGTCCCTGAGTTCAAGAAGAATCCACAAGATTTGATGTGACCTGCTGATTTCAGTGGCTGAAGAGAAGTCCTATCATGCTCCACCATAGCCAAGAACCTTTTCAGAAAAGTACTATAGAAAAACATATATTACACAATGGTGGTAACTGTATTTCTACTGTTTTGTACTGTGTTGTCATTCACATGAGGTCCAAAGTGTATTCTCTGTGTGTCAATTGTTATATATCAGGAATTCTGTGAAATTCTGTGGCGCGTGTTCGTTTTGGTATTACTATATTTAGTTAGCTGTATTTTTACTACGGTCTCTTCACTTTCTCTGTCCAGCTCTCTTTCTCTTACCTATTCTTTCTCTGTCCTTCCATTTTTCAATTCCGACTGGTTTCCATCATTACACACAGTACTTCCTGGATCTAACAGAAAGAGAGGGGATAAAGCAATTGATATTTACCAAAACCTAAACACAACTTACTATAGAGAGAAAAGGGGATAAAGCTACTGGAAGTCAGTATATTTGTAGGAATTTTCAGGGAAATGGTCTTTTGAACACCAGAGCTGTCTGTTTGAGGTCCTCTAAGTATATTCAAGAAAATCGGAAGGTCAAGTGCCTTGGTCTCCTAATGATATGCATCAAGAAGAAGTAGAGAGGACGTTGGGAATTGTGAAAGGACGGTGAAGAGTCAATGCAATGCAGTGCTTATACCTGTGCTAAATGTGAAACCCTGACCAATCAGGAATCAGGTTGTGACAGCATTTAACTCTGGCTGTGTGTTGTTGTATGAGCTGTGTAGTAGCAGGATTAATAATATTTATAACACCCATTTATGTGACTTGGCAGTTCATTTACTTAAAGAAAAACACAAAAAGGGTCTGCAAAAGAGCTAAATTTCCTTGCACAGAATGTTTTTTTTTTCTCTTTTTTTTTTAAGAAAGTTAATGTTATGTTGAGTAAAAGTCCATATTTCTGACTTGACCTGGTTTGCATGTTTATGAATTTGATTGGCTACTGACTCATAAATCTAGATAATTACACCTACAGCAACATTCTTGCCTCAAATCAAAGTGGTTTATGTTGCATTTATCTTGCTTTTAACCACAAAGCTCACTTTGCAAGTGCAAGGGTGATAACTGACAATGCACTCAGCCAGCAAGGACAGCAAAGATAGTTCTCTAAATTTCCAGTCACACAAATGGGATATCATTTCACACGAGTTTTACCATTTAAAAAAAAAAAAAAAAAAAGTAGTCTTACGTGGTGTTCTATACTCCCAATAATCTGTATCTGTATGGTAGAGTCTGGAATTTTATAAAGACAATTATCTTTGCATTGTTTGTAACAACCTGTAAAAAAAAAAAAAAAAAAAAAAAAAGTATAACAAAATCTGTTTGATATACAGTATCTCTCTATTTTGCAATTGTACCAAAAGTGGCTTAACTACTGAATAGCTTTGTTTTTTCTCTAGTGACTAGGCACGTGTGTGTAACCGTGAACTAGCGTGTGGTGTGCTGTGTACGTATGTGACGAGGTAACTATTAACGTTCACTATTTCATGAATATGACTTTGATCCTTGTTTGATTTCAAGCCGAAGCGAAGCGGGTGATGACACTGTGGGTAACTGCACTCTCTTCTCTAATCATAAGATCGTTGTCCTCCCGGCCCTGTCGTTCAGCTCCAGCACTAATGGACGTGTTAGATCGTTTATTTATCTGCTTGTAATCTGCACTCATGATTTTTTTTTTTTTTAAGTTCACTTTGGCAGACCCGTTTTCCGTATTTCAGTGTGTCTGTGGCTTTATTTTGGTCCTTGCAGTGTTGAAAGCTTGTTATTGCAGATAGAATGGCCGACGAGGTGAGGAAGTGTTATGGTGAACCTCACAAGCTTGATACTGTGTATTCAGGTCATCTGACAAGGTAACAGAGATGTGAAACTTAACAATGGGCCTGTTTGGCTGCAACACCCCTACTACTTCAATAAGTTATTTTTGTAGTGTGTGATAAAACTATTTGTTTTTTGCTGTGTACATTTTATATAGTTATGAATGAATATATATATATATATATATATATATATATATATATATATATATATATATATATATATATATATATATATATATATATATAATGTTCCTGTTTTGTTTTCGAATTGTTCTGTAAGTGTCAGGGAAGTGAAACAAATTTGTTAATGTATTTGGTGTTTTATGAAGTTAAAAAAGTGTATTCTGCTATTTAATGGTTTGTCTGTCAAAGAGTTAGGTTTACTACACAAAGTACAGTTGCCTCAAATTGTTTTTTTTGTTTTTTTTTACCTAATGAAAATCTGATTTTAAATCATTTACTGAAATGGAAGCAATTTAAATTTAAAAAAAAAAAAACAGTACATGCCGCCTTTTTACCTGAACCGCTACTTTTCCACTGTGAAGATAAAGGAGTTAACTAGCCTACTGCTATGCAGTTATTAAGATTAGTGAGGTATGTCTGTATCTGTACCTTTTACATTCATAGAAAATCAAAGAAAGGTGAACAATGAGCGAAGGCATTGGAAGGGAAATGGGTTTGATATTTAAAAAATATTATTTCTCCATGATCTTTACACTGATTTGTATGTTCAGTCAACCATGAAATCAGAGAACTACAAATGTCAAATTAAAATGTCTGACATTAAAAATGTCTGAAACGTGTTATCATGTGATATTCAGCTACAAGTAAATATATCACAGCCAGTATATTTATGTATGTGCTCTGTACTTTTTTTTTTTAAGTGGCCTGTTTTGTAATATCAGAATGCTATTATTGCCACACAGGAGCAGTAATACTTTTGTAGTTGTTATTGTGTCAAGTTGTCTTTTATAATTGCAGGTATTGTGTATAAAGAGCTTATATACAGAGTGTTTTGCAATTTAAACTTGGCTATAAATGCCAGCGCCAGTTTGTCTCTGTTTAAGTCCGGCTTATGTGTTGTGGCTTACATTGCTGTTACAGAGTGTCACTTAACAATTAACTGTGAAAACATGAAAATCATCAAATAGGTTTGATCAATTTAAAATTGAGAAGAAGGAAACATATACTGTAGCTGTCGTGCAAGGCCTGTAGTCAAACTGAAGAATATCATTATTTTTGTCTTCCATACATGAATATCTTGTGGTTGTTTTATTTCTCCAGTGTGTAGCAGTGTGTCAGATCAGGGTGAAGTTTCTAATAATTTTCACTCTACAGACATAATCAGCTGACAACTAGTCATCTTTAGCGATTGCCAGACAGAGAAGCTTGGTGGCTTTTCATAACAGAGTTTATGAGCTTGTAAGACAACGCTGACCTTATTTTCCACTGCCTGTACAGGGGTCATACCCTCCTTTTATGAAAAGACATTTCATTACAAACCCAAGCAACCTAAAACACTTCTATACATATTTTACAGAGGCAGAAAGGGGTGGTGGAGACACATCTGATAAAACTCTTTCCCACTCCACTTATCCCATCCCTTTTATTTTTTTTTTATTATTTATTTATTTATTTTTTTTTTTTTACAAAGCTTTAGTGAGTTAACTCAGCGGAGGCGCCAAACCCTTCTTCAAACATCTTATTCTTCTGGAAGATGCAAATCATTAACTCCTTATCTTGCTGCTTGGTCAATCGGTATGTAGCCATGCAGTTGTTTTCCTGTCTAGTGAATCACGCCACCAGACTCTAAAAGCCCTTTCACCCACCTCCCAATGCCGATCGATGAGAGTAAATGAACCAAGGATTCCTTTGATCGTTTGTTTGGTGTTTTCATCAATAATAATGTTTGTTTTGTACTCCCTTCTGCTGCTCTCCCTCTGCTGCCCCTGCCCTTATCAGTTGAACAGCCTCTAACATCAAATTCTTACCAGAGTTTAGGTATGACATCACATTTACTTTTTTTTATTCTGTGCTTTTGTTGTAATAGTCCCCCTCTCCAATTTGACTTCTGATAACATTTCTTTTTCCATCAAACCACATGTGTCTACTAGTCAGCATTTGGCCAGGATATTTTTGTGTTTCTAAAAGTATTTAACGGTCGGTTTAAAGCTATAGAAAAGTAGTGACTTTGTGTGAATATGGCGTAGCCTATTCAGAAAAGCCCTTGTAATAAGAAATTCTGTGTTTTGTAATATTTCTGTATGGGGTGTAATAAATTATTGTACAACAGTACTTTATATCGGAAAATACTTATAATGTGACAGTCTTTGTAAGTATTTATCTTCAACTAAATTATTGTACTTTTTTGTTGCAATTTGTAGATACGTGATGATGACAAGGTATTGGTAATCATGAAATTAACTGTTTCATCATCGGTCTGATGCATCTTTTAATTTATTGATGTATATACTGTATGTTTGTTGATAAACAGCTTACTTTATTTTGTATATGACCAATAAACATGTTTTGAAATGGAACAGCTCTTGTGTGTCTTGTGTAATTAAGGAATATAGGAATATTGTTTAACATAATATTGTTTAGTATATTATATTTATTTTAAATATATTGTAATTTTCAGGGTGCGGATGAAATATTAAAGGGGACATATGCTCATTTTTAGGTTCATACTTGTATTTTGAGTTTCTATTAGAACATGTTTACATGCTTTAATAATTAAAAAAACATTATTTTTCTCATACTGTGTGAGTTTTTACTGTATTTACCCTCTGTCTGAACCACTATGTTTTAGCGCCTGTCTCTTTAAGCCCGCCCTGTGGAAAAAGCCAAGTCTGCTCTGATTGGTCAGTGTTTTAGGGTCTTCCTCATCTGCATCTGGGTTAGGGTTAGGATTAGGGGGTACTGTAACGTTTTAAGGCACCGTTTCTAAATATGGGCTATGAGCGTTTCTCTTTGGATTGAGCATTTGGTTACTTTCACAGTTTTTATATAGCACTTAGACCTGCGTTATAATGGGAAAAAAAATGAGAAATCTCACTTTTTCAATATGGGACCTTTCAAACTAGATTATTTTAAGCAGCTATAGAATGCATTCAAAATTAAGTCAGCAAGTTAATATAATTCCTACTAGATAGCCATGTATGTTGATTATCCTAATTATTGTCATTGTAGCCATATCGTGTTTTTCATGAAAGAAATCTCTGCAATACAAATATTAATTGTTGATGTTGCACATGTATCCTGTTTATAGATTCATAGATACACTGGATGAAACAAACTTCTGTACCGCCACATTTAAGTCTTTTACAGATTTAATCAGTTGCATTCAATTAATCAACAATTTTCTTAGAAAAGTGTCCTCATAAAGAATGAATTATTTACCAGAGGCTTTTTACAGCCAGAATACACAATTGTTTTGCTCTAACACTCAAAACTTCAAGTCTGTGCTGCTGTTGTATTAAAAAAGGAAGAAAAAAGCCTGTATTATATTCAACAGACATATTCAAATGTAATATATTTATTTCTGATATGCAGTAACGTCTAATCTTTGTAAACGTGTTACAATTCAGAAGACAGACACTTTTTTTCTCAGCAGACATTTCAAAAACAGTTATTAATTGCAGCATAGACCTTTTTCACAGCAGACATTTTGACTTGTCACAGCTGAAATTGATAACCTAAAGGATGGCTCAATTCCATCAAGTGTCCCAGTAAGCTATTTCAGTGAGTCAGCATGCACAATACCAGGGCCTCTCCTAAGTGGAATGCAGCCATCATTAATGGTTTTGAATACACCTGTGCTTTTCATACTATGACATATCAACATGTCTGCCGGGAAAAAGGTATATTGCATTGCACAGCTGCTAGAACAGAGCCATCGTCAATGCTATTGGTTTCACCTGTGCATATCTTCTGCAAGAACTTAAAATGTCTGCTGTGAAAAAGATTTGGACGCACTGACTTGCTCTCGTTTTATACATACACTGATGTATGACAGGATGACAATACAAACCTATAATTTTGAGAGGGAATGATGGTTTAAAATAGAAAGAGAACGTGGAATCTACATACTGGTACATAACATTACGTATGATTAATACGTTTTATTCAACTCAAGCCTGAAATGTACTGCATAATTTGTACTACTAAAATTTGTTTTATCATTAGTTTCATTTAAAGGGCACGCATTTGTGTTTAGCCAGTCGAGTCTGTAGGGGGCAGTATCAAGTTATCAGCAGCTCTCTGCGTCTCCAACAGATTTGGATCCTGTGAAAACAAGGAGCGCCATTTGGCATTTTAATCCTTATTATTACAAGCTTCTCAGCAATATCGTTGACACAGAGGATGAGGGTTTATTTGTTTCGTTCGATTATTTTTGAATTAAAGTTCTGTGTTGTGTTTTAAATTGGTATAATCGTTGTTTAATTTGGTATAACCATATCCGTGCTGCAAATCCACTCCGGGTTTTCAGAGCGTTTCGGCGGTTTCTAAACTGTCACCACTGTTGCTCCGCCGGGAGGAGAGGCGGGTAAAAATGTAAACACACATTCATCCTGATGGACATTTGTTGTTTGGTAGCTCGCTCGACTTTATTTAGTTGCTATTTTATCAGAAGTAACACTGCAAAGCTGCTCTACCTTTGCTTCTCTTACCTCTTTTAATAATATATATTAACTTTAGATATTACATTACAGGCAGTTTCGTACCAACGACCGCTAACATTAACTTAGCTAACGTCAGCTAGCTAGCTAGCTAACGTTAGCAAAAAAACAATCAAGATATCGTACATATAGTAACGTTAGTTACTCCTTCAGTTATCAAACGTTACCACCTACCGTATCCTGATGCAATTTGATGGAGGACTACGACAAGTTTGTGCAGCATCGTCTCTCCCATCTGAGGAAAAGTGAGGAGGAACACAGCAAACCTTTACCTGCATCCTCTCTCATCCGCATCTATGGACAACCCATCCTTCCTCCCCTGGTATGACTCAGTTTTATGATATTTGTGTTATAAGCAACATGATTCGGGGTTTAAAAATTAGCTAACAAGATGCACTTGCACTATAAAAACTTGAAGGCTACACTACCACTTTGCTGTCTCTGTTCAAATCATTTTTTTTTATAGTATCAAATCATAACAAGAGTTATCTCAAGACACTTTACAGATAGAGTAGGTCTAGACCACACTCTATAATGTACAAAGACCCAACAATTCCAGTAATTCCCGTTGTGTACCGATATGTTTGAGAAGGCTAGTTACTGTGCTGGCATGTCATTGTAATGTGTAAGTGGTATTTTTTTGTGGAATAGTGCTGGAACAATCAATCGACAGAAAAGTAATAAAAATGTGTTCAATAATTATTCATAGAAGTTATCAAGCAAAAAATGCCACATGAGTTTACATTATGTTCATTTTAAAGTTAGTATAACATCATTTGGGTTTTTTGTGTGTTGTTTGGACAAAACAAGCAATTTTAAGAAATCACCTTAAAGAGGGCTCTGGGAATTTGTGATGGACAGTTTTCACTATTTTATAGACCAAGCAAGTAATCAGTTAATCGGAAAATAAAGAACAGAATAATCGATGATGAAAATAATCATTAGTTGCCAGCCCTGTTATTGCACATACATGACACCTAATATCTGCTTTCTGATGATAACAGCTCTCAGGGGAGCAGAGAGAGGAGATGCAGCGACACAGAGATGCAGGGCAGAAAGCTGCTGTCCACAGAAAGTCGAAGGAGGATTCAAGAATGGCCTACGTGCAAACTATCCTACACAGTGTTCAGGTAATATAACTCCTGGCTTTTCAGCTTTCCTCTTGGCAAGCCTAATATGTTCCTATGTTTGTATTCCTACATTACTGCAGAGCAGTTTCGCGAAAGTATTTTGGACTACTTTCGACTATATTCAAACATACAGTAGTTCTTCTGATGACTGGAGTCATTAGACATGCTTTTCATTCATGTACTGTCTTAGTTTTAATCTCTGATCTCTTGATATGTTATAAATTGCAGCTGAGGAAGACGCCAACACTGGAGGAGTTGCTTCAAGAGTCAGAAATGAACACAAAATCTTCATATTCCCATAACACCAGTGGTGGGTCAGTGTCGCAGAGCAATTTATTCATAGGACCGAAGGATAGTCTTTCGCTCTCACCACCCGGAAGAAAAGAGCAGGATGGTGTTTCTCTTCCACCGTTGACATCAACTACATATAGTGCCTTTTTCACTTCTAATGTGACACCTCAGCAAAGTTACCAGGGAAGATGCCTTATTGACCAACATTACAACCAACATGGATCACAGCCAAGTTCCCTTAATGGCGTAAGCCACCAGTCAGTATCCTCCGGCTACTTGACCTTTGAGATGTTTGAAAACACCACCAGTGTCTCTGAAAGGATTCATGCAGAGAGAGAGAGCCATGGCTTTGGCTCCTCAGATGGCGCTTATGAAAATAATATGGGTGGCTTTTTCCTTCACAACACCTCAAACACAATCGCCAAGATGCCAGATATTATTAGCCACCCTCCCATAGATGGAGAGGAATTAGAAAGGAGTGGACTGGAATCATCTATTTGTAATAACATTATAGTAGTAAAAGACATGTGTTGCACCTTGCTCCAGGAGGATTCAGTCATATGTGACCATTTACCAATAGAGAAATCTGATAGCAGTCATCTGGACAGTACAGAGGGTGAAGTTAACCTTCCCTTTACCACAGTACTTGACACTGAAGGAGATCACAGTTTGGACAGAGTTGAGGGTCCAGTCTCTTCATCAGAAAACAGTGACATTTCAGACAACCTAGAGTCATCACAGACATCAAGCACTCATCGCATTCCAACGACAGAGCTGCATATTCCACGCGACCCCAGAGAATCTGAACCAGCGGACAAGCATGTAGACGAAGTAAAGCCATCTGAGGAGCCTTATCGTCTGAGCCTCCAGGCCTTGCTGAAGAAATCTCAGGAGTATCGGCGGCGCCAGCGGATGCTTAGGAACCAAGCCAAAAACACTAAAATTCAGGAGAGGACCCAAGAACAGACAAGAGCAAGGGCGGAGGAGCAGAGCCTCTCTGATAAGGAGAATGACGAGTTCCCTTACAAGGGGACTGTGACTGCAGATGGGAAGAAAACTAAAGAGAGGAGAAGCACTCTTATCCCGTCGGTGGAAACGTCGCAAAATAAATCTTGGGAAAATGAGAGTGAGAGTGAGTTTTTTGGGGAAAAGGCTAACTTTAAATCTAAAAGCTCCCACTTAACAGGAGATGGAAATCCTAAGGAAATAACTAGTGTTGAGGAGGAAACAGTCCTCAAAAATAATAAGCTGAACATTTCACAAGAGGTCATAACAGAGCCTCAACAAATCAGCGCCTTCCCCCAGCAACAGCAGCCCACGTCAAAAGAGACCTCGCCTGTTCAGCAAGCCTTTTACTTGACCACCTGTCCCGCAGCTTTTTATAGTGGAGTAGGGAAATATCACACTATCCCTGCCCCTAATTTCTGTAGGAGTCCTGTGCACCGCAAAAGCAAAGGCAGTATCCAAGATGGAGACGATGGAGAAGCTGTCGATGCGGCCAAGACCTCAAAGAGGAAAGTTTTGGTCGATACTGGTTTGATTGAAGACCACAAGGTTGATGAAGTAACCCTGGGATATAAAAACAGTAACTCAGCAGTTCCTTTCACTGTGAATGTCATGGTTGAAGGTGATGTAACAAGAGTTTCAGCCAGGAGTTCACAGCACATAGATCAGCTTGAGTCCAACCTGTCCAGTCTGAAAGTAATGATCTCTGATCTGGAGTCCACACTGACAGGAAACTTGAAGAATCACAGCCAAACTGAGAGCAACACTCGCAGTGAGGTCACTTTTAAAGGCATCAAGCACTCCCGTCAAAGTGATTGTGACTACTGGGAGGACAAACCGAGGAATGATGATGGTAGCAATGAAGCAGGGCAAGACCAAAGGTACAGAGAGTGGCAGAGAAGACAGTTATTAGACAATTTCAAGAACATGCAGGAAGATCCAGAAACTGACCTGAGCATCAGTGACACAGACAATGTTTCTCTCATAGTGCAGGTAAAAGAAACTGAGGCAGTTAATGTAAGTGAGCTCAGGCTAGTCAAAAGCTTAGCAACAGAGAGAGCAAAGGAAAAAGGGACATGTAATGAAGGACTTGCAAAGAGTTATGGACAGCGTGGCGGCTGTAGAAAGCCCACAGCGAAATGCATCCTCTCTGTCACACAGCAGCAGCGAATTCCCGATGTATTCAGAAATGTTCCATCTGCAACCACAGCTTCACCTAACGTCTCGGTGCCTTTGGATACCAGTAACCATCCAGTGGAAAGTAGGAATGAGACAGCTGCAGATGGTCACGACTCTACAAACTCGCCATCTATCAACCAGTCGTATGATGTGGAGGCACCGTCTGGCCTGTGGCTCCTCGAAGGGTCAGGGTCCGACCTGGGCTCAAAAGGTCATCTTGTTCAAGAGAAACATCTGACCCCAGAGAGTGGGGGTGAAAGTCAGGGCGGGGTATCAAAAGTCAAACGGAGGCTGCTCATGCACGTGACAGAGGAGACTGGGGAAAGGAGTGCAGATGTCAGCAGAGGAGCAACCTCTGTGGTCAGACCCAACGCCAGCACTCCTAGAGGTAAGAGCGGGACAACAATGAGCCAAGTGTGGCAGAGAGTATGCATGTACAATAGGGCTGCACAATATATGGTTGTTTTTTTAATTATCGTCATCGCAGTATCGACTGCCACAGAGAGATTTTCTGTGTTAGTTGAAAGAAAATATCAGTAGAAAACTTGACTTCAAAATGTAACTCATTCTTTTTTTTTAGTGGTGCCTTTTAGTTTCAGTTCTATTTGTTATTTAAAGAATGTTAGAAATGATTTCCTTTCATTTGTTTTAAATTCAACAAGCAATTTGTTGTATTTTAGCAGGAAGCGGCAGAAATGCATGAATTGAGTACACTTTAATATCTGTTTATTTATCGCAAATAATATCGTTATAGCAATATTCAACAACGTTATCGCATATTGCATATTTTCCTCATATCTTACAGCCCTAATGTACAAAACAGTTTTGATATTGGGGTGGCTAGAGATTCTGTAAATGGAAATAGAAGTCAAAGATGACTTAAAAACCAGACATTAAAATAAGAACAGTAAATGCCTTTAGCATCTGCAGTATATCAGGAGCACAGGTCCAGTTGTGTGTTCTTTGTTAAAGGTCCTATGACATGCTGCTTTTTGGATGCTTTTATATAGGCCTTAGTGGTCCCCTAATACTGTATCTAAAGTCTCTTTCCTGTAATTCAGCCTTGGTGCAGAATTGCAGCCACTAGAGCCAGTCCCACAATGAGCTTTCCTTAGGATGTGTCATTTCTGTGTCTGTAGCTTTAAATGCTATTGAGGAGGAGAGGGGGGGGGGGTGCATGACTAACTGCCACTTTGCTTGTTTGAAAGCCATGATGTCTCTCTCTCATGGGTGGGTCAAATTATCTGGGCGGGCAAAGCAGAGTAAGGTGAGGTAACCTTGCTCCTTATGACCTCATAAGGAGCAAGATTCCAGATCGGCCCATCTGAGCTTTCATTTTCTCAAAGGCAGAGCAGGATACCCAGGGCTTGGTTTACACCTATCGCCATTTCTAGCCACTGGGGGACCATAGGCAAGCTGGGGGAACTCATATTAATGTTAAAAAAAACTCTTAAAGTGAAATTTTCATGCCATGGGACCTTTTTAAATGCCTACTTTAGGCGAAGTGCACTGTACAGCTCTGTTTATATTGGGAAGAAAATATCAAATGAATAGATCAGATCAGAACTCAGCATACTGCTAGTCCTCAATGACACATGGTTTAGTCTTGCCAACAGTTTTTATTCACACGTTATGTGGCCACATATTTACAGATGCACAGCCTTTAGCTGCAGTGCGGTGGTACGAAGGTCATGGCGGTCAAGACAAGCAGGAACAACTGAAACAGACCCACGCTGCTCAGGTCAGAGCCCTGCAAGAGGAGCACAGGAGACAACAGGAAGAACTACTGCAGGTGAGACAATGGAACTGATTAGTATTTGAACTTGAGTGCAAAATTAACAAAACATGCAGAAAGTACAGCGTACAGGGGTTTTTCGACATAGAGATAGAAATGAACATTTATAGTTTTGATGATATATTGTCATATAGCCCAGCCCTAATTGGGTGAATTAGATGTTATTGAGATTATGTGACGTGAAGATATGTGAAGCCGGAAGTGTAATCTTAACCTCTTTAGTGCAAATGAATCTTGTACACTTTAGGGATGTAATGTGCAGCTTACGAGACAGACTTGCAGAAGGCAATTAGAATATGACCCACAACTGATTGTCATCAGACATGCTGCTCCTTTCTCTTTTGTCAACGTGTAGGCCAACATGTAGCAAGAATAAACAGACTTGTTTAATGGTATATTAACTCTGTGTCTTACAGAGATGTATTCTATTATGGGAGAGCTCACAAATGTTATACATGTAGTTTCATTTTTTTACTGTTAAAGGTTAAGTCTGGCGATATCAAACTAGTCAATCCCACACATACACCATCTTGCTGCCAAAAATACTTAACTAGCACACCAATTCTGTTGCTGTAAACCAGTGTCTCTGCAGGTCTTGAAAAGAATTCAAGGCCTGAGAGTGTATTGAATATTTTTTTCTAATCTGCGTAGACAGTAACATGAGCTATAATTTGTTTTGTATGGGGTTGGGGGTTATTGGGATACACCTATAAGCTACACGTGGGACTGGTGTGAGTTTGTGCATGCAGGAAGCTGTTTAATCGTTTTTGTGAAGTTTGAGTCAGCGTCACCATCAGACTTGTATCAACACTGTTGCTACGTCTAGATACAGTAGCTATGAAGCTCATTGACTCATAATGGGCAAGTGTTGATTTTTAGCTCTTTATTGAATTTGCAAATCCGTCCATCAATTTCCCTTAATTAACAATGTGATATAGACGGCAATAAATAAATGTACTTAATGAGTATTGGAAATTTAATAAGCCCTACAGAAACCCTGAAAAGAGTATACACAATTCACTCCTGTCTGAGTAACGTTTGCTAAAGCTGGGGTGCCCAGCTGTTGTAGGAAGGTATTTAGCCTTTTTAATGACCTTGTTTACAGCTGTGAAGGAGAGAGAGAGAGAGAGAGAGAGAGAGAGAGAGAGAGAGAGAGAGAGAGAGAGAGAGAGAGAGAGAGAGAGAGAGAGAGAGAGAGAGAGAGAGAGAGAGAGAGAGAGAGAGAGAGAGAGAGAGATGTTGCTGTTCATGGTCTGCTTTTTAATTCCTAAACTTTAGGGGACCTCAATTGGATTTGTCGACAGTTAGAAAAATATAGAATATTGCCAGCTGTACCCTTTTTCTCTTGACTTTTCATGCAAATGTGTCCACTTCCTTGAGCGTCAAAACGGCCATAAAGAAACCACAAGACTTGATAGAAAACCTTAACTTACATGTTTCTAAAACACTAAAACTATCAGAAATGTATTATAACTCTAAACATGGTTCAAAGACGGTCATATACGATATTTCCTCCATCCCATTGGCCCACTTCTTGCATTAAATTGCATCACCTAATTTCTGTTCAGATCTCGCACTACGTAATTCCTGTACAGCAACCATAATTCATTCTACCAAGGTTTTTGACTTCACCCAAAGTCACCTGTGAGAATTAAAATAAATTAATGATTCCATCTTTTTCAAATGAGAATAGGCTTTCAGAGTTTCCAACCAATTCACTAAGCTGTTATATAACATTGACCCTAAATGTTCTTTTGAAACTAGATTCAGACCTTTGGAAGGCTCTGGCACGGCTCACACACTAAGCCTTACCTGTTCGTGTGCTTCTGGAGACCGGGGTCGTGTGCAGACTATAGACATCTGCTCATTACAAGAGACCTTCAGACTCTCCCCAGTAAAAAAAACACACAGGGATTCTACAATAAATGTTTCATTACATCCCTAAGAGGCGAGCTGGCATGGTCGTGTGTGTGTGTGTGTGTGTGTGTGTGTGTGTGTGTGTGTGTGTGTGTGTGTGTGTGTGTGTGTGTGTGTGTGTGTGTGTGTGTGTGTGTGTGTGTGTGTGTGTGTGTGTGTGTGTGTGTGTGTGTGTGTGTGTGTGTGTGTGTGTCGTGCAGGACTTCAAGGACGCCTGCTGTTCTCTGGCAGCCAGTTCTTGTTTCTTCAACTTGTGTCTGTATTTGTACTTGGCCAATGTCCTTGCCCTATTAATCACAGTCTCTGTTTAATTTATGTATCCTTAACAACAATATAATTAACATAAGCTGTTTAATAAAAAGACTTCTTTTTGACTCCCCTATGTCCTTCCATCATTTGTGATGCGATGAGAGAGCAAGCTGGCTGGATTCTGGTAAAGGGAGGAGGGGACCGAGGGAATTGACACAGAAAAGGAAAGGATAATTTGTTTAATTCATGAGCGTCTGTGGTTAAGTGCCAGATCGTCCCGTTGAGTGCCACAGCTAATGGTCCCTTTCCCTTCTCTTTTTTTTTTTCCCCCCTCTCCTTGCATCCCTCTCTTTGTTTTGTCTCATACCTCCTCCGTCAATTTTACTCTCTGGCTATATTCATTTTTTTCTCCGTCTCTCCTGTCTCACCATCCCCTTCATCCCTCTCCTCCTATGCTCCTTCTCTTATCTCATCCCTCTTGCCTCTGTGCCCCATCTCTCCCCTTCTGTCTATTTCTCTCTAACCTCAATTAATTTCTTCCTCCTGCCTCATTTGCTGTCCTTTCTAATTCAATATTTTCCAACCTTGCCTGCTCCCAAATGCACGCACGCGTGCAAAAACACACACACCCACGCACTTCTCCTATTCCTTCCCTCCACCCTTATGTCTCTTTCTCCTGTCTGTCTGTCTCTCAGGCATTGGCAGCGCGTTACCGTCTCCTCCAGAGCGTGTCCTTCCCTTGCTCCATGTCAAGCTCACGTCTTGGGGACACGTTGGCCATTTCTACCCTCTCTCAGGTATCGCCATCACATTTGTTGACTAATGTCAGTGATGCAAAAATCTTGTCCTGCTTATCCTTGTACACACAATATTTTGTATTTATCACAAGTTAGTTGAAACACACTCGGGTGAAATACTTCCCCCTCGATGTCTTAATCTATGTCAGTAACCCCTCTTATCTGTTATTGCTCTCTCATATGTATTCAAATACAACAACAGCTCAGCTTCAGTTAGACTATACTTGTTCAACAAACATGCCCCTTTAATACAACATCTTTAGATAAGTGAGTGACACATTATTATTCTGCTTATAATTCTGCTTATTATTCCCTATTATAATGATGAGCTATGAGTCCACTTGCGTTGATGCGATAAACAGATGCCAACCAAAAGACCTTGAGAATCTTTGTGGGAAATTAATTGGTTGTCATTGATGGAATTAGCATTCTCCTCTCTATTCCCCTCTGGTCCTCATTATTCACCCCTCTCATCACTCGTTCTCCCCTCTTCCTCCCTCTTCCTCCGCTTCCTTAGCCCTCCAGCCCACTCTCAGGGCGCTGCCGCCCCCTGCTGTTAGCAGCCGTGAAAGGTTTTCTAGCTCGCAGGCTGCTGAAGACTGAGAGAGTGGTGCAGCTGGCACGCACCATCAGGGTGAGTAGAGACGGAAGGGTCACGTGACACGTCTGTTTCATAAAGTCAACAAAAACAGTTGGTATACAGATTACAGCTGTGTGTGTGTGTGTGTGTGTGTGTGTGTGTGTGTGTGTGTGTGTGTGTGTGTGTGTGTGTGTGTGTGTGTGTGTGTGTGTGTGTCTTTGGACATCTAGGACACACATCAGTTCCTGCAGGCCCTCCAGCAGCAGAGCCCTGGCAGAGGAAAGTTCTGTAGCAGACAGGACCTTTTATTGCAGGAGAGAGTCACTCTGCAGGTATTAAAGCAAACACGTGTTGTAAACATCTGTTAACCTTTCTCCTCTTCTCTGCTTCACTGCCAACTGAGCCATTATTCCCTCCATTAGCAGTTACCACAATAGATACTATGATTACACGCATTCATTCAAGCCATCGTCTGCTCTGTAATTGTTTCCCCCTCCAGCTGCGCGCTGCACGTTACGAGGTCCACGACATATTCTTCAGCCTGTCAGCTGGAGAAAGGATGCAGCTGATCAACTGGGACAGAGAGCTGGCCAGAGAGAGAGAGCTCAGACGACAGGTAACCTTTTCAGAAGCTGTATGTGAGCTGGATAAATCCTATACATTGGAGGAGTGTTGATTTCTTACTATAGATAGTGAAGCACTCACAAATAATGCCAAAAAAAAAAAAGACACAAGCAGAATTATATGTGGGGAAACTACTGTGGCAGTCAGTTTAGAGCTGGCTGTTACATTGAAACACTGGCATCACAGCTAGGTGTAAAACGGTGTGATTATGCACAACTGGGCCAAAACTAAACACTACACAATATGAAATATAATATTAATAAGAAATATCAGTCAGCCTTTCCCCGAGGTGGACTGCTTTGGGGTGGCAGGGCGGTAGGATGCTAACCCATTCTACCATAATCCATTCTCAAATGCAACACTTTAAAGTTTCTTTGAATATTTAAAGAAACCATTTAAATAAAGTTACTTTTCGAAATTCGCTTGAACCACTCTTTACATCGGCATAAACTAGATCCACTGCACAGCACTTATTTAAAAATAAAATGTTACTTTGTTACCTGTGTGTTATTTGCCAAATTAATCAGAGCACAGAAGGCCAAATTGCCTCCTAAGTTACCTTATGACAAGTTGCTGACAAGCAATGTAGCATTTAAATGGCTATTTTTATTTTTTTTTAATGGAGTCTGGCTCAGTGCTCACCGGGACTGTACGTAAAACGCACCGGGACTACATTACATCACTTCCAGCAGACTTCACGGAGAACGTTGAGGGAGAAACTGCATCACCTATCTGTTTTAACCAAATATTCTCTGGTCCAGCTGAGATAAAAACCCAGAATCTGTCGGCATGTTAGCGTGTCGTTGTACCAACAACCTTACCTTCACTGCATCTGTAACATGCGGTGCCCTGCTGCAGAATGAATATAGGGGAAACTGTCAGGATTTAATTACAATTGCTCTGATTCAGGTCTAATTCAAATTTAAAATACCATTGTGCTTTTAGTACTGTCAGTCTTTATGGTGACTCTGGTGAACATTGTTGCTCAATTTTTCCCAGTGCAGTACTTATGGTGTTGATTTAATTTCTTAAAGTAGGCAGAGAGGACTGAAATATTGATTCTGTACTGTTTCAATGTACACTTTCTATTGATACATGTTGTGGGTATTATAATATACCTTGTGGGTAGTACAAAGACTAATCTAGTGTGTTTTTGCTTGCATTTGTTTGTGTAGAGTGGGCACACAGGCAATCCCAGAGGAAAGAGTTCTCTGTCAACTGCAACGCAGAAGTCACTGGAGAGGAAGAGAGGAATGATGTGAGTTTTCACTGGATCTGTCCTCCCTTCTGTTTTCTTTAGATTTATGTATAGCTCAAGTGTTTTTGTGTGTGTGTGTGTGTGCATGCATTTATAAGGACACATGGACACAATACAAGATAAAGGAATCTCTGCGCATTAGCCAACTCAGAGCTCAAACCAGTACCTTCACTCTGATAAAGACATGCTTTATGTTGAAACATTAGTTGCTGCACCTGATTAAAAGCTCCTACTATAACCGTGTGCTCCAGATCCCACAGTCACAGTCCAGTATGAACCCAACCTATGAAAACATTCCAAATCTGCACACAGTTTATTCGTGAATTTTGCACATACAGTATATTTTTTAATGCAATCACATATTTTTCAGAAGTTAACTATTTGTTGCAGCCAGCTAAAAAAAAAAAACACTTTTCAGCTTAATGAATTCGCTTTTTTTTTAACAAGCAGTAACTTTGTCCATGGCTAAAACCTGTCTTCTCTTCCCTCCAGGATCCAGAAAAAGGTAGCGGAAAGGCACACAGGAGTTGTGACGAGGACTGGACACAATACTGGATTCTCTGCAGAGCAGCCGCCGGAAACCAAACGAGGACAGTTCAGAGCAAATCCTCAGAGGGTCCCCAAGAGCACTTACTCCTTCAGACCACGATGACACTTTCCTACCTGGCCCCAGTGAGGTTCTCCTAATAAAGCCTCTAGCTAAATGACCACTTTGGCATCCTTAAGCTGACTCACAGCAGACATTATGACATGTCTTAGCAGGAAAAGCACAGGTGTAATGAATATCACTAATGATGGCTCCTTCTCATTTGCATATATACCAGTAAGCCAGTAGTTCCAAACCTGGGTGTCCCCTTGTGAGATGATTAGCACAGGAAAGAAGCAAAAATGGATAGTATATGCAGCACAAATATACATTCTTGTGAATTACTGGATGACTTTACGTCTGTGGAAAGAGTCTATAAATCAGGTTATTAGTTCAGTTAGTTTTTTTTTTCCTTCCAGTTTTCCAATGCTAAATCTCTACTTTAGGCTAGACCAGCTCCAGATGTATTAGATTTAGCACATATTGAACTCTGTTAGTATTGAATTTACATATTTTTTGTAGGACAGTGTGCTCACTTATACAGACATTTTAATATCCATCTTAGTTTTAACGCTAATACTTGAATAGTGTGTTACTCCCAAGGGTTGCCCTTAAATATTTTTCCAGTGTATTGGGGGTCACATGTCAGCCAAAAAAAAAAATATTCTTGGAAACTTTGGACCTGTTTTATTTATTTATATGTGGTTGGTAATAAATATTTTTTAACTCTTGAAAGTTGCTCTGAAGTTTGTGAAAGCTGGCATTTACAGACCCCGAGCAGGAGGGGGCGCTGCAGGCCGGTCTTTGCTCTCATCTTTATACCGACAACATCCGCCCCGGCTATCGTTGGTCGCTGGCGCTATGTGCGGTGTTTTTAATAGCTAACCGCTCTCAGCTGATTATAAAAAAACAGGATGGAAGAGGAGTCAGACACTGGCGTTTCTTCGCGGACGGAGAGGAAAGCTTTGGAAAAGGCCAAAATACTTCAACGAGAACGCGAGAGGAAGATATTTAGACTGGTAAGACGAGGCAACAACACATTTGGTGCCTTTTTTTTCTCCAGCTAGCTGGCTAAAGCGCTACTGTGCATGCACGTTAGTTAGTGTTTCTTAGCCGGTGAGTCTGACCATGCTTCCCTGTTCTGTTAACTGGAGGTTGGACGAGTCCTGAAGAAACCGGAGGCTGATCGGTCGGAGGAGGAGGCAGCTGTGTTACTGCTGCACGGAGAAACTGTGGAGGAGCTCTGCAAGCGACAAGTCCGCACAAAAGTGCTCAAGAGGAAGCAGGAGGAGGTGAGACTGCCAGGCCTACTGAGTGTTCGTTATTAAGCTAACTAGCTAGGTAGAATATCACCTGTAACGGGTTATAACAAGATGGCGAAAGAACACAGACGTTTGTAGGTTGACTGGCAATAGCCAGACGAGTTGTTTCCGTGGTTGTTCCTGGACTAGCTAAGAAATGAACTGTGGGCCCTCAGTAACTCAGCCCACCCCCAGACTTTCTGTCCATCACTTAGTTTGTAAAACAAAATAATTTATAAAAAAAAGTACGTAAAAATGGCCTCAGAGTTAAATGATAATACAGGACCCCTATTTTCAAGGCTCTTTTCATTTCAGTCTTTGTATTTTCTATGAGCAAGGTCAATAATTAAGAGACTGGCACAAATCCGGATCACAAAAACCAGCTATGGCTGTTCCTTGATACAAAAGAAGTATGTGGTTGTAAAATGTAAACCATCTTGTTTTTCCTGTACCATCTGCAGGTGTTTGATGATGCTGATGAGCTGAAGAGTAAAATCAGACAGCTCGCTGTGGCAGTCAAACAAGCAAAACATCTGGTTGTATACACCGGAGCCGGTATCAGTACAGTACGCCAAACTCCTTTATCTTTAGTTTCCTTTTCCTTTTTAAACGTTCACAGGACTGATGATGTCTTTCCTTTCAGGCAGCTTCTATCCCAGACTACAGAGGCCCTAATGGTGTGTGGACACAGCTACAGAAGGGACGGACAGTCAGGTAAGATATATTTAGTTTACCCTGATATATTAGCTGCATTTTCTTTTAAAGTGAATTAAACTCCCAACTGCTATTATCTTTCTTGTTTCTCATTACAGTTCATCTGACCTGAGTAAAGCTGAGCCGACCCTCACGCACATGTGTATTAGGATGCTACATAAGGAAAAGCTGGTATTTGAGACCTAGATAAATAACTTGTGGATGTTCCATTGGTATTATGCATACTGGTTTTTACATACTGCGTGTGTGTTTGTCTATAAAGGTACAGCATGTTGTTTCTCAAAACTGTGATGGACTTCACTTGCGTAGCGGTCTGTCCAGACATGCCCTGTCTGAGCTTCATGGAAACATGTTTATTGAGGTGAGACATTTTCTCAGTTGCTGACACTCACTCTCTCACACACACACACACACACACACACACACAGCTGTTGTCCTCAGCTACTTTCTTCTAAAACAAAATAATCTCACCATCTCCTGGAAAGACATAGTTCAGATATTTATTTTTAAATATAATTTGCAGTGCTGCCTCTAAAAGCAGCATCTCAGCAGGATTAAAAACTGAAAAAAGATCTGTATTGGCTATATAAAGTCGGATCCTGTTTGTTTGTTGTGGGTACACCAGCTGTCAAAGACATCCCATCATGCTCAGCACTGCACAGCAATGAGAATAAGTGAACTGCAGAGTGCACGCACTCAACAAATAAACAGCAGTTGTAGGTAATAGTAGGACGACATGCTTCAGTGAGCCACGCAAGCAGAGCTGCTTTGTGCTTGTCTATTTCACTGAAATTTTTCACTGACAGGATATCCCTACATTACAGATACACAATGCTGTTACATGGGGATTGGCAAAGAAACTACATTTCTGAGATTGTTTTGGGATTTTACACCATCCTGGAAAGCTGTTCTCCAAAGAAAGTAAGTTACCCTGACATGCTGGTTTTATCCTCCTATCTCTAGGTGTGTACAACCTGTTCCCCGGTCAGGGAGTATGTGCGCTTATTTGACGTGACGGAGCGGACATCGCTGCACCGCCATGGAACATGCCGCAGGTGCAGCCACTGTGGTAGTGAACTCAGGGACACCATAGTGCACTTTGGGGAACGTGGAACCCTAGAGCAACCTCTCAACTGGAAGGGAGCTGCAGAGGCTGCCGAGATGGCAGATGTTATCCTCTGCTTAGGCTCCAGTCTGAAGGTAGGTTTTTCTAAACCACAGGGTGTCTGTATGCATTTGGTAATCTGAAAAGGTTTGTTACATTTCAATTTCAGAGTTTTGTTTTTATCGGGTTAATATATTATGAATATCATGAAAATACATTCATTGACATGTCAATTAATATATGTAAAATGATTTGTATTTGAGAGCTTATTAGCTTGTGGCATCTTCACAACATCTTCTTGCGCTCTTGTTTTCCCCTCTTCTAGGTGCTGAAGAAATATGCTTGTCTGTGGTGCATGAACAGACCAGCAAGCAAAAGGCCCAAACTCTACATTGTCAACCTCCAGGTATGGTTGGTTTTGACATTTTAGGTGAATACGATGCAAATTAATTTGAATAAGATTCATATAAAGTTCTGGCTGCTCTTGGCTGATTTATGTGTCTGTGCTTTTGTTCTAGTGGACCCCAAAAGATGATCTGGCTAAGCTGAAAATTCATGGCAAGTGTGATGAGGTAATGAGTCTCCTAATGGAGGAGCTGAACATTCAGATTCCTGTGTATGACAGGTAAGGACATTTTTGACAAATGCATTTTTCATGCTTTACAATACTTTTGGATTTTGGAGTAGCATACACAAACCAGAAAGATTAGTCCAAGCTCAGTTTCCCTCATTCTGTCTCATCAGGGCGGAGGACCCCATCTTTAGTTTAGCCACACCTTTGAGGCAAGAAGAGGTCGACAGCCATACTCGTGAGGTCATAGCTCCCCTTGATGGGCAGGAGGACTGCTTACCTGACTCTGGAGAGCAGGCAGAAGAAGCCACAGCTGTGCAGGGCGGCTGGTTTGGAAGAGGCTATGGCAAAGGACGAAAGAAAAGGAAAAAAGCTGCATAATCAAGACACATGCAGATGTGGTTGACGTATGTGAAGTGATCAATCCCAATGAGGGATTCAAATTTCAGTACCATAACGAGGACGAGTTGGATTTTAGTCTGCTGTTGACTTTTTGGCTGCGTTGTCGTCATTTAGTCAAATGCAGTGTGTGTGAAGGGAAACGCACGTTTTGAGTATTTGCTATTTGAAAATGAGGTTTCCTCATTGCCACACAATATGTTTTCAGCTTTAATCCAGACAGTCACACAGGATACCAGTAGTGACTAGTTTTTATTTTTTTTAATTTTTTTTTTAAACCATGCCTGCAGCATTATAATTTGTTCTGCTGTCCCTCTGTATGGTCAGTATGTCACTAGTCTCGCTTTGCCAGACCATCCTCCACAGCGCTGAGGAGGAGGGTCTGGCTAGTCCATACAGCATTCTAGGATGAGAAAAATGTGCTCTGGTTTATTGGCATATCTTTAAACCAATCACAATCGTCTTGGGCGGTGCTGAGCACCGGTCAGAGCCACGGTGCCGCTGCAAAATATCCACGGGAAAGAACTTGTTTTGGTGGAACAAGTGCTCGTTCAAAAGTAATTTTAGTCGTGCAACAGAAAACTCAGATTGGACAGATAGTCTAGCTAGCTGTCTGGATTTACCTTGCAGAGATCTGAGGAGCAGTTACCGGCAGCAACGCAGCAATCCCGGAAGTGGAACGTCATGGATGTAGACTAGTATGCCACAAACACTATTATTTTAAATGACAAAGTATTTTTCAGCCACCTTTTGAAGCCTACAGGGGGTGAAAGATCCTCTGGAGATTATATTTTTGGTGGAGTATCACTTTAACCGGAGTTACATTTATGTTTTTACCAAGTTGGTATTGGTGCATTGCAGTAAATAATTTGTTCTAATAATTGCGAGATGCCTCTAGTTTGAGCATTAGCTAGATGTGAATAGACATTAAGATACAGGTGTCTACGTTTACTAAATGTACGTTACTGTACGTATGACTTGGTGTTTACAAGTAGCAAATGCCAGTAGAACAGCCGCAGCAAACTAATGACCATTTTTTGATTTCGGTGCTGCCACAGCTTTTACTGAGAAGAGATTCAGGAGGTCAAAAACTTTCTTCATATATTAGATTAAAATATATTTTTGTAGTCTTTTTCAGATGTTTAAAACTTGCATTGTTGAATGTTCCTTTTTTTATTTTATTTTTTTTAAACACAATTGTTTATTTGTGTTGATGTTTATTTTAATGGTATTTTGGTTATCTTAAATTATTTCCTGAACTCACCGCCAATCTTTATCTGCTGTCCTCCATCCTCAGGTTTGCAGGCTAGGTAGTACAGCTACTACTGTACCCCAGTTTACTGAAGTTAATTTGCATTTGTTTACATATTTATCTCAACTTTTGACTCTGCTGCTGTCACATTTCTGTTTACAGAGACGTGTAAAAAAAATAACTTTCTTAATTTTTGTTGTTGAATTTTTACTTAAATTTTGATTAGTTGTTGATGTCATTTCAAGTTACTGTTTCTTAATTGATTGGAAACTCCAAATATCTGTGTCTATTAACTTGTCTCAGGGAGATCCAGTGTTATTAATCTCATCATGTACCGGGTAATAGCAGAAGTTATTAAAGGCCAGGCTAATGACCAGAAGTAGTGTTCAGTAGTCCTAAAACTGGATGTGTTGGCTCAGTGGTAGAGCAGGCGCATGTATACCGAGTGGTTCATTCCTCAACGCAGAGGTCCAGGGTTCAAATCTGACCTGTGACTATTTTCTGCACGTCTTGCCTCTTTCTCCTCTTTCTCACCTAGCTGTCCTATCAAAAATAAAGGTGGAAAAGACCAATAAATTATCTAAACCTGGATGTGAAGACTCCTTGGTTTTCATTGTGTTTTACAAAAAAAGGGATGCCATACTTGTAAAACAGTGTTCCGTTATTTTAATAACGTTTGATCATCTGCATTTTCATTGTAGTGGCCTTTGCTTTAATTAGTCAATTCATATTTGTAATGATATTATAGTAAACTTGATTTATAGACTTGACAGAACTCTAGCTTAACCTGTTACCTTTATTAGCCGTGTGATATTTTTTGAGTTGTGCAAGGGTAATGGTTTATTCCTGGGTTTGTTTTATTTGTGTCAATTGTTTAAGTTATTAAATAAAGATTTGACAATAATATAGACTGGGTGACTTGTGAATAGATATCTCTGAAACGAAGGACACTTAACTTAAAAAACTAACTATATCTAGTATTATTAAAGCATAACAGTCCAATTAAACACTGCCTGTGTGTTTAGCAATACATTTGTTATTGGACTTGTTCTGGGCAACTCATTCCCTAATAATTAACTTTATAGCTGTGTTAATCAGTGGTGGAATCAGTATTCAAATCTTAAGTAAAATGTAGCAATACCACAATGTAAAATACTCCAATACTAATGTAAATGCTGAATTTAAGATTACATCGCCCAGAACATAAATAATTTAATAAAGATGTTTTTCTTGAGTTAAAGTACAAAAGTATTCACCAAAATACACTAATAAGTACTCATGCAGCACAATGCTCACTGTCATAGTTATATTATGCTTAATTTATAAAAGTTCAACATACATTTTTGAATCAATCCTGTGTTTTGTCTGTGAAATATTGAACTGCAAAATAACTTAACCAGAGCTGTCAAATAATTGTAGAGTAAAAAGAACAAATTTTCCCTCTGAAATTTAGTGGAGTAAAAGTATATAGTAGCGAAAAATAGAAGTACTCAAGTACCTCAATAAGTGTATATCACGGATGTATTATAAAACTTAAAACGGTGTACATTACATTAGTTCAGTCAGTGCCTGAGTAAAGTACGTAGTTGCATTTCACATCAGTTTGTTTATAGCAGAGACTGGCTCATAGGTTGTATCTGATCACGTGACAGGAGTGATTACGCCATCTTCACGTCAGCGTGACAGGATTCGTTCGATGCGACGTAGTTTTGGAGGCGTTGGCTTGGTCACTGTTGTCAGTTGCTTTGGAGAACCTGAGTCGAAGAAGAAGACGACCTTAATAATCTTTTGGAGTAACCTGAGTCAAATACTCTGAAACTGTTTTTTTTAATTTATTATAACGTCAAGTAATTTGAACCTATCGAAATGATCAAAAACGGCCACCACGCCAACGACCAGCAGGATGACGCTGGTTGTAAGCCGGGTGGTTCAGTGTGCAGCCCGGAGAAAAGGAAGCGCGTCGTCCGGTTGTGGTGTGACGGCTGGTGAGTCTCTGTGCCCGCCACTGACTTACTGTTGGTGCTGGTTTATTAAACTATTTGTCACAGTTTGTTGTCCTTTACGCGATCATTATGCAACACATAAGGACCAATTGTGGGGAGGCTTGCTAATGCTAGCTAGATACTTAACTTAGCAGTTAGTAACGTAGCAACAGGAGTGTCAGATGTAGCTAACGTAACGTTACTTTCTCTCAAAATAGTTATAATTGTAGTATTTCATTCCGAATTAAAAAAAAAAAAAAATTTAAACTAATTGCATGACGTTAATGTTTGGCTGCTAACGTCACTTCTCAGTTTTTATGGCACAGTGGCGTGGGGTAACGTTAGCTAAAGACCTCTCAATGCACAGCCTCACAGTAAGGCTGTGAAGGTTATAAATTATATTTTGAAATGTGTTTGTGTGTGTATAAAATATACCCAGACAGAACTGAAACTGTGTTTATTTAAAGGTTAGATAGGACATAAATGAATGAAAACCTGTGAAGCGTTATGTTGCGTTATAATATAACGCTTCACAGGTTATAACGTTATATGACTATATATTATACTGTAACGCACTTTTCTCTTAGTATGGGGCTGCTCTGGATCGTCTTCAGTCAATCCAGATTGCTCCTGCAAGGCTACTCTGTCTACTGGGTCAAATAGACGATCTCACATTACCCCGGTACTTAGCACCCTGTTGCATATAGGATTCAAAACTCGTACTTACGTACAGAGCATTGCACTGCCGGGCTCCTGCATATGTGGCTGAGCTACTTAACCCATATTTGTCAGCTCGACCACTTAGGTCTAATATGCTAAATTTATTTATATGTTTAGCTGTTTTTGTGGATTCTTATAAAAATCAGATAAAGACATCGGTATACACCTGGTCTGCACTTTCAATATTATCGTGTAATACTGATTGTGTATCAAGTGCTCACTCTGTTTGTATTGTGTTTCTTGTTTTTGCCCCTGTAAAGCACTTTGTGACTCATGTCTTGTCTGTGAAAAGCACTTTACAAACTTTACTTACTTACTTATATCAGTTTCAGTTTAGTTTATTTATGGAAGGGGACAACACAATTTAATAAAACACATGATTTCCCATGGGTTAAAAAAGCCAGAATTAGCCAAAAGGCTATTTTTCATCTGTAGTCCCCTGCCTTCGATGTTAAAAAAGGCTTTTTAAAATAAAAAACAAAACAAAAAGACAACACAAGTAAAACAAAACTTAGCATAATGCGTCACAGAGACAGAAAACAACAAAACAAAGTCATAACTTAGCATAAAACAAGACACAACGGAAAAACAGAAAAATATACAACAAGGCAATACAACACGGTATAAAGTGGAAACAAAATATGAATTAAAACAGACACAACCATTAAGAACAACAAAAGCAGTATTAAACTAGGGGGAAACAATAAGTAAAATTCATATATGTTTACTCAAACTAACAGAATAATAAATAGTGCCAGTGCTGACATGTATATGTATTGACCATCCAGTGTTTTAGCTGCTTAGTAAAAGACGTATATGTGTTTAACTGTCTGATGTGGTTTGGGATTGAATTCCACTCTCTTGACCCTCTGATGGACCATGCTAACTGACAAAAATAACTTTTCCGTAGCAGAATAACACAACATAATATATAATAACATAACATCTGCATATCATGAGATTCTAGTTGTAAACACAGCCACATTTCCTACAGCTGAGCCGGAAAAAAATGTTTGGCTGCTTTTACATGCATCCCTTGTGAAATTGGTTGCAAATAGCGTCTGCTGTCTGCAGGCCTAACCTTACTCCGCTCTCTATGTGAAATCCTGTTGTTAATACCTCTAAGATTGTTTAAAGTAAGGTTTTGGCAGTGTTTATGGTTTGATGCCTGATGGGTACTTAAATCTTAGATGATTACTCAAGGGCGTCTGTTTGTCACTCTGACACAAACATCGGAGAGTTGGTTGTGACACTCAGAGCCAACTCATGAGTCAGACAGCCATATCTCGTTGTTGTTAATGTTATTTTAACCTCTGCTGTCAAAGACTTTGATCCTCACATCACATGATTAGCTGCAGCTCAGGAGACAACGGGCTCCGAATGTGCAATGCATAAATTCTCTCCTGGACTCACACGCTGCACAATGAAGTGGCCGGGTTGCTGATAGCTAGTTTGACATTGCCCGTCTCATGTGGTGGTTATAAATAACCAGCATAGTGAACATGTCATTCAGTGTGATGTAAAAGTGGCATGTTGTTGTGGTGAGCAGGGGTTCCCTCTTTTTTTGGGGGTTCGAGGGGGCGTATTGAGACATAGTATATACTTAACGACAGATTAAATATAAGACAAGTGAGAGAAAGAGAAGCAGATGGGGGGAAGGGTCAAGATTATGAAATATTATGAGACTATTAATTTTGCAGTAGTTTAGTATGTCAAAAACCCAAATAAATACCCAGCAGTTAGTTGATTCAGGGAAACCGTGGTTGTTCATGACCCATTTTCAAGGCATCTGCAATATATTTATTTATAAAAAAGAATACTTGACGATGTTAACTGAGCCAGAGGATAGATCGTGTGATGCATTACATCACTCTAATACCTACTGCTTTGACTGACAAGACTGCTGGTTGTGTGTCCAAAAGATATTGTCTATTGATTGTTTTATTGCTCTATTAACACATTTACAAACATGCAATATGTGTAAATTTTTCAGACATTCAAAAGACCTTTTGTTAGCATTTTCTGATTGAGATGATTTACTTTTTTGATAGCTGTAAAACATAATCACACAGTACACAGAAAGTTAGGCATCACCTTACTGTATTCACTTTGTCTCTCTTGAAGCACTAAAACTGTGAAGTTGTTTTTGAAGAATGCTAAATTGTTCAAGAGCAAACCCTGATCTGCATATACATCACTCTGAAGAAAATATATTTACAACTGTATAGTCCAGAGCAACGGGATCTGTTGGTCCATTCTTATATACTGTCTATGGGATGGAGACCAGTGAAGGATATTAGAAGCACTTTTCTGGTGATGGCTGAGCGTTTCTGCGCAGCCTCCAACTGAGAGAGACAACGTAAATGTGACGTGAGAAACCTGTCTGAAAGTTGTAAGTCTTCTGGTAGCTGTGCCAAGAGAAATCTCAATCATTCCCAATCTTGCAGAGACGGAGAGCGTAGGTATATGTAAGGAGATAACATAGGCACGTGCTAATTATTGCTAACTAAAATGCTAGTTAACATTAGTAATTAAACTTAAACAGCTAATGTAAGTCGAAACTGTCTGCGAGCTTCTCCTGACTATACGGTAATTTCTCTACTGTGCAACATTAAGTCGCTGGTTATGACACAATCGTTAGCCTATTTTTACAAAAACATCTGCTACGGAGCCATAACGTGAGGTACAAGGTAATGGAGCCTTTTATACATTGTCGTGTTTCTTTAGAAATAAACAATGGACAAATAGAGTCTTTAAACGCTTCAGATGTAAAGTTATTCGCTGTCAAAGTGACGTCAAAATGAATGGCAGTCAATGGAATGCTAACGTCGGGTGATCGCTTTGTAGCATCAAAATGGCGCCATAGGAGGTTTGAGCTCTGAAGCGAAGTTTACCCCCTTGGGGGGAGGGGCTGGAGGCAGCTGGTTGCGTGTAAGTCGCGCGTGGTCATGACACAATCGTTAGCCTATTTTTACAAAAATGTCTGCTATGGAGCCATAACGTGAGGTACAAGGTAATGGAGCCTTTTATACATTGTCGTGTTTCTTTAGAAATAAACAATGGACAAATAAAGTCTTTAAACGCTTCAGATGTAAAGTTATTCGCTGTCAAAGTGACGTCAAAATGAATGGCAGTCAATGGGATGCTAACGGGATGTGATGGCTTATTAGCATCAAAATGGCGCCATAGGAGGTTCGGGTTGTGAGGAGACGCTTACCCCCTTGGTAAAAATACATTGTTGTTTGGAAATAAAATTGAATTTGCATTTCCCTGGGTGGGTCTTAATTTACCTGGGCGGGGCGCCCAAGTAGAACCTATGTATGGGAAAGACTGGTGTCTAACTGATCCTGACCAGGCGAGGTGAGGGAGTCTGAGGGATTATTGTTAAGGGAATTCAGACTCACAGCTTGTGGTAATGTCATTATAGAAGAGAGGTCTGCCCACTGGAAGTGCAGTCACAGATAAGGTCTTTTAAGAAAGCGGTTCCAATCTGTTGGAAATAACTTACAGATACAGAAGTGTTAACAGAAAGCTCTAAATGTCAGAGAAATGGAAGTGTAAATAAAAAAGGACTGGTTTGAATCCCTGGATCAACTGGGAAAATGAGGACAAGGAAAGTGCCTGGGTACATATTTACCTTCCCTCAAAAACGTATAGATATTTACAAGTTATAGTTCCTCTAAGAGTTGTCAGAATAAGGGTCAATATAACTTATAGGCCGAACTAACTTCAGTCAGGTAAGTTATCTGAGATATCTTAAATTAGCACAACTGTGTAACACTAGACTTTCCCTTTTTTTTTTTGGGATCAATAAAAAACTATCTATCTATCTATGAACCCGCCCTTGCTAATACATTGTTTATTATTCATTACACTTTTTTTGTATACCCTGGGATCATAACCACAAGCTGCTTTTGTGAAGCTGCTCAGTCTGTGGTTGATCTGGACGGCCTTGAGATTTGTATATTTTGAAACTTTAGGAATGTGAAGCTGCAGGGTGCTGAACAAAAGAAAGCAACATCCTAGTATTCAAGGATTATTATTCTTTTGTTTTTCTTTTGGTTCAAATTAGCTAAGACTGCTGAACTTACATATCTTCCTCATTTAAAAGGCAAGCCAGGACAAAACATGAACTGTAAAAGTTGCTTAATGGTAGAAAACAAATGAACATTGACACATTGTACGCACCGTGTCTCTGACCTTTCTCCCAGTAACCTTGTTCTTTTTCACTCACCATGTTTAAAAGGTCTGTCTTTTGGGCTATAATCTGTTTGATGGTCACACACACACACACACACACACACACACACACACACACACACACACACACACACACACACACACACACACACACACACACACACACACACACACACACACACACACACACACAGCTCTAATCGGCAAGGTCACCATAAAAAGAGATAAGCTAATGTTAAACAACAAAGCAAGAAGTGTTGGAAAGTCAAAGGTATCCTGTAAAGGTGGCTTTGAAAGACAATGCTGCTGTGAAAAAAGCTACAGCTGTGGGGTGCTAATTGTTAAGGCCACACCCCTTATTGTTGTGTGTGTTTATCTGTTTTGTCCTTTTTTGTTCAAGCACTTACAATATCTATTGTTTTCCATGCTGATGATGACATTGTCCTCTCTTCTCTCTGTCTCCACAGTTATGACATGGTTCACTACGGTCACTCCAACCAGCTGCGGCAGGCCAAAGCCATGGGAGATTACCTCATAGTTGGAGTGCACACAGATGGTAAGACACATACACGCATTCCGATATCGATGTATCTGTTAAACCTTTTTGTGATCAAAAGTTTTTAGAATACTCAGTGGTAACTGACTAGTCTAGTACTCTACAATCAAGTCCAGTTATTGTTTATTTCTAATCAAATCAAAATCCACACAGGTTTGTGGTATAAGGCCACAAAGACAGATTCCTTTGTTAGTGCAGACTGAGCTAATCTGGGTTAGTATCACAACATTCTTTTCCAGTATTACTTGTAAGCTTCTCAGACAGTGTGAGATTTGTGGTTACTTTTAAGAGGCTGAACAGCAGTCAGATGTAAATGTTTACATTTCTAAGGTGAACTTTACAGTATAATACAGACATGGATGCCAGCTACCAATGTTTATATGGCTGCAGTCTTCAGAATCTGTTTACTTAGCTTGAAGTAAACTGATTTTACATCAAGATTTTACACTTAATACTTCATTCTTTTGTCCAATTAAACATACAATATGTAATTTTCTACCGCTAGGGGTCTCTCAATCGAAACCATGGATGTAAACATGGACTTTTGATGACGTGAAGTTGCGTCGTCAATCGATCATGGGAGTTGTTGTCTTCATTGTTAACCACCATTTCCGACGAAAATGTATCTGTTCACAGACAAGTTCATGTATTAAAGTTCTATTCATGTATAAGTTTAGTAACGCTTATTCATGTCACGTTATTCTAATTAAATAGCTGCAGTTTTTCCCACATAAATACTTAGATTGTATTTGTGGTGGTAGCTGACCGGTTAGCGAGCAACCAAGCTAACATTAGCCAGCAGCTAGAACCACAAAGTTACACTATAGGGGGGAAAGGGGTTTGTTGTAACTCCTCGCCGCTGGGAGATTTATATCGCGTTATAACCTTATAACATTACCGTACGTTTTAGCCACCAAGTATTAGCACGAGCCACTTGTCAACGTAGCACATTGTAGTAAGCTGAAACAATATTGAAATATCATATCAATAAATGATGTCTCTGCTGTATTACTGTGTTGCAAACTGGCATGTAATTAATGAAACAATGATGCTGTGACAGAAAAAAAAGTATGTATTACTGTTACTGAGTATAATTCTGTGACATTGTATGATTTACAATTACTCTTGAATGCATCATTTGGTGTTTCCTGTGTTTTGACGGAAGTTAAAGCAGCTAGAGGTGTGAAAGACTACGGTCTATGAGAAGTTTGGTTCAATTGAATTACTCTTCCAGAGAGAGGATCTGCATTTAATGGTCTATATTGAGGAGTACGGCAGCAAAGTAAAATGATGCCCTATGCCTGCTCATTTTTTGACGTGTTCCATTTCTCATTTGTCTTATTTAATGTACGGTTGCTTTTGGTGGCTATAGTAAATGCACGTAAAAAGTTGCAGTCCTTATCGGTTCAATCATCCTGCTATTGATTTATCAAAGTTGGGAGCAACCAGCAACTGTGTTGCAGTAGCTGTTTCTATGGTGAACATTTTATCAGAGCTCTGATGCTAATTTATCAGTATGATGATGCACATTATTAAGTTATTACCGTTATTTGCATATTTGACAAACAATCACTGAACCAGAAGATTTTGTTGGTCTGGAAGCTGATTTATCAACATTGATTACATCTTCCTTTTTACTCGGACAACTTTTGTTATGAAATATTGTTATAAAGACACAATAAAAGACAAATACCACCACATTCTGATCTGTCACCATGACTATTGTAACAGTAGCATGATCAGATGATCCCTGTGCTGGCAGTCCTCCATGCTGTAAATTATATTATAAAACTGGTCAGATATTTGCTAAAAGTCAGGCACAAGGTTATCACAAGCATTAGATGTTTATCTACACAACGTGACACATGGTCGAATTTGGCTGAGTTGAATCCATAAATGTTGCACAATGTCTTCAGTGGTTTCGAATGTTATGGTGTCGAGTTGAATTCTGATTAACTAACTCACCTGCAGATGACATTAGAAGTGTTCTATGTGGAGTTCTGAAGACTTCTCCAGCGCAAATAGTCTTGTCTTGAGTCCAGCAATCTTCTGTCAGTAGTCCACTAAGTTACTGTTTGGGTCTTGTTAGTGTTGTGGGTCGCAGAAGGCAGTTCAAAGTAGATTACAGTAACCCAGTTATCCTCCCAATGATTTAGTCATAGGAAACCTCATTAAAAGTGGCAAAAATAACAGCTAAGCAGAAAGAAGAGCATCTGCATTGTAGCAAAGCAAGAATTTAGAGTCAATACAGATGGAAGTGATGTGCCAATAATTAACAAAAGATTACCTCCCATCCATTCCCAAAGCTGAGATTTCCAAGCACAAAGGTCCTCCGGTCTTCACTCAGGAAGAACGCTACAAGATGGTACGGGCCATCAAGTGGGTGGATGAGATGGTTGAAGGAGCACCTTACGTCACCACCCTGGAGACTCTGGACAAGTACAACTGTGACTTTTGCGTGCATGGAGGTGAGTCAGTTGAGTTTGAAGTTCTTGTCCTTAACACACAGAGATTTATGTTATCATTTTATTTGAAGAGACCTACTCAGTGATGCACATGATGTGAACAAGCCTCCAGATTCGATGATGAACTAATGTATTTGTTTATGTTTTACCAGATGACATCACGCTGACGGTAGATGGTAAGGACACATACGAAGAGGTGAAGCGTGAAGGCCGTTACCGGGAATGTAAACGCACACAGGGCGTCTCCACCACTGACCTGGTGGGACGAATGCTTCTCATGACCAAAGCCCATCACAGCAACATGGTGAGTTAAGCTGCGTTAACGCAGTAGGTTTTATAGTTAATGTTTAGCGTGGAATTTCACCCATTGTAACGGTGGCTGTGTGAGTAGGCTTCTTAGCTACACTGTCGCCCATTAATACTATTAACTATAAATCCTCCTTTAGTGTCTTGGAAAGACAAGCAAGTCCAGGGTGCTCAGGAAGTTCAATCAAATGCTTGAAGGTGCTCTTTGGGGTCGGGAATTCAATTGAATGTAGAGAATAAGAAAAAATCCAAGGCACTCTTCCTCAAAATTACTTAAAAAGCCTTTATTTTACTGGCTATTTCATGATAGAAAATTTAAAAGACATTGGGAGAAGTAACCCACGCGTAGCGGTAATGACAGCCTTCTTCAGTGTTCTTTAGTGTCTGTTTGTGGGTGTACTCATTATTTAGTTTATGAGCAATTGTTTGTTTGTTTGTATTTCTGCAGGATAACCCTGATTATCAGCAGCATACAGACAACTTTGGAAAAGTGAGTAGCAGGGGTTTTATTATAGTAAAACCTTGTTGTGTAAATCTGTTAGCAAAGTGAGACACCACTTAGCGTTTATTACATTTTCCCAGTGAAACACTTGACTGTTATTGTGTTCCAGGGCCCTAAAGGCCACAGTCCATGGACAGGAGTGTCACAATTTCTTCAGACTTCCCAGAAGATCATTCAGTTTGCTTCAGGAAAGGAACCTCAGCCCGGAGACACCATCATCTATGTGGCCGGGGCATTCGACCTCTTCCGTATCCTTATTGTACAGAAATAACCACAATTGAGTTTCGAACACTGTTAGTAATCATTTCTGTAGTGTATGTTGTTGTTGTTGTTGTTGTTGTTGTTGTTGCCTTGACCACAAATGTCTTGCAGACATTGGCCATGTTGACTTCTTAGAGATGGTCTATAAGCAGGCGGAGAGGCCCTACGTCATTGTTGGTCTGCACTTTGACCAGGTACACCTTATGCAGACATGCACTGGCGCACACATCTCAGCAAAGAATTCACAAGATGATAAGAAATTGACCCCTCCCTGGGGCCCGTTTCAGGAAGAAGGTTTAACAAACTCTGGGCCTCATGTACTAACGCTTTTGCGCCCACTTCAGGCGTATTTGTTTCGCAACGTGCGCGTAAAAGCATGGCGAGGTATGTACAAACAGGCCACGCTGAGGTAAAAGCGCAGATTGCCTGTCGCGGGAACTGAAAATGGCAAATTGCGCTTTTCCATGTCATGCATGTGCATTCACAGGAGGGTCAAGGGGAACGTGGGAGTTTCCCATAAAGAGATGGGAGGGAAAGCGTAAAGTGCGCCTAATTATGTATTCTGCGGTATGTACAAAAACCTCCCGTGACAGCGCGCCTCTATTTTGCGGTAAGAATTCTCCACCTCTTAAAAGCAGGTGTAAACCAGCCGCAAGCGGGTTTCCTCACATATGCCTCCTGGTGAAATGGCAGCAGTAATGCAAGCAAGACGAAGACATAGGCCAAGGAGACGAGCTGAAAGGATTTTTGCCACAAGGATCACAGTTTTTCAGTTGAGTGAACACAAAATCATTAAGTGTTACAGATTAAGCAGCCATGCAATATTACAGTTACTGGAAGAAATCAAAGATGATATTGAATCTCCAACTCAGCGTTCACATTCCATTCCAGTAGTTGTAGCCAGTAACTCCTCGCTACATTACAAATATTGGTATCAGGATCATTTCAAACAGTCATAGCATCAGCAGTGGGAATATCACAGTCTGCACTCAGCTGTATCATAGCTACGTAAGTACTTAACGCTTTGCTACAGCGCAATTTACGGTATAGTAGGCGGAGAAAGGAGCTGATTACCCGATGAACTGCAGGTTTGGTAAATACGACGTGAGCTGAAGTATCACAGCGTGCGGTTTCTGCGGGTTGGCCATGGCGCTGATAACACTACGTTTGCAAATGTACGTACATGAGGGCCTCTGAGTCTAACTCTGAACTCTGAGTTGATTTACTCTGAGATGGAAACTCTGAGTTTTCGGTTCCAGAACAGCTGATTTGAGTTGGTTCAATCAACTCAGAGTAGGTTGACTCAGAGTTAACCACGTGCACCACCACTATAAAAAGGCAGCATGAATGGAGCAACGATACTATGATTCACCATGGTAACAACCACAAACAAACTGGTCGGCGGAAATACTCATGCGCACATACAGCGAGTTTGAACATATATTTAGTTAAAACAGCAACACAGCAGCTGCTGCAAAAGAGAGAATTTGCGTGGGAGAAAATTGCTGCTGGAGTCAATGCGTAAGCTCTAATATGGTGTATTAATTTCATATTTAATCATAAGTAAATAAAATAAATATAACTGGTGGAATGGTATTGAACCTATAATCTATTTAATTTAGGTGCAATCCTGCGGGAGAAAAAGTCCTAGGCCTACTAATCCCATTCTGAGGCTGCAGCACCATCATTAACAGAATTATAATTCATAATCTTTTATTTCAAAGGGTTTACATAATTCACCTGCAGTACTGTGGAACTCCTTTTTAATGTCTCTTACTGGTTTGTGTCCAGGGAACAATACAAAAACATTAAAAAAACGCTTCAGAGCGAGTCACATTCTATGCTCCACATCACCAATGTTGTAAAGAAAACGTAACGTGACACAAATAATCTGCTGGGATGTAGAGCATGTCCATGATGGGTGACGTTAGTGATATAAGGACGGATAAGGTTATGTAGGCTACATAACTGATAGACTGGGAAGAAAAACGATACCGCTCAAGTATGTAGGCTAGTATCTGGAAATGAAAATGCATCTATAGCCGGGGCCTCAATATCATCTCCCGACGTATGTTGAACTCCCTGCGAAGTAATACAGCTTCTTCATCAACGGGATCGTCGACAAAAGGAAATGCCATATTTATTTTTTGGGAATTTTTAGGCCTTCATTGACAGAACAGCTGAAGAAATGAAAGAGAAGAGAGAGGGGGGAATGGCTAACACAGTTAATAAACCAACCCTGATTTTTATTCATGCAGATAACAAACTGCGCTAAAATGCGCCTGATACAGACTGAATGAATGAATGAATGAATGAATGAATGAGGAAATGAAAGAGAGCTGTGTCAAAGGGAGGAGACTGAGAGAAACTCGAGGTTTATTGAAGAAAACCTGCTCCCGACCAGGTTAGGTTCACAGGCTCAGTTACCATAGTAACTGACTCTGAGGTTAGGTTACCTCTCTTTCTGAAACGGGCTGGAGTTACCCCTCTCTCTCTCTCTCAGGTTAGATTAACCTCTCTTTCTGAAACAGAAAACCCAGTTCCCCTCATCTCAGGGTTAACAAACTCAGAGTTTTCACTAAACCTGCTTTCTGAAACGGCACCTGCTATGTCAGCAGTTTTCAATAGAAACATTTGAAACAAGTTAAAGTTACTATAGGTAACTTTTTAATGTTTCTGAAACAGTATAATTTTGCATCTAATGATCATAAATGACTTGTAACAGCAAACGAGACTAACAGTAAAAAAAACCTATTTTTTATGTAGTTTTTATTAATGCCTTTGCCCGGGTCAGATTTTCCCCGCAAAGTCACTAATTAATTTTTTCGGCAGGTAGACCGGCTCTACAGTAACACATTTTGATGGGTCACAGATTTCTCTTAATTAAGGATACGGTCTGTGCTATTTTGTCGCCATTGCCTGTCAATGCCCTTTGCACGTGTGTCAGCATTGATGTTGTCTGCCAAAGCTGTGATACGTTTACTTTTTATCCAGTTTTAAGCCACAGTTTTACAATACACCTTTTAGAGCTTGGTCATTTGTTAATTATATAGTTTGACCGGATGAAGGGTTTTAGTCATCGGCGTCTGGATCTAAAGATATTAGAGAAACAAGCTGGGCTAGCAGCAGCTCAACTCCAGCCCCTTCGCCGACGTACTGAAAAGCGTTGGAGAAACACAGATTTTTGACGTGAAACTGCTTTATTCTGTGTTTTTACCTGTTTTAATCACCTGGTCCATTTGTTTTGGAGAGGAGGAGATTCGGCTCCCAGCATAAACCTCCTAAACGATGAACACTAAAGGAATCCTAACTGGGAGAAACTGACTGCAATGAGGGCATTGCTCGGCCTTTTGTTATTGTTTTGATTGAGAGCCCCTAGCGGCAGAAAATTACATATTGTACATCCCAAGTCATGTCCTTTTGGTTCAAGTGAGTTGGCTAAAAAATAATAAATGATCTCTTCATTCTCTTCAGGAAGTGAATCGGTACAAGGGGAAGAACTATCCAATCATGAACATCCACGAGAGGACACTGAGTGTCCTGGCCTGTCGGGTGAGTTTACACACACACACACACACACACACACACACACACACACACACACACACACACACACACGTTTACTTAGGTCACTTTTGGGGACATTACATTATAGACATACATTCATTTTCTGGAGAATTACCCTAACCACTACTTGCCTTACCTTAAAGGACAATTCCGGCACAAAATGAACCTAGGGGTTAATAACGTGTGTACCGAGTCGACCGTTCTCTGGGATATGTTTTCATGCTAATCGAATGTGTCTCTAGCTTGAAACTAGCCACCGCAAACCGGTGTTTAGCTGCTAACGCTAGCTTTCGGGGCACAGGGTAAATCTCTATTTCTAAACCACTAACAAGGCTTAAACGGTAGCATAATGAGGGTCCCTACATGCAAACCGAAGCATTGAGAACCTTGTAAACGTACAGAGAGTTTGTTAGAAAGATAGATTATAAAGACAGTAGCGTTAATGTTTACATGCGGCCGCCCTCTTGGATAACAGTCATGACCAGTCGATCGACGAACTGTGTGTGTGTGTGTGTGTGTGTGTGTGTGTGTGTGTGTGTGTGTGTGTGTGTGTGTGTGTGTGTGTGTGTGTGAACAGCCGTGCAACCAGTAACGTAGCTCAAACACAGCGTTCGTGTTTGAGCTATTAACGCTACTGTCTTTTATAATCTATCTTTGTAATAAACTGTCTGTACATTTACAAAGTTCTCAATGCTTCGGTTTGCATGTAGGGACCCTCATTATGCTACTGTTTAAGTGTGGTGCTATTTTGAGCCTTGTTAGTGGTGTAGAAATAGTGATTTACCCTGTGCCCCGAAAGCTAGCGTTAGCAGCTAAACACCGCTTTGTTGTAGCTAGTTTCAAGCTAGAGACACATTCGATTAGCATGAAAACATATCCTAGAGAACAGCTGACTCGGTACACATATGTTATTAACCCCTAGGTTCATTTTGCGCCGGAATTGTCTTTTAACCTAACCCTAGTCTGGTTTACCAGATGTACATTGCTGAGATAAAGCCTTGTATCCACACACGCTCTAAATGTTCAGCACAGTGGGATGTATTGTCTGAATACTTAAAGTGCTGCAGGGTGATCTTGGCTCTGTTCCCTTCATTCCTGCTGGTCAGCTATCTAGTCTAGAACAATGAGTCTCTGTGGCCTATCTGCACTGTGTGCGTTTGTGTTGAAGTTATAAACCAACTTATGAGAACATTACACAAACAAACATGTTACACAATCCTAAAACCGCTAAATTGCTGTGCTCCATCATCAATGCCTGATGATGACGGTACTGAATTTGCCAGAATTGAAGCAGTGAACCGTAAAAGCAACCTCACCCTTGAGCTGTGTTGTATCCAAAAGATGCGTGTCAATTCAACTTTGACATTTAAACAAAAATGCACTGAACGCACAACTGATGTGAGGCATTGGCATGAAAGGTTTAATCATTACGAAAATTCACTTATGACTATGAACCTCTCTTTTGCTATCGTCTTGACTGTCTCTATAGTATGTGTCGGAGGTGGTGATTGGTGCTCCCTATGCAGTGGGCAAAGACCTGCTGGATCATTTTAAGGTGAGTTGCCTTTTGAAGGACTTTTCGTGAGATTATGTGTTTTTTATATTATTTATTTAAATCATTTTTTAACCACCTTCATTTTGAAAACTCAAGAGAGTCTTGGCCAAGCTAGCAGCTTAATTATTTTACACAAACTGTAACTAATTATTAAAACATTTGCAATGTTTCCCATTTCAGTCTTTAAACTGTTGGTAACTTTTTGTTCATTTAAGGTGGCAAGTGTCTGTAATTTTAGAATTTCCCACATGAGAGCTCTTTTTTGTGAAGGCTGTACTTTGACATTGATGGTGTATGTAAATATGAGAAAAGATATGATTGAAGCTTCTAAGAGATACCCTTATTAATCAAGAAAAACTGCAGCCAGCATATTTTCTTGAATATAAGTCAATGATGTGTAAATTACACTACAGTTAAATTATTAGTTAATTTAGGGCACAATTCTAAGTAAAGTCCAACCTATGCAGCTAACTGGTGGAGGCATTAGTGCATCTTCAAAAATATAATACTGTACCAGCAATGGCTGGCTACAAATGGGAAGTACATTACTTTAGTTTGAAAACTAGTTTCAGCTCACAAAGTTTTGACAGAATTACATTAAATACAGATTAAAGATTACTTATATCCTTTGACTTTGTAGGCCAGAACAGATCACTGTATGGTTGCTGCATTTGTTAGATTCCCCCCCCAAGATAATTTCTCTACATTGTAAATTACAAAAAACAACCAATACTGAACCCGTAGGGCACCCCCTAGTGGACCGTTGAAATATCAGAAGAAAAAAAACAACGTCCATTTGAACAGAATTTGAATCTGTCATACCCTGTAGGAAGTTAACAAATCAGTATCACAGCCTTTTTCTTTACATGTTGTGATCCAAATGTTTGAAAAGCTTAACAGCTAAAAAAGTCAATAACAGGTTTACCTTGGCAAAACTGAGACTAAGAGTAGACACAAGTTTACATGCAAAGTAATAAGGAACTGGTTACTGTGAGAAAGCCAGAACAGAGCGGACCATCTGCCAGCATGGGGCTATTCAGTGGGGTCACTGTTACTTCTCAGTGAACATAATGCAGATGAAATACTGGAAGAATGTCATTTATATCTTTACACATGATGGGTGGTTTAACCAGATGTGTTTGTATAACTGTGCAGGTGGACCTGGTGTGTCATGGCAAGACAGAGGTGTTTCCAGACAAGGATATGTCAGACCCCTACGCTGTGAGTACAGGGTCCTCTTGTCTCTGATCAGAGTGCAGTAACCCCTGGGCGCCTGGTTAGCTCAGTTGGTAGAGGATGCATGTGCAGAGGCTCAGTCCTCGACGCAGTGGCCTGTGGGTTCAGTTCTGACCTGCGGGCCTTTGCTGCATGTCATTCCCCCTCTTTCGCTCCCCTTTCATGTCTCACCTGTCCTATCAAATAAAACCCTAAAAATGCCCAAAGTAACTGATGCAAGTGTTCTTGAAGATATGCATATAAAGAGACCTAATCAGAAGAGTCTACATTATTGGTTCAAATCTGACAAAATGATCGGATTGCGTTATGGCTCCATTCAGGTATTTTCAAAACTATCCCGATTGGCCTCTGGGGGGCACTCCAGTGTTACATGTCTGTGTGTTGAACATTATATAGCAAATGTTCACAAGGGTGTGTGTTAATATTCCATTCTGATTTTTTAATATTGCTCTAATTAGGGTGGACCTCCTCATTCACAGGGGATAACAGGGGAACTTTGGCCTTGCGTCTGTTGGTTTGATATAACCATTTGTGTTCTGCCCTCAGGAGCCAAAGAAGAGGGGGCTATTCAGGACCATCGATAGTGGGAACAATCTCACCACCGATGACATTGTCCAGAGAATCATTGAAAACAGGTCAGCGACTCCTTGTTCTTAACTGGCACTTCCTCATCATCTTCATCTACATTTAATTTCTCGCTGTATAGATCATTTTGAGTCTTTACCATTTGTATGTTTTTATATCAAGTTTATTCACATCACCTTCCGTGTTCCCAGGCTGCAGTTTGAAGCCAGGAACCAGAAGAAGGAGGCCAAGGAGATGGCAGTGATTGAGGCGATGAAGAGGAAAGAGCAGCAGGTGCAGAGTGAAGGTGCAGACCAGGAAGCTCACTAGTGAAACCTCAGGCCTGGATCTGTGTCTTATTTACTCATCCTGGTACACTCAGCTTTAAAAGGATGAACTTGACTGACCCAGACGGACGGTCCATGTTGTCCTAAACTGGACAGTCCACTGGATGCGGAATCCTGCTTTAAATATTTGGTGATGCAGTATATCTTGCATGCTGCTGGGTTAGCTTCACTTAGCCTTCATCTATACAGACAGCTCCAGTCTAATGCAATTAGAATAGATTTGCCTGGAAAAGAAAACAAAGAATACCAACTCATACTACAATTTAACCTGCTAAATCCCTCTCAACCTCTCTTCCTCCACAGAGAACTTTTTAATGTCGTCTTCTGTCATGTATTGTTTTTTTTGTCCATGAAATCACACACTACATGCTCCTGTATAGGTGTAGAAATGGTATGTCAAGTTTTTAATAAGCCATAACTTAAAATGTTAATGACATTGTCAGTTATGTTTTTAGTTTAAACCATATTAGTATTAAATGATCATTTTTTAGAAGTGTCTTCAGTTGAACGTTGAATGTGCTCTGTTTTTTAATACACTGAGAAAACATTGATATATTTTAATTTCCAGAAGTCACTATGTTTTTGTCCATCGTGAAATTTTTTAATACTGCGTTTAATGATCTGTAGAGTAGTCTTTTAATTTTAACTGTGGATTTGAACTACCTGATTTTGTCATGGGTGTGTGGGTAGGTGTCTGTGTGTGTCTTAGGCTATCTTCAGGGACACATTTCAGACTAAAGACCTGTTAATTTGGGACGGCTTGTCCAATCAGTGACTAAAGCCATGTCCCAAATCAGGAAAAAGCTCTTTATGGGTCAGTGGTTAAGGTTAGTTTTAGGTTAGTCTCCACAGCGCTGTGTCAGCACTGGAGTATGGTCTGGCTAAACTGCTTATCTATTCAGGGATAGGGGGTAAAAATGCTCTGGCTTGTTTTTTTTTTCTTTAAACCAATCACAGCCGTCTTGGGCAGCGCTAAATCTGGGATGTAGCGACGGTGCCCTTGCAAAAAAAATATAGCGGAGGCGAAAGGGGAGGGACATCATCATAGGCCGGATATCAGGCTTTATCCCAGCAATGTACATCTGGTAAACCAGACTAGGATTAGGTTAAGATAAGGCAAGTAGTGGTTAGGGTAAGTCTCCAGAACATGAATGTATGTCTATAATGTACCCAAAAGTGACGTGTGTGTGTGTGTGTGTGTGTGTGTGTGTGTGTGTGTGTGTGTGTGTGTGTGTGTGTGTGTGTGTGTGTGTGTGTGTGTGTGTGTGCGCGCGTGCGCATGGCGCAAAAGAGTGAGGTTTGTGAGTAAGCGTTTGTGCCTCATTCCTAGAGCTATAACAATGTAATAAAAATAGGCTATAACTAATGTGAGCGCTGTGAATTGTATCAGAAAGTCCAAACTGTGTTGCTAAAGTTGTCCTTCTCTCCCCAGTCAAATCCTACTTTCAAGAAATGTGTTTTCCAATGTCCTCTGTTCTCCTTCTTTAAAAGAATCCAATAACTTAAACATTTGGGACAGAGTCCTTCAAACTGCTTCTGCAAACATTTTTAGATTGTTCAAGGTTATAATCTGTTGCTTTTCTTCTTGTTGTGCTAGGAGGCATTTTACTCTGAGCTCAATTGTTAATGGGGCAAGACAGTGTGTGTTTTTAAAGTGTGTCTGTGGGGTGGAAGGTGGGGTGATGTCAGGCTGAGAAATAAATACATTTCTAAATATTTGATGGTAGGAATTTTCACAACCTTTCAATCACTATATTGCAATGTGTAAATTTACCTGTTAATAAATAAATTAGTAATGTGGCAAAGTTCCATCTGATGTCTGTAGCGTGATGTGTACAGCCTGATGAAATCTTTGTTGTATCAGCAAATAGTCACAGCTCACTGAGTCTGTGAAATGAGGCCACAGTCGCTCAGAAACTGCTAAATCCAACTAGTCCCGTCCCATTCACACTGCTCTCAGATTTGAACAAAAACCTCATTACAAACACAAAGAGCCTTTAATCCTCCAGCCTAAACGCCCGGAGGAGCTTCTGCAGGAAGGATTGTATCACTCAGCTGAGGGGCATAACAGACAGCAAGCTCTCACTATCCACATTCATTTGGTCTAAGATGTTTTTTTTATGAATGGAATAGTGAAGAAACATTTATTTTACACAGGGGCCTCTCAATGAAAATTGAGCAGAAGTAGGTAGGAGGGCAGAGCCAGGCTATCTCAAGGGCCCCGAGGAGACCCATTTGCCAACCACTGAAACAGGTGGAAATAGATAAAAGTGTTTTGTTTTTGTCTTTTCTTGAGCCAACAACTGTGGGTTTGGACATTAAGCCGTCATAATGAAATTTAAATATTTTGGTGAGGATTACCTAAATGCAGTGGCTCCAAAACTGGAAGGAGTCTCACTATTAAGGTAAAGGCTCAATAGTGGCTTTTTTAAAATAATATAATAGCTTAATTGAGTAAATGTACTCAGTTACTTTGGACCACTGTCCTTCCAACATGGAATGGTTTTATTTTCTCAGCATGCACAGGTGAGATTGCGCATTCAGTAGTTTTGTCCCCCGGCACGTCACTTCCCAGGGAAGTCCAAAACTATTCCATGTGCAGCAGGCTGCAGTGGGAGGGACATTTTTTAGGATATCTGGGGTCTTTGCCAAGGCGGTAGGGCAGATTTTGAACCGCAGTGGCGCACAGTCACATAACAGTTTGGTGTTTTCAAGACTGAGGACAGTCGCAAAAACGTTACCACCCAATGAAATCTGCCACTGACAAGGAAGCAAAAAACACTTGGAGCGATGCGTGAAATCTGATTTGTCCGGACGGTTTGAGCCACAACTCCTGCGAGTTTGAAGGATGTTTCGGAGATGGCCTGAACTTTTTTTCTTCTTCTTTTCTCTAGAGTTAACAGTAACCATATAGTTTACGGAGTAGCAGGAGAGCTCGGAGCATGCAGCGCGTAGAAACCAACTCGGGTTGATTCCCAATCTGGACTCCCTGTTTTTGTGTTTCCTCTCAGGCCCGGGTCGGGCGAGGAGATGAGTGCTCAGGATGGGACTGTGCCTCGGTACCGAAGTTACAGAGGAGGAGGAGAAGAAGGCGAGGATACACAGTGCCAAGATAGACAGAGACCTGTACGAGTACGCCAAGCGGGAGATGAATGTGGTTAAAATACTCTTACTAGGTGAGACTGATGACTGAACATCGTGATAAGAACTCACCTTATTCACCTGATATATAGATAGCTGTGCCCATGTACCAAACAGTATAATTAAGTGCTAAAAAAAACCTGCAAATATACCTGAATCCCAAACTGGATGTTTTTTTCATTAGATGATATGACTAAACAACACATTTTGCTTTGTAAAGCCACGAAAGTCCTCAGGCTGGAATAGTTTAACATCAGTGTTGGTTGCTACACTCACAAAGAGCCTAATTTAAAGCATTGCCGATTCAATGATAAAACCTGACCATAGAAGAATAGATAGATAGATATAATACAGTTTGTTATGATTTACCTCTACTACTCTACATCTCAGACTGAGTTTAACCACGTTTAACTACCTCCTCCAGGTGCAGCAGAGAGCGGTAAAAGCACTTTGGTCAAACAGATGAAGATCATCCACAGTAATGGATTCACCAAGCAAGAGCTCACCAGCTTCAAGGTTGGAAACACACACACACACACACACACACACACACACACACACACACAGGTTTGTGGCACTATCTTTGTGGGGACCCGTCATTGACATAATGCATTCCCTAGCCCCTTACCCTAAACTTAACCATCACAACTAAATGCCTAACCTTAACCCTTACCCTCCCCCTAACCATAACTTAATTATATACCTAATCCTACAACCAAATCTTAACCCTCAAACAGCCCTTTAAGCTTGTGGGGTCCAGCATTTTGGCCCCACCAAGCTGTCGGGACCCCACAAGTATACTGGACTCCCGGTTTTTGGACCCCACGAATATAGTTAAACAAGCCCCCCCCCCCACACACACACACACACACACACACTTACTTTCACCCTGCCTGATGTTTTTATCAGATAACAGCCTATTAGCCTACAGAGGGCTTGGCGTAAAGTTTCCAGTAAAGGAGAGTTGAATAACAATCACATTTGTCTTGTATCGTCTAAAGGGAAGTAGTACAAAACAGATAAATAACTTAAACTGATCAATATGTCATTTGTTTTCGGTTATCACAGTTTAGTTTGAAGTAAGTACCTGACTCTAACACGAGAAGTCAGGAGGTCAGTTTATGCTGCAGCCACGGCGATGCATTATAAGGGGTGAAAATAAAGTTAAAGATGGGGAGGCAGTGATGGAGATGAGATGGAAAACAAGGCGATACTTAGTTCCTGTTGGGGACTGAGATTTCTCATGATACAGAGGGTCAGATCCAAGTTGGTATGCAGTGGTTTGGCTCGCATCTGCTCTTCCTTCTGTGTATGTGTGTGAGAGCAACTGGAAGCCGAATTCCTCCGTTGTACTAGGGGTTGGGATGTGGTGGGGAGAATGGAAACTGTTCAACACACACACACACACACACACACACACACACACACACACACACACACACACACACACACACACACACACACACACACACACACACACACATACAGACACACACACACACACACATACAGACACACACAAACACCAGCTTCACCCCATCAGCTTGTTTTTATTGAAGGCTTATCTTCTTCCACATCCCTCTCCTTTAACCTCTTACCACATTTTGCTCTCCTATTTTCCCATCCCTTTCCCCTCTACTGTTCTGTATCTTTTACTTTTTTTTCTCTCCCTGCCTCCTCCTTTCTGTCATGTATACATGAGTATGTGATAGAAAAAGCCTTTCTCTCTGTCTACATTGTGCTTCAGATATCTGCTCTATAATAACACCCCTGGCACTGTCTGGAATAGACTGACAGGGCAAATTCATAGCTGATCATGGTGCAGTTTGAACCAACCTAAACACAATTCACAGTCCTGTTAATTACTGAAACAGAGTATAAAACTGAAATCAAGCTCCAAAGTGAAGCTACAAGAGTTCATCTGATGATTGAATGACTTTACCATTGTGTGTGTGTGTCTCACTGTCAAACCTTATCAAAACTTTGGCAGTTGGTCATTGGTCAGGATAATGCACTCACACACATGCTCATATGAATGTCCCAGTTGTTTGTACAGGCAGCTGGGATGTTTGAATGCATTCCTAGATATTAAAGACGCCTCCAGCTCCCTCTTCTCTGCACTCCTCTCTCCTTCTGCTGCCTCTCATGTCTCATAACAGTCACCTTGTCTGCAGTTCACACTTGTCAACACAAGCATCATGCTTTCTTTTATTGGACTGTGCCGGAGAAAGAAAGATAACCCCTGAGCAGGTCCTTTTATGCTTCTATCAGTCTGAGGGGGGCTGGATATTAAACCTCAACACTTTTTTTGGTACAGAAGGAAATGTGTTGTTGGCATTAAATGTCTGGTCTAATTCATAATCACGTTAGCTATTTTATTTAGGCAAAGTTCTTGTACAACCGCTTGTCTTCAGAAAACATTTAACATTTGAAAACTTTGGCTTATTTTCTTGAGTTAAATAGAAGGGTTCCATAGAAAAACATGTTATTGCAAAATTGTTTTGGTATCGGTGCCAAAACTCAAGTACTATGTTGCCACTACTGTAGTATCAAACAAGAAACTGAGAGTCTACAGCCATGCAAGTGGCTCTGTGAGGCTGTGCTAAAGGAGCTAAATGCTAACGTTAATGTGCAAACATGCTTACAATAACAATGCTAAGATTCTGATGTTTAGCAGGTATAATGTTTACTATGTTCTCCATCTTAGTTCAGCTAGTTAGCATGCTAACATTTGCTAATTAGCACTAACCACAGAGTATGTGATGTGTCATTTTGCAGGTATGAAATGCAATGTTAAAGGTGCTGTAGGTAGGATTGCAAAGATCCAGGAATAGAGCCAAAAAATTTGAACATTGACAACTTCTCAGTCCCTCCCCCCTTTCTGCTAAAGCCCAAAATGGTCTCCTAAGCCCCGCCCCCCACAAGGGAGAATGAATGTTGAATGTTAGACCCCCCCCCTCCCCCGCCCCTGATTGGTGCATCTGAACAGGGAGCTGTGGATTTTTGCAAATCACACTACAGGCTGTAGGTGGTGCCAGAGGAGCCAGATTTGTTTTTTAAATTACCTGCTTCGTGTAGTTCTACTCGAACATAGGGTCAGTTTCAGAAAATATGACAGAAAGTTAGTTTTATAAGTCTTACCTACTGCACCTTTTAACAAATTAATTGTGTATCTGCCGCGTGATTTAGAGCCGCTCCATAATTGTATGGATTCTTCCTGGCCCCATGCTTAACCCTTCTGCCAAGTTTCATTCAAATTGGGCCAGTAGTTTTCCCCGTAATCCTGCTGACCTACAAAAACAAACAAACCAATAAACAAACGGACAAACCGAACTGAAAACATAGAAAAATCCAAGTGCGATAGATTTCAGAACCTCCTTATGTTGCATTTACACTACTATATAATCAGTACACAAATATATTTTACATGTGCAAGCATGCACACACATATCAAAGTGTGTTTACTGACAGTAGTCAAATCTCTTTTGTTGCCCATGCTGTCAGTTGGGTTTTCCTTTGTTCTCAGGTGACACCCTTATTTTGGAAAAATGACACTAACCCACAAACCTGCCCTGCCCTTCCCTGACCATCCCAACCTCCCACAACAAACACAGAAACACCCTGCCCTGCACACACACACTCACATATATATGAGCTCATTGTTTGTTATCAGGCCTGTGCATGTTGTTCCACACGTGCGTCTGAGTGTCCACCAGTGCAGTGCTAAACATCTGGACTGAACTGAACAGGTTATCCCTGTTCCATGCTATCCATTCTCTCATATTTCCCCTGAAGGCACAGCAAGAAAAACCCTATCTCTGTCTGGCCTTTTTGTGGCCCTGCCAGCCAGGTTTGTATTGCATTAGGACCATGACAGGGCACCCTGTTAGAGAGAAAAAAGGGAGGAAAGGTAGGAAGGGGGCTCCTCTTTGTCTCATCCCTCATTTATTTGCAGCCTGAGGCCATGGTGTTGTTTTTACTGTGGCTAGGCTGAGATTTTCCCTTCATTTCTTCTTCAATCACACAACTCTGTGTGTGTGTGTGTGTGTGTGTGTGTGTGTGTGTGTGTGTGTGTGTGTGTGTGTGTGTGTGTGTGTGTGTGTGTGTGTGTGTGTGTGTGTGTGTGTGTGTGTGTGTGTGTGTGTGTGTGTGTGTGTGTGTGTGTGTGTGTGTGTGTGTGTGTGTGTGTGTGTGTGTGTGTGTGTGTGTGTGTGTGTGTGTGTGTGTGTGGCAATGGATAACCTTTCTGAAGTTGTATTCTTCAGCCTGGAATCCTGTTGTTGATTCAGGTGTTTGTATGAAGGATAAGGTTCTTGAAAAATGCGATGAATCCGGGAGTTTTCTCACCTGGAACGGCTTTGAGGTTCTTGTTTGTGAAATCAATAAAGCTTCAAACCTACAAGCACACACACATTCTTAGTACATTGTTAGCAGAACAGTCTGTGGTTAATGATTAAACATCAGGCCGCCACCAGTTCAGCTGCATTCTTTGTTTTTGTGTGTGTGTATTTGTAGCAATTGCTCCGACACAAGACAACTGCTATTGTGTACGGGGAGTCGATCCAAACACCAAGCTGGACAAGAACATTAGTTCAGTGTATCTTAATGGATATGGAGATTACACAGTTGTTAGTTTATTCATATATTTAAATTTTTTTGTTGTGCCAAAAACTTGGCCCATCCCATGGGTTGATTATAAGACACCACTATTTTACATACATCTTTCGGTCTTGTATATACAAAGCATGTTGAAAAGAAGCGCAAACATAAAAACAAAACCAGTATACCATATGAGCTGTTCACATAAACTTGTAACGTCTTCACTGACACTTTAAATGCTTTAAACTGTGCTGGTGGTGATGGTCATGGTGGTAGGAATATTACTAACCAGCAGGAAACAAAGGTTAGAAAGGTGTGCGAGATTTCTATCTGTTGGGACTTCCTTGTAACCTGATGAACACACACACGCTCACACATACACACCCCGGTGGAAACACAGGGTCGGTGTCTTTTTACCCTATACTTTTCTAGAGAGGTGACGTATAGCTCATAGTGGATTCAGATTACCATACAACAACACACCTGTGGCCCCAGGGTGTGTGTCTTTGGGGGGAATTGGGGGGGGGGCACAGTGTTTGTCCATTAGGGGTAATGTAGCCGGCAGAAAGCGTGTTTAGTTGCAACAGCCAGTACAAACTGATTAGTCTGTTTCCTGCCTATACTGTTTGTCACGGATGACTAGTTCCCACTACAGAACTTAGAGAAACCGCTACAAAGACTCTGTCTACACACACAAAGTATCTGATGTAGAAGGGGGTTTAGCCCTTCCCCCTCCCTTCTCTCTTTGTGCCTCCCACCTTTACTGTAAACACAAAACTAAAGTAAGCCTTGAGTCAGAGAGGGAGGAAATTGGAAAGAATTGATATGGAGGACAAAGGTGGAGGGAGGGAAGGTTAGAAGAATGAACCACAAAAGGGAGAGACAAGGTTACAACTGGACACGAGAGGGGCAGTAATTAAATTCCATAAATCTTGCTTAAATCCCGGGGGTGGACAGATTATCAACAACATCTGTATATAGTAGAAAACAATTTAATATATCCAATAAATACTGCCTTTGTGGTGCTTGCAAAGCTCCAATTTAGCTGAGTTTGTAAAAAGAAAATGTTGAAGGGTAAATCTTGGGGTTGTGTGGGCCTACTATATGTTCTTTAACACTTGGGGCCCTATTTTAACGATCTGAAACGCAAGTATCAAACGCCAAACGCAAGTAGCTTTGTGGGTGGATCTCGGGCGCTGTTGCTATTATACCGGCGGGATAAATGAATATTGCGCCCGGCGCAAATCTAAAATGGGAGACCGACGTTTGCTATTGATTTTTCATTTTGACAAAATGTAAATAAAGAAATGTCACAAAAACATACTTTCCGATGTTTTGGGCTCACTCTCACTGAATCACGAGGTTATGAACTCATGGTGAGATTTTTGCAATGTAGTCTAACATTAGACCGAGATTACCTCACTATAGACGATGCAGCTCTTCTGTCTCTCCTCTCCCGTGCTGCTGATGGGGCATTTGGGTTAAGTGGCATCGGCACATGCAGTTCAACATCACATCTCCTTAAGTCCTCTAATATTTCCTCATTTATGTCATCAACACATCCATGATTCATGGAAATGTGTAAAACAAGGTCATATCTTTCCTTGTATTTATGTATGGTTTGCAAAAATGGGAACTGCTGGGTCTGTGAGATGAGAGAAGCAAAGTGTATGTGCGGTGTGCACACTCTACATTACGGCCAAGCATGCACCCTTAAAATAGCATCTGAATAACACGCCACTGACTTTAGACTAGGTTTTTCCTGGTCTATGGCAGAATTGTTTTCTGAAACTGCAAAATAGCACTAGGGAACGTTTGCGCTGGAACACGCCTCCTCTTTTTGCTGAACCGCCCCTGGGAGCGCAAGTTAATTCCCTAATTAAAAAAAAAAAAAAAGTCTGCTGTGCGTCGGGTGCAAAATAGGAATGATACATGCGTCGGTGTACAAAGTCAATTGCGCTGGATGCAAGATAGGGCCCACGGTGTGCATTATATTTTGGCTTTAAAGGTGCCCTGTGGAATTTTCTTGTAAACAAAGAAAGGTTGTGTTTACATTCAGTGTTTTCAGCAAAATGAATTGTGTGCATCCTTGAGACACAGTATGTATGTATATAATACGGTATGTTGAGTGTATTTCCTTCCTTATAAAACATTTGAAAAGCAGATTTTTTTAAACATGTTCAATCCTGTATTGTTTACATCCATGTTGCATTGCTATGTTTGTTGGCACGTTGCTGCCAACAAACGATCGCAGATTATGAATTGTGCCGCCCGTAATTCGTGCATGGGCATCCTCATGAATGATACAAACAAAACAGGGACCCACTCATAAATGTTCCACAGGGTAACTTTCGGATTACTTTTTTTGGGCTGCAATTTGTTGGTAGTGCAGTACGCCCTTTTAAAGCAGTCTCAAGTGGCGGTCAGCGCAGATAACTCTATACTGTGAATCCCCTCAAGAATGGATACTAAGATTCAGGGCCTTTTGTGGCACCCAATGTCAAAAGTGTTTGGTTTTGTCACATCAAGTTTGCAAGAACAACATCCACATTAAGGGTTGCTATACTTTTATTTTTTAGGCCTTTATTTCCACAGGACAGATGAAGACATGAAAAGGGGAGAGAGAGGGGGAATGACATGCCGCAAAGGGCCGCAGGTCGGAGTTGAACCCGGGCCGCTGCGTCGAGGAGTAAACCTCTATTTATGTGCGCCTGCTCTACCAACGGAGCTAACCCGGCCACCGGTTGCTATACTTTTAAATGAAGCAAAAACTCTTCAAATCCTAACAACAAGCCTCGATTAATCCGCAATGACATTACCCATTTAGTGTCTCATAAAAGTTCTAATGCCCCCCTTAAAAGTACATATGCTTCCTGATTAGATCTCCTCTCGGTACAAGCTGGTCGTTATTGACGTCATCCTTTATTCTCAGGTTAGTTTTACAGTCGTTATTAGGGCGGGACACATTTACTCCACAGGTGTGACATCATGTACCTCTAATCTTTCCACCGATATTCAACCTGAGCAGAGGTCTATCAGAAGGGGTAATTGTTTAGTCCTGATGAGTGTGACAGCGTTTTCACTAATGACATTATTATCATTATTGTTATAACCAGAGCAGTGACCACTTCATAAACACTTCTGGTTGCCATAGTTTTTTTCAGGTGAGTTTAGGATTTGTTGGGGCACAGATGAACTTCTCAAACCTTAAGACTGCCATCACCCCTATATCACCAACTGCCTTATTTTTAGTGATGTTTGTGGTCATGAAACAGAAACTACACCATAACAATTCAGTATTTATTGTTTTATAAGACTATAAGAATGTGCTATTATGTTATAACAAATTGTTAATCTGAAATGGCGTGTGAGCAGATGACAGTGATGATGAGGCAGAGGGAGACAAATGAACAAAGCTGCTTATTTCCGACACAGATCAATGCCGTCCTGTCAGCTGAGGTTCTCCTGAAAGAGACTAATTTGTCCCTAATGCCGCGGTGTCAGCAGCCCTCAGCACGGTTCGCCTCTTAAGATGAATCTCTGGCACCTCAGAGTTATCTCATCTCGCACATTTCACTTGGAGAGCAACACATCTTAATCTGGACACTGAAACACACACACGCACACAGAAGAGTGACCAGACCGTGATAGAATCGTGATGGAATGTGAAGCTTATCTTTAGCTGGCAGGAGAATGACGGAGAGTATAATACACACACACACACACACACACACACACACACACACACACACACACACACACACACACACACACACACACACACACACCCCAACTGTCTGTAAGAGTCACTCTGCTCAGTCACTGAAGTCTCAAGGTTTCCAAGCACTAAAACAGAGTTATGAGTTATAATAAACAAAACGTTCACTCTCATATGCTCTCAATAGGACTTGATAGCTGATCCATGGGGTGTGATAGACACACACATAGTATTTATGTATATGTACAATTTGATTTGCAGCCGAAAAGGAGTGCACAAGTAATTAGAACTCAGTGTCGGTGGTTCAAGGCCAGCCATCTTAAATGTGATTATTAAAAACAATTTGAGGGTCAACAGTGGAATCACCAGTTTCTTATGTGGCTGTTCCTCTTTTTTCTTTAATCATCTAAAAGCTACAAAGGGTCACGTTTTGTGTTTTGATTGAACAAACGAGATGTTAATTAATGACCTTTAGAGGTGCTGGGAGGCTGGTTATGTTAGCTTTGGACAGAGCCAGGCTAGCCGTTTCCCCTGTCCAGTCCAGATTTTTTTTCTTTTTCCCGTTACCATGGCTATTCATAAACTTAACCAATGAACTTAATCTTTGGTAGCCTGCAGTGCTGGATAACCTCCTGACCTCCGTGAAGTTTGTCCTCCACGGCATGGGTGTCCTCCGGATCAACCTGGCTAACAACAGGAACAAGGTAGGAGTCTGCATGTCTTTGTGTCAACATGTCTCTCTTTATGGCTGGCAATTTTTTTTTTTTTTTCTGTGTTTTTCATTTCTATTAGACTTTTTTCTCAAAACCTGTCTGTCTCTTCGCTATCTTTCTATTTATCATCGTGTTCCTCTTCAGTTCAAATGAAGTTGTATGCTGCTGGTTTTCCTTCACTGCACCCAGATCTCCACTAGAGAGCAGCATCTCAGCACTGCAGCTGCTGCATGCGGCCACACACACACACACACACACACACACACACACACACACACACACACACACACACACACACACACACACACTATGTTTGCATGAGAGTGAGCAGAAAGTTTGACTTGGTGGGTGGTTTGATTGCAATGTTCAATTTGATTTGAACTTAACTGTCAAAGTTATCAGCGCTCATCCTCCCACTCAGCACGTCTTGCCGGGAGATGATGACCAAAGTATTTCCCGTATTAAATGTCACCAGGGCATGTGTGTATGTGTGTGCGTTATCACGTGTTTGTGTGCATATCCGTTAATTTGTGCATCTGTATTGATTAACAAACTTTAAACTTTTTTGTCATTGAGACTCTCATCCTTTTTTCCATCTGGCCTCCATTCCTCCCTGTCCAGCAGTCCATCCATCCATATATCTATCTCCGTCTCTTCTTGCAGGTCCACGCCCATACTGTCCTGTCGTGTGGACGGTGTTTTGACGAAGAACAGGTGCTGTTTCCTTTCCTTAGCCACGCCCTGTCCTGTCTGTTGGCCGACCAGGGGGTGAGGGCGGCAGCAGCCCGGGGATACGAGTACGAGCTCAATGACTCAGCGCTGTAGTGAGTACTCTGCCAGCACACAGTTATGCTGTGATGAGGAGATGCAGGGGTCTAATTAACTAGACTTAGCAGCCGGTGCTCTGCCGTGTGCTCGCTGTCACTAAAAATCAGTCTCAGGAGTAAAAAGACAAGAGGGAGGGAGTCGAACCCAAGTAAAGTGTAATTACATGTACCTCCAAGGTTATTATATACATCTATATAACATGTTTAAAATACATACTTCAGTTTGTTTTGGTTTTGTGCGAGCAAAGCAATGCAAAGAAATGCTCACACATAGATATATAAATAATATGATTACAGAGAATGTTTAAAAAAATGTGAATATTTAAGAAAAAGACAAATGCGTGCAGACACAATATAGAAAAGAAGTGAGGATACAGATGAAAATAAGAGTGTAGAGGCAGGGGATGGCGTGTGTGATGCAGAAGTAAGACAGGGCTGGGACCCACCAGGAGGCTGTCTGTTCTCATCCTCTACCCCAGCGAGAGGCCTCGGCTCTGGGGTTATCTACACCGACAGGCTCCCTTGTTCCCACTGAGAGCCACCATCACCCTCCGTGCTTTCCACACACACACACACACACACACACACACACACACACACACAGGTTAATACTTCTGTACTTGTGAGGACCTGTATTGACATAATGTTTTTTCCAGACCTTTGGCTTAGCTTAAAGGAAATTTCAGTCTAGTACAACTTTTCTTGTAGGAAGGCCATAATTCTTATCAGTTATAATAATAAGACTGTATTGAACAAACCCTCCCAAGTTTTTTTTTTTTTACTTACTTGTGCAGTTATAAGTACCCAGATTTCCTGTGCGATGAGAGATTATTACAGACATTTCAGGTGTGCTCACCTTGTTTACAACCTCTCAATTGTCTGACCACTTGTGTTTCTTGGTCCATCCAGCTCTTGTGTTCTGATATTGTCATCTTCCAAGATCTTAACTAAATAGAAATAATAAGCAAAATTAGAAAAATAAGATTTTCCTTTGGACTAAACCTAACTCGCTAGATTTCTTGGAGATGACTAAAACATTTGTGAACACTACATTCACACATCAAACAGTTGCTTATTGATACCTTCAGCAGTTATGGCGCAACATGATCATTCATGTGGCTTTGGAGTCGTCTCTCTGGCCACCTCTCATATATAAAACGAAAAGAATATAATGTCCGCAACACTGCTTTAAACTCCCGTATTATCACCTCTCATATATACACTCACTTTTTAGCTCTGTTTTTGGTCTCTACCAACTCCTGAGGGAAATCTAAAAAAAAACTACCCCTTTCTCTAAAACGCAGAATGGTCCTCACAAAGACAGAAGTACAAAACACTTGCACTGTGCAGCATCCGGTAGGCAGTGTGTTTTTTCCTTTAAGCAGCAGGATGTGTGTTCCAAGAAACTAATTCAGGATGACTAGTTGAGAATGTCAGTCAGTTCAGGTGTGGGTGGAGGTGTGTGTGTGTGTGTGTGTGTGTGTGTGTGTGTGTGTGTGTGTGTGTGTGTGTGTGTGTGTGTGTGTGTGTGTGTGTGTGTGTGTGTGTGTGTGTGTGTGTGTGTGTGTGTGTGTGTGTGTGTGTGTGTGTGTGTGTGTGTGTGAAAAGATCACATCTCATGGAGCGCACACACATGATACAGTTGATTACACTAGCTGTGTTAATAGCTAAGCTGTGTTTGAAAGCTTAGCCTCAGTGTGTTATGGTAAATCATGTGAATATTCATCATGATGAGCCGCTGGGGCTCCTTATCACTGCACACTATACCCGCCACCTGGCAGCTGATGGCCCCAACACACACACACACACACACAATGTTCAAGTCACCTGCAACTGATACCTGATTTTATTCTCTTTTGATCTCAAGTTTGTCTGTAGGTTATAACATTTTCCTTCCTCTCTCTCTTCCCCCCCCCCCCTGCTTTCTCTTCTGTTTTTCACTTTTCTTTCTCTGCCTCCTCTTCCTCGTTTGGTAGTTTTTTTGAGAACCTGACCCGCATTACGTCTCCAGATTACGTGCCCACAGAGACAGACGTTCTGCGAGTACGACTGAGGACGACCGGCGTGATAGAGACCCAGTTCAAAGTCAACCATCTCATTTTCAGGTAGACGCCTTTCACTCTTTATTAAGTTAAATACTGCAGACTGAGGGTGATTATAACCACCTACTCAGTCAGAGCTGCATGTCTGTACTTGACTTCTTCAGAAGTGGCGTACCAACTCACTTCACTTCTTTAGCTGTGACACTCTTATCTCTGTCTACAGCCATGTGATAGGCCTGAGATGTGAGATGGGTGGCTTCATTCGATACGTCAATAGCCCACCTATCATTTGGCTTTAAACTCCTCTACTGACCGCGTACACACACATTCAAAAGCATCAGTGGCTCGGTCTTATCAGCGGAGAAGCAGAGGGCAGGTATCTGAGCACCTGAGGCTGATGTCAGATGACCATATTCATCTCTGATCAATGAGCCATTGTCACATAATACCAACTTCTTTATCATCCTACAATGGCTAAACTCATTTCCTGAAACGGCTGATGGTCATGACAGGGCGATAGATATTAATGAACTTGAGTTATGTGCAGCCTGAATGATGCAGACGAGCATGAAAGAAAAATCCGCTGATGTTGTACTAAGTTCATTTTTTGTCGGTTTAAAAAAAGCTGAGGAAGGGACTTCCGTTTTGGCGATGTAGGTGTGAGACACAGAGCAGGGTGGCTCCCGATTAACTCTCTTAATTACCCAAATAACTGATGACTTTCTACCAAGATTTTATCGAAAGTGTAGGAGTTGGAGTTCCTGGTTTTTCGAGGGGGCAAAATGAGTAAGCAGCAGAGACAAGCGAGCGCACGATCTAATGTTAGCTTAACTAGCAAGTTAGTTTCTATGGCCGCAGCAGCTAACGCTACTACTATCGCTGACGAATCTGAAGATGGCCATTCTGGAGACTCTCTCTCAATGCCACAACTGATTGCAGAACTAGCTAAACAACATATTTGTCTTAAGGAAGACATGGCCAAACTAATCCAAGAATCGATAAAGCCCCCTGCAAGCCTCTGTGATACTGTCAACTCTGTTCAAGCTTTTCAAGCTCTTTTCTTACCGCAACAGAAACCTTGGCAGGCGACAACTTCGAACAGCTCTTCGCAGCTGAAGCCACCATCAAATTTCTCCAGACCCTGAACACGCCTCTGTCTGACCGCCTTGAAAATCTGGAAAATAGGTCTCGCAGAGCTAATCTGCCCATCCTGAATATACCTGAAGGTAGCGAAGACGGCCAAGACCCCACTACGTTTGTATCCAGGCTGCTGAATGATGCCATGGGAGCGGACGTGTTTGCAAATCCTCCAGAACTTGACCGCGCGCACCGCGCACTAGGTCCAAAGCCTGCAGAGGGACAACCTCCAAGACCCTTCATCGTGTGCTTCCATTGGTACAGAGAGAAAGACCTCGCCTTGAAATGGTCCTGACAACACCAAGTGAAATATGAGGGAATTACATTGAGGATATATCCGGACCTCAGTACCACCCTCGCAAATAAACGGTCCGCATTCAATGGCGTTAAGCATACTCTCTACCAAAAAAGGAGTGCAGTTCTGTCTACTTTTGAAGGAGAAAATCTCTTGTTTGAGACACCAGAAGAGGCCCACACTTTCTATGATCGCCGTGTGGCTAAAATGCCAGCTGTTCTGACTAAATGAGACGTCAGCAGCTAACATTCTCACAATGATTGATGTTAACAAGCTGCTGTTGTTTAGCAGGTATAATGTTTACCATGTTCACATCTTGGTTTAACATGTTAGCATGCTAACATTTGCTAATTAGCACTAAACACGAATTACAGCTGAGGCTGATGGGATTGCTGTTAGATCTGCAGATATTTAGTCTTAAACCTGGACTGTACTGGACAAACTGACACTGAACATTTGTGGTCTGTGAAAAAGAGGTTGGTAAAGAGCGTTGCATAGCGGCAGCATAAAGGATTGTGGGTGATTTTCCACAGTTTGGTTTTATTGGAAGAGTAATGAGCCATTGGGGGTTAACAAGGAAATATTCAGCACTACACACATTTTATTGTGTGTGTATCAATTAAAGAAAATCAGATTACTTTTTTCTTCTTTCTTAGTAATGTCTACCTACGGAGCACCTCCTCTTTCATTGTATCACAATAACATCTTGTCCTTCTTCAGTGCTTCATATTAAATCGTATACGGCATTTCAATAATAAAAAACATTACCTCAGCTTTTCATAAGATCTCTGTTTAGCATATAAACATTGTAGAGCGAGTCAGTTTGTCAGCAGATGACTTCAGTCTGGGACATTTGTGTCACATCTAAATGCTTTTTGTACGTCTCTGGATGCCGCTGACTTGTGTGTCTATGTGTTTTTGCATTTAATGGCATAAACACATTTAAATGGATTTGACAGTTGGAAGTTTTTCAACAGCGAAGAAGCTCTTTGATGATAACGTTATCCTGTGCAGATAAACGTTGCTATTTCCTCGCAGTCTTACTGTTTGCGTCACCGTTGAGTCACTTACAAGCTTGTTGTTTTTTCTTTTTTTCATTTGTTTGTGGGTTTGTTTTCTTGTGAAACATTGTGATGGTGACGGTGTCAGAGCTGAGAGGGGAGAGCAGAGTCCCAGGTGGTGCTGCAGGATGGAGCCCAGCCTCCCTGCCCTCACACATCCTCTTCTCTTATCTTCCTGAATTGTTAAGGAGATAAATAATTTGGTTAAGTTAATTGACACACAGAGAGAGAAAGGTGTGTGTGTGTGTGTGTGTGTGTGTGTGTGTGTGTGTGTGTGTGTGTGTGTGTGTGTGTGTGTGTGTGTGTGTGTGTGTGTGTGTGTGTGTGTGTGTGTGTGTGTGTGTGTGTGTGTGTGTGTGTGTGTGTGTGTGTGTGTGTGTGTGTGTGTGTGTGTGTGTGAGTTCAAGCCCTTTGGGGTTGACGAAGAGCTTAGCATAAGTCGATGTAATTATTTCAAACTTAGCAGCAGAAAAGATATTAAAGGGATTTGGAGAGTATGGTTTGTGTTTGTCAGAAAGAGCGAGTGTGAGGTTGTCCATTCAGACATAGACGTGTATGTGGTTTTACAAACTAATATATTAATAAATGATTTCCTTAATTATACGTAGAGCCACTGGGTTTTCGGAATTCATTCAGCAGAAGTTTAGGAATACAGCAGAGACTTCAGAAGTAAAATGGAAATGGAGATTTCTGCTTGGTCTCATTTTGTAAATACTAAGGCTGCACGTAGCTAACACAATGTGAAACTGCCGCCCTCCATTCAATGGCTGTCTACCTCTTGTTGGTTTACACTCGAGGTTTCTGAGCTAGCATCTGCACCCTGCATTCCTATTTTAATATCTTTTAAGAATTGTTTCATGTTGAACTTTACTGTTTGAAACTATTCTCGCTCCATCGGTATTGCTGTGCTTAATCTCCAATGTCAGGGTCACAAATTAAAGCATGTTAAAAATGCAGGCCTTAGGCTTTGATGGGGTCTATCATGCATTGCATGTATCCCGTTATATCCCCAGATCGATTCTAGCCAGGACCTTTTTTTTAGAATCTTTTTGTCAATGTGCATCAGGTCAACTAAATTACAAATTTGAGTTTTAGCACTATCGTTTTTGGATTTGGGAGGGAGTTGTTCGTGTTAACTATTATTTTTGAACTGGAAAAAAATTTATGGATTTTAAAACTGGGTGTTATTGTCCTGAATGCCTTTTTGAAAATGTTTATTTATCTTATGTGTTAAAAACCAAATATTAGCTGATATATCATTATATTTTCAAACTCTGTAGTGTTCATTGCTAGTGGCCTAAATAATAGTTTGAAATTCTTCAATATATCTGAAAGCATAAAAATCAACTTGGTCTTATGTTGTGTTTGATCAGTCGTGTGTCTTATTTGCTTCGTCAGTGAGGAATCTGCCATGTAGAAGTAAACACAGAATTAAATATTAAAACATAAACAATGTACAAGGCTTTCTCACTGTATAACTTAACTTAAGTTCCTTCTGTGGAATACATTTCTGAATAATGAATGTGACCAAATGTTCATGATTTGCATAATTCACATTAAATACCATCTACAGGCAAACCTAATGATCCCACACAGTACAATAATGTGATATCAGTTGTCATCCTATACTTGTATTTTGCAAAATGTCTAACTATTCTCATAGGATAGCTTAGATGTAACACAGGAAGTTGTGCGCTAAATGTTTTGGAACCATTAACACGACGCTCCCTGTATCCTGCTCTCTTTTTTACCCTTCTGTATCTCTACTTCTTTTGACCTGTGCTTTGTGCGTTATGTGTATGTTCACTGTGTGGGACGGTGAAGTAGACAAGCTGTATAATCAGTGAATGAGTTGGTCTGACTAATTTACCGTTGATTCAGGGTTTGAGAGTTTTTTCTGTGTTTACAGAAGTGCATTGGTTCTTTTTTTAAAGAATTCATATGATCAAAACTGAAATAAAATAATATTTTTTGGGGGGGGGTAACAGGAGTCGCAACACCTGAGAACATGCGTTTGAATTGCAGTTTTCATCTTTCCAACAGAGAATAACTAATGGTGGTCTCATTATTCAAACACTTAATCAACAGTGACATGGATGACATCACAAATGTACACCCAGACGCAGCCGAGTTTGCATACAGACACCCTGTTTGACCTTTGACCCCTCTGTGTAATAACGATCTGGGTCTTTTCCTGCACCATTAACATCAACTGCTCATATAATTACAATTACAACACTGCAGATGAGGGTGAATATTATGGGGCAAGAAGGGCAGGTGTGGGAAAGGATGATGTCAACTGAAGACAGGGTGTGATGTAAAGAAAAGAAAAGTGTTCCTTTACACAGATGAGGTTAAAGTTTGGAACATGTTTGCTCTCGATCTTGCCATGCGTTATGTTGGGAGGCTTTGCTTTTGGTTTGGGGGCGTTGGGATGATGTTTCTGACTCCAATGGTAAAGTCTGGACAAAGGGTTACACCACATTGTTTTGCCTCCTCCAAGGTGCCGTGATTATATGTGATTCTGTAAAACGTGGGACACACTGTATAAGGCTGAGTGAATGTAATTTTTCTTTATGTTTTTGGTATGACTGTCTACGCATGCTGTAAAATGATCTTCTTTGATATCAGATTTGTGTTGTAATAAACATATATATCGCATAAGTACAGCCTGACTGAGCCGCTTGCATTGCTGTAGACTCTCAAAACTGCCTACTGCTTACTTCTGACGTCGACAGTATGAAACAGTTTTATTGATTTATTTTGCAGTATGCTAGGCCAGGCTTAGCTGGTTTTCGGTGTTGGAAAGTGGAAGTAATTAACGGTTGTTGTGACCGTTCCAGCAATTCCACAGCAGATTTTACTTTTGTTTGCATACTGCATGCTACATGTTGGCCAAATCAGTACGTTCTGCTAGTACTGTATAGTAGGCAGTTTTGATTACAGCTACCATCTTGAGTTTTGTGGAGTCCTCAGTCCAAGTCATGAGAGTGGAGTACACGCCTCTGCCTTCCTCTATCTGAAATAAATGACCTTGTACAATTTATTCATCATGTTTTCAGTTGCAAAATGGCTGTCCTTTCTGGCTCCTTTTGAAGGCAGGTTGTTGGGAGCAGAAGTTGACTGAATATGATATGACATGAGAGGATTGTGGTCCGTGTGTATCTCTATGTGCACTTTCAAAGCAGGGAATGGACTTAGTACTTGTCGTTGAGTGTGTGTGTGTGTGTGTTATTAGGGTGACGTTGTGCACGTGCTTGCGGGTAGGTTTGTCTAATGTAGCATTGGCTTCACTGATATGTCCTGTCTGTGCCTTCAATTTCCATGGAAAATTTCCATCGGAAATCTTATCTCACCTTTGTGCCTCTGTGTTTCCACATGTTCATTTCCCCTCTCAATAAAGAGCTGCATTAGCGCGAAGGATGCTCAAATGGAAGGTGGGAGATGGCACATCTGGCTTTAAAAATGGGTGAAGTGAGATGAACATATCAGTGTCTCTCTGTTTTCTGCTCTTCTGCTCTTATTCCTGTTGTGTTACCCTCTCGCACTTTGGGAGAACATTGACCTTTACGCTCTTTGTGTTGCGGTGTTGTGATTGTCTCGGGGAAAATGTTGTGATTGTCTTGGTGAAAATTGAAAAAGGAAGGAGCAGGGGACACGCTTCTCTTTGTTTGTGTGAGTGTAAATGGCATATTTTAGGAATATCTAACCTTATCCAAAACCAATACAATCTGTCATTGATTAGAGTTACCCCTCAGTATAACAGTAGGCTCTACCATCAGTATGGAAGGTCATGAACACACAGAAAACACTAGAAATTGAATCCTGATAAAGGACATGTCAGTCACAATGAGATTTCATGTCACATACTTGCGCACACAAACACACACACACACACACACACACACACACACATATTTGATTTGAATACAGTGCAGCCTTCACTGTATGATGAATGATAAATAAATAAATTAACACTTTCTCCCCCTTAGTAGTAAAAAAAACGCACAGGGATGTCTTTTATATTTTTACGAACACATCCATGTGTAATAATAATGTAATGTTCTAATAATGTAATAAGTAATAATGTTCTTGCCTCCAAAATAAGACCGCTGTTTTGTTATCTGAGTAGCAAAGGGAGGTCAGAATTTGTCATATCGAGAGCATATGGGCAAAATGCCTTCTCTTTGGTGTGAGAGTCACTACTGCGTGCGTGCATTCCACTCTCTTGAAGGTCCCTGATTGGAGTGTGTCACCCTGCTAAATCAATAGCACCTGGGCCCAGAATCACAGTGTGGATATCTTTTATCCCTTTGCACATGCACAGCTTTTGTTGCTACTTGCCTTTGATTTTCTTCTCTTCCGCATGTGTGTCTTTTGTCATGTCCCTATTGGCTGTGATTCCAACAATACGCCTAGTTTTAAAGCCGACATTTGGACTTGTCATAGCAGAAATAGTACAGGTGTAATTAATGATATTATATATTCAAGTGTCCCAGTAAGTCATACCAGTGAGCCATCGTATACAATACAAGGCCCTGAATGTGACACACTTAAATAGGATGCAGCAAGGATTATTGTTATTAATTACACTTTTTTTGTGATAAGCCAGTACGGGTTAACCTGCATGTTTTCTATTTCGTTAATTTTTCTCTCCCTTTCTTTGCACTTTGACTTCCACAGTTAGTCTTTCTGTGGGCATTTGTCAAACCTTGTTCTCTCCATCTCCCTGTGTACAGGATGTACGACGTTGGAGGCCAGAGAACTGAGCGGAGGAAGTGGATTGGTTGTTTCGAGGACGTCAGGGCGGTGCTGTTCGTGGTGTCGCTCAGCGGTTACGACATGACCCTGGTGGAAGACCCCTCCGTGGTATGCGCTTTACTCAGTCACTCCCTCACAAAAGTTCATGCTTTCCAGACAATGCAACTAGAGACCACTTGTTAGTTCTCAGCCAATCAGATTATGTTCTGTCCTCATAGACCAAGTTTTAAAAAGTGTCTGCTCCTCTGCAGCCATCTGATGGTGTTATTGTCTTCTCTCTGCAGAATCGTCTTCACGAGAGCCTGAAACTCTTCTCCTGCATCTGCAACAACGTTTTCTTCCGCAGCACATCCATGGTGAGAAATTCATCAGTCTCCTCCTCACTTCCTTCACCTCAGGAGGAAAGATGCAGTAAAACAAATGTAATCTAAAATTATCTTCAAAACTAAAGACAAAAAAAGAACAAAGCCTCCATAATTTGCAGAAATTAGGTTTCCTAAATCACAATAAGTAATACTATAAAAGATGATTTATTCATTGATCTGTCTACGTGTTAGCTTTGCTGAGTTTCTCTCTAACTAATTGACTGTGTTAGCCCCTCAAACCTAACTCTCATGTTAAAAACCACTGCTCTGGGTGGTCACAAAATAATTTTGGGGGGTTACAAACATAATCCATGGCATAGAAAAACAATGTTAAATACTTTTTGAATCCGTCCATTTCATCTTCTAATCAATTCTGGAAAAGAGAGGCTAGTAGTTTCTAAGTGAAAACTTCTACCACTCGTCCTGATATGTGGACTGGCAAGCTATAGCTATATTTAAATGTCACAAAACAAAAAAGGGTCCAGCTGAAGAGGGTGGGAACCCTAGTTCTGTTTGATAGTTAGAGGGTGCAAAATATGGCTGAGTGGAGGAGAAATAAGCAAACTCTTTTGTTGCTTCCTATTTGTTCTCTATGACACCATGAGACAAGAATAACACTAATGTGTTTGATTAATGCTGTTTCCACACACACACACACACACACACACACACACACACACACACACACACACACACACACACACACACACACACACACACACACACACACACACAGACACACACACACAGGGTCCAGCCCCTGTCCTTTGTCTCTGAGTCCTCTGTCACTCATAATTTAACAGTGAGTTGTAATTAGGATGAGCTTTGGCGAGGCGACATTTTCCCCTCTTTGTTTTTCCATTCTCGTTTCCAGTAAATGATCACATCAAAGCCAGCGCGTAACGGGCTTGTTCAATTTATTCCACTAAACTCGCATTTAAAGCCCACTAAAAAACACAAGTCACTGAATGTTGAAGCGTTTGTCACCTGCTGTTGACTCTGCAGTGGTTTCTGCAACTTCTCCAGGAGCCTGTCGTCTCAAACACTATTTTTTAACACTTGTGACAAGCCTTTATAAAAACTCCAATCTCTACCCAAACAAAGGCACATTTCAGATATATATAATTGAGATTGTGAGGATGAGTAATTTATGCTTGGTCATAACCCCCTAACCCTTTGTCACAGACACAGATAACCCTTGTGTTGACTCCGGGTCACATTGGCCCGTTTTTAAATTTTTGTTTTATATCAGGAAATATTGGACATAGAAATAAGCGCTGAAAATGTGTAGAAGAAAAATTTAAAAATTTAAAACGTTGGAAAAAGCAAAAACAAATTGTGAAAAAAGGCGTCACAAATGTCAGAAAAGGTTTTTCAAGGTTGAAACGAAGACAACACAAGGGTTTAACAAGAAGTATCTATTTAAGTAAAATGTTTTTTTAACCATAAAGATTTTTTATTTAGGGCTTCATCAGAGTTAAATTGGCAATTAAATGTCTTTGTGTGACGTGTTTATGTGCAGGGTTGTGTGTGGGCCTGGCTAACAGGCTCATTAAACAGAAGTATTTAATGATACATTTTTAACGTGGGAGGGAAATTTCTAACCTCCACCTCAATTAACTCTTCACTGTGGCTGGTCAGTGATAATTACACACCCAGGTGTTGCTCTGTATCCTGTTCATTGAAAATATGCTGTACCTCATCCTTCCCTCGTTATCTGTGTGTGTGTGTGTGTGTGTGTGTGTGTGTGTGTGTGTGTGTGTGTGTGTGTGTGTGTGTGTGTGTGTGTGTGTGTGTGTGTGTGTGTGTGTGTGTGTGTGTGTGTGTGTGTGTGTGTGTGTGTGTGTGTGTGTGTGTGTGTGTGTGTGTGTGTGTGTGTGTGTGTGTGTGTGTGTGTGTGTGATCAAACGGGCCAGAAAAGACAAAACTTGGTCATAGTTTTAATTGGTTGACTACAAAGCCAAAAGGACCTGTGAAATGCGGTGGCAGCCGACAACTTGAGTTTAGAGAAAGACAGAGATGTGTAAAAAGTAGTTGCTGAGCTTGTTGAGCGCCTGCTCTGGAGACTACATAAGTGATCGATTGCACACTGATGTGTAGTGGGAGGTCATTGATTAGCCATCATCACCCCATGCTTGCATCAATGCTGCTATTCATTTTCACATTTTAGGTAAATATCTGTAAAGTCACAATAGATGTGTCTGTAAAAACTGATTTATTTGTTTCATTGTTCAGTTATTTATTGCAGCACTAAAGAAAGAGTCACCAAATCGAATTAACATTTTCATTTTCTCAATATCATCCGGATTGATTTTCCTTTTCCACTGGGATGAAACCTTTGACTTGTGATGAGCATCTCGTGCTCGCAGCTTGATGTTTTTGTGTGTTTTGTATTGCAGATTTTATTCATGAACAAGATAGACCTTTTTCAAGACAAGATTTTACACTCTGGGCGACATCTGCGGCTATACCTGCCACAGTTTAAAGGTAGGACTTATGTATGTTAGTTCTGTCATATTATTATTATTATTATTATTATTATTATTGCGTCCTGCACATACAAGTGCCCACATGGATGTATAAGACATTATAAACAATTGTCAGACATGAACGCAACTTCTTACATATAAACTTTATTAGGTACACACACAAAATCTAATGCAATCAAATACAGTAACAAAGCCTAATGTTCAGTTTCTCAGTTATCTACATTTAGTTGAATTAACACTTTTCTGAAAATCCAGAACTCATCAGAAAAGGAAATTGTACTAAAACGTGTAGCCCTTAAAACAATAAAACATGAAGTGGACTTCATCTTCAATCTCACCTTTCCTGTTCCTTTTGAAACAAAACATGTCATTTAGGTTTGCACCAAACAGACATTTGTCCTTATACATAACGAACAATATGTCCAAGCATCATGAATATTACACTGTTTTGAGAAAGAAAATATATATTAATTGTACACAAAGATTTCACCTCACTAATCCAGAGATGTCCATTCACAATTCAAAGATGAGACTGTTTATAACATCTAGGAATGCTATTAAGCTAAAATATCTAGCCAGTTATTGAATAAAAAAATACAATTTCAGTCATAAAAATGTTTCAACATTTTAGGGTCTTATAAACAATAAGACTGATAATAATCTCTGTTTCCCACACACACACTGATTTTCATCCGCTCATCATTTCCCTCCCCACGTCTCAGTGGGCTCAAGAGGGGCTGCGTCCTCTCTGCTCAAATGCAAATGTCAACATAAATGCAAAAACTCTTGGGATTGGAGTCAGCCAGCAGAGCAAGCGTCTATTTCACACTACAGTAGTCTCCCATCTCCACAGCGCTGCTGACTAAGGTCTGGCTACACCACAGATACATTCAAGGATAGGAGAAAAAAAACGCTCTGGGTTGTTAGCATTTTCAAAGATTATTTTTTTGGGGCTTTTTTCCCTTTTATTTCAGAGTGACAGTGGATAGACAGGAAAGGTGGGAGAGAGATGGGGGATGACACGCAGCAAAGGGCCGCAGGTCGGATTCGAACCCGGGCCGCTGCAAAGGCCTCAGCTTACATGGGGAGCACGCTCTTACTGGGTCAGCTAGAGGCCGCCCTTTTGCATTTCTTTTAACAAATCACACTCGTCTTTGGCAGCGCTAAGCTCCGGACGCAGCGACGGTGACTCCGCAAAATGGTCTCAGGAAGGAACTTGTTTTGGTGAAACATTTTCACCTGGAAAATGAAAATGTCACATAAAATATTAAATTAAGTTAACTGTTCACACAATACGGTAATGTGAGCTATTTAAATTAGCTGGATATACATGGTTAAACATAATTTGCTCTTACCAGTGTATTGCCAATCGTTCCCAAAACGTTCCAGTTAGAGAGTAAATGCCATAAACACATTATTTGTAAATCTTAACAATCATTCCCAGAAAGGACCAAGCAGGCCTGCGGCCCTGTTGCACGATCCAAATTTTTGTCAAAACTTGGCATCTCCGGCATGTAACGTTAGCTTGTTAGCTTGTTAGCTTGGAGGTGGTTCTTGTTGTAAAGTGGCAAATCTTGTCAGACCTATTCTGTTGTTCTTGTTGAGCCAGGTTAATTTCACACTGACCGCAGATATGTCTAATGCAGTGGCCCCCGACCTTTTTCGTTTGATGTTCCCTCACAGCCCTATTAGATGAGCTTATGTACAACTTCACCAAAACCAACCCGTCATGTTCCAAATGTGTTAAACTAGATGTTATATAATACTGATGGGCAGTAACGCGTTAGAAGTAACGCATTACTGTAATCCGATAACTTTTTTCAAGTAACGAGCTAAGTAAGGGATTACAATTGCAAAAACAGTAATTAGATTACTGTTACTTCCCCGTAAGCAGGCTGCGTTACTGCGTTACTTAACCGTGATTTTGTTTCGTGAGACTGTCCCGTGAGTGACAATGACGTATGAGCGCCGCGACGTCAGTGGTAAACACCGACATGTGTAGTGTTGAACAAGAGACAACATGGAGCCATAGACAGTATATAAGAAGAGCATGGAGCGGGGGAGAGAGCAGGACCACGCAGCATTTAATGCTTGGAAGTACCGACATTACTTTGAGTTTGACTCGGTTAAAGGTGACAAAAACATCAGCGTCCGCTGTACACTCTGCGTGGGAAGAAAACTTATCTACAGCGAAAAATTCCGCCTCAAATCTGAGCAAGCACCTAGCAAGCCGGCACAGGAATGTGAAACTCACTGAAAAAATCCCTGAACCCCCAGCTGACATGACCGCTGCGGCTACATCCAATTCCACCGGGCGAACCTCCGAGGGCCCCTCTCCTGCTAAACAGGTGGAAATAGACTTAAAGCGACAGGACTTAGTGCCGCTGAGCTGAAGAAGCTCGTCGCTGGCTGTATTGTCGAGGACATGCTGCCAATTTCCACTGTTTTATTCAGGTCGTGCATCATAGTTTTGAAAAGTAGCTTAACTAGTAAAGTAACTAATTACTTTTGAAAATAAGTAATCAGGTAAGTAACTGGATTACTTTATTGGAGAAGTAATCAGTAACTAATTACTATATCCAAGTAACTTGACCAACACTGTATATAATACCATTAATGATATAAAGGTCTATATTTTTACAAACAATTCTTTAATACAAGACGATCCTAAAATTAAAGACATTCCGGTTTTATGTTTTCGCTCAGGTTTGCATTCCTATTACTACCACTATCACTTGGAGTGGCAGGAGCTGGACGTCTGAGCCCTTCCTGTTACTTTTAACTTTTCTATTTGTACTTCTCTGCTTGCTTAGCAACAGTGGTGGAAAGTAGCAAAGCGTTTTCGGATGTCTGAGTTGTTAGCAGTTCCACTTCTCTAAATGTGTCACATAGTTTCATTTAAGTAACCACAAACTATCCAATATTTCACAAAAAAAAACAAAGACTACAGAAAAAGTCTAAAAGATTAAAAGAAAAATCATCTCGCGACCTTTTCGATTTATCCTGTGACCCTTGGGAACCACTGGAATAAACTACTGTATCTGAAGTAGATAAACGCTCCACCTCGACCAGCTACAGCAGTCAAATGTAACGTACACATTGATGCATTATACACAGTCTTATAATGTATTAGTCACAAGGGACATTTTACTGCAGAACAAGACGTTTTACTTTGATACTTTAATTTTACTGATAATACTTGTGTACTTTTACTTAAGTAAATTATTTGAATACTTCTTCTACCACTGCTTAGTAACTAGTTTTTATGAACTCTAAGTCGCATCACTTGGTGTTCGGGCGTGACAGCCGACACAGGTTGGTGTGACGCATGTGCTGTGCCTGTCGTAGCTGTTAGGTTATGAGTTATTGTGCCTCACAAGGATGTATAATCATATTTGTGTGTTTATTACCCTCCTAAACACAAATATGTAAATCGTAATTTCTTTTATCCTTGGTACCCCTGGTTGGGATTCACAGGTCTAATACACATCTTAGAATCACACTTATTCAGGTTTCTGTGAAAAGGCCAGATGCCAGATGTTTCACTATAAAGTCTCTTCCCCTCCCCCCCTCCTCATCTCTCCAGGTGCAGACTGCGATGTGGATTCATCTGCCCGCTTCATCGCCGCCACCTTCGTCTCGCTCAACGCTACTCCCAGCAAACTCATCTACCACCACTTCACCACTGCGACCGACACCTCCAACATCCAGGTCGTCTTCCAGGTGGTTATGGACACGATAATCAAAGAGAACCTGGAGGCTGTGTCGCTCCTGTAACCCAGTGCCAGACATTACTGGAGGTCCGAGACATTACTAGACAGCCGGTGCTGTCGCCCTTCAGATGTCTCATTTATGAAGACGTGAAAATCGTCTGCTCCAAACGTATTGTCTGATTCATATCTGAAGGTGCAGCCTGGAAGCTCTGATGCTCTCTGCCACTGTTGCATTTCATCCCCTGATGCTCGATTCCATGTAGCTTAGAAAAACTCTTTCAAATGACGTTGAAGAAGAAGGACCACCTGGCTGATCCTTTGTTTTGGGGTCGAGCCCTAAAATGTTGATTTTTGAAACCTTGTGTCAAGAGTAATGGGCATTTATATTTTTGTACTATACTATAAAATCGGAGTTTGAATAGTGAAGTTACTTTTTTGAGGACTTGAAATATACGTGTGTGTGTGTGTGTGTGTGTGTGTGTGTGTGTGTGTGTGTGTGTGTGTGTGAGAGAGAGTAAGTGAGGGGGCGAGGATTTACTGTTTGTCCATTATTTCCTCTGCGCACAGTTCACTCATGCATACCATCGTATTTTCCGCTCATCCGTCACTGTCTGAGCACATCCTGTGCGTCACCCCCTCCTAACGAGGCGGTGATCACTGTAAAAGCACCCCAGTTTGTGTTTACTCGTCCTGAGCTGAAATCACCAACACTCCCGTTGTTTATCTGTGCCTTCACCTGTTCTTCTGACGTGTAACAGTCAGCGATGATACTGGTATTACCACTGGTATTTCATATTAGAACTGGGAAGTGTATGTAAAGAACATCCCTGAAGCCTCCATATTGAGTTTAATTCCCTTTCTTTTGCCTCTGATGATTATTGTTCCATTATCTATCACACTCACACCAGGATGATGCTTCCTATATGTGATGTGTGTGGAATTAGCTCTGTTGGGGTCTGACTGTTTTGAAGGCTCCACTGAGCGACTGACTATTATCACACCAGCTCCTCTCTGACTCGGTAATAAACAAGATATGGTAATGACTGATACGCTTACGATATGCATACTCAAGGTGAAAGAAAAGAGAAAAACACCCCCAAGTGCCTTATGATCTAATGGTTTTGCTGTCGTGTAATTTAAATGCTTCATACGTGTGTGAAATTTGTGAATTTTCCCTTCTCTGGTTTTCCACTTTCAGAATAATTTTGTATTTTATACCGTATCTCTACTCTTATAGACCATGTGTTTAATGTTATTGTATGGTATGTACTGTGTATTGTACTGAAACGACAATACAAAATGAATGGCTGACAACCTTATTTTCATTTTTCCATGCAAATGGATTTAGCTGGTGGATCACTTATTTTCCAGTTGAATATTAAAGATACATTTAAGCCACACAACAGGTTACCAGTGTTTGTTCATTTTAATAGATAAAATAAATAAAAGTACTATCCAGGAAATCTGCTCTGCAGTCAGCTTTCTGGATATTTAATACATTTTGCCAAAGGAGGGTACATGTACAGCAACGATGGAAAGTCATCGGGAAAGAAGATTGTTTAAACTAACATCTTTTGCACAGTTTTTTTTTTTTTTTACTTTTATACTCCTGTCTACATAACCAAAGTAAAACAAAACAATGTTTGAGGTTTATTTTTATTTTTTTAAATAAGAGAACATTCAGAGTCTGCAGCAGTCCATCGTCGACAGTGATCAGGTTTTCCTCCGCGCCACACACGCATCCATTCCTTTCCTTCATTTTTCGTGTCCAGAGAAGCGCTCCCGGGGCTCGGTGGAGGACCGGGACTCACGCGGACAGGCAGTCCAGGGAGTCCAGAGTGAGGAAGACGTCCGCCTTGCACTGGAAGGTGCCCGTCCCGTCCCGCAGCAGCTCGCAGCTCTTCAGGTTTGGAGAGATGTCTTTCACGCAGATGGCCTGCAGGAGGTGAAAATAAGTGACGAGAGAATTTGAAAGTTGACTGAAAATCCGGCAAAATGAGCTTTATGTGTATTACTGTAGGGACGTTTTCTCAAACTGACCTTATATGCTTGCATTTCATTTACCTCTTAAACTATATAGGACGGTTTCGTTGTGCAGGAATAACAGGAGGCTATTGCCGTGATAAAACAAATGTGGAACAGTCGCTTATATTAGACAAATCCCATATTTACATTCTCCCTATGTTTGCCTTTATTCTGGTGTAGTCTGTAGGTAATTATCATTTAAAATTCAGAGCATTTTTTTAGTTAATGTTAATGGCCGTTTTGTCACCATCTTTTAATAAATGCTGCGCATTGACCTGCACCGCTCACTGCTTGGCGCCTTTACGCACGAGTTGTTAAACTTGTAAGACAATATTTTGATCTCAACACTTTGTTTCGTTGTCTTTATGAAACAAAGGGTAACACAAGTGCTGTCTAATCTCTGAATAAAGTTTGTTTACGTGAAATATTTCTAATCTTTATAGTCTTTTTTTGGTGCTGAAAGGAAAGCATTTTGTTATGCGAGTCTATTCATTTTATCATTAGTGTAAAAGAAGAAGCTCCCCCTCAAACAGAAATAAAGTTTGTAGTATAACAGCACTTACCATGTTTTTGAGGATGGAGATCTGCCGGTTATTCTCTTGAAGCACGGTGTTACCTGCTGTCTCCCCGCTGTCCATCAGCGTCTCTTCGGACTCGGACCTTCGGACGTAAGGAGACCTCCTGATACCGGACAGCAAACCGGAGGCACGACCCACCGAATAGTAACTGGGCCCGGTCGACTGCTTGTACCAGGCTTCGACTGGATGGCAGGAGATGAGCAGAGACACTCCGACGCACACCACGGCAAATCTGACTGACCTCTCCATGTCTTGAACCGTCTTGACACTTTTTTTTACGCAAAGGAAAACGGCGCTTTTCTCGTTTTAATGGGTGTTTGGAAAACTTTCTGCTTCTTATATAGGCTGACTGGTCGACGTTATCGTGACCCAAGACGTTCGTCAAATCAAAATTGAGGTGGGCGGATGATGATCCGTCTTTATGCGGGAGAAGAAAAAAAAGATCAATCCTAATTGATCAGTTTTTGTGTGTGTGTGTGTGTGTGTGTGTGTGTGTGTGTGTGTGTGTGTGTGTGTGTGTGTGTGTGTGTGTGTGTGTGTGAGGGGGTTGGAGATGTATAGGGACGTCAGCCCTGCTCTGAGCTTGCAGAAGTCTTAATAAATAAGTGATCAAAACTGAAAGATGTCCACAAGTTAGTTAATGAGCATGGACTTTTTATGTCTCACTAATTTGACAAACTAATTGTTAAAATCTCCAGAATGTCTAAAAGCATCAATACATTTCATAAACTTAAAAAAGACAGATTGAGTGATTCTAGAAATGAACCACTCAATGTTTTACAGGAATGATGGTGGACTTTTCGAAGCATGTGTCCTGGGTATGACAGACAGGGACAGGTTGAATATGATAGCGAGCACCAGCACTAGTTGGTCAGCACAGAGTATGAGAACCACTGATACCATCTAGCCCTGCTGCTTCCTTGGTGTTCACATGCTTGATTTCAGACACAAGTGAAAAGTCAGTTGAAAAAGATGTTGGATCAATGTGTCTGGAAATCACACACAAAGTGCATAAAAGCTGTTAACTTGGGTCCGTGCTTACCCACTGCATGCATCAAAAGGTGCACAACAAAGCAGAATCACTGCGCATGGCTTCAGAAGACCACAACATGAGTGAAAATGGACAGATTAGGAGTTAAAAATTAAAATTAGCAGATCAACAAACATGAGCAAATAATCGACTGATACAAATTGTATTCCCTTCCAACAGATTTCCACATGGAAGGATTGAGTATTAGTCTCATTTCAAAGTGGAGCTCTGAGTAATCAATACACAACCTTTTCCCCGATTGATTTGCCCACCTCACCGGTCATGCGTCATGAACTACTCCGCCTGTGTATTAGCAGATCAGTAGCAGAACAACAGTGATGGAGACTAAAAACAAAGAGGGCTGCATCTACATTTGTTCAATTAAGTTATATATATTCAGTTATGAGGGGGTCTGGATGATGGGAAAATGTACCTTAAATGTATAGAGCCAGATAAGAAGGACCACTGACTTGAAAGATGAAATTATATGGTTACATAAAGAAGAAGAATGATACTATACCATAAACAATGTTAGGAATTAAGGCAATTTAAGTTTATTTTTAGCATTAAAAAAGTAGCACTGACATACAAAAATAAAAATACATATGAATGTTATTTATTTTATAAGAAGAATGTGTGGACATCGTGTCGATCAAGATGAGTAAAAGTACCAGCAGTGTCCATCAGAGTCCATTGTAGAGTGGTCTGCAGTGTGGCTCTAGTTTGTCCTCCAGGACGTAGTCAGGTCCACAGACCCAGGGGTCCCCCGTCTCCCACTGCCACTTCTGCAGACTCTGCCTCAGGCTCTCCAGCACGGCGCTGTAGTTTGGGTCTGATACCAGGTTCCTCGTTTCCAGTGGGTCTGTCCTGTGTTGGTGAAGCATATGTTCAAATTGAAACATCATAAACAGAGAGAACAAGATTGGGTTGTCTTATACTGAGGACCTCGTGTTGAAGGTAAAATAAAGCTTTATTGTTTTAATTCCCAGGATGAAGGTCTAAATGATGTTTCTCTTCACCACAGAGAACATGCTCGTGCTCTTTTTTTGGTCACAGTGAAGCAAAGGAAGCCCTATAGTGTTTAATTAAAATGGTTTATTTGAAAATTCTATATAGTGACAATATAAATGAAAAATGGACATACAATATTAGAATGTGTCAGACCATCAACACAAGGCGATGCTTTAGCCACCTCTTTTTCCTTCTTTTTAGGAAACATATACGTTGCAGGTTTTTTGTTGTTGAGAGCAACTAACTGAAGTTCATTGCAGGAGAAGCGTACCTATTTCCTCTTATGAATATTCATATTTGATTTAGTTTGAGAAAATTTTCTATCCGTATATGTTTCTGACCATTTCCTTATGCCTAATCACACTGTGAACAGTGGATGGTGTACCTTATATTAATCAGAGGAACTTGTGTCATCCACCAATCAAGGTAAGGTATTGTGATCACTGCTTTTGGCGTCGATCTCTAAGCTCAAATGGGACTGATATTTATCTACTGGTTAGCTGAAAACATGATGGAGCAACATGATTTGTAACAGACCTGGAGTCAAACAGCTCCCAGCGCTCTCTGTAGTAATACTGCTCCAGGCTTTTGAACCAGTGTGTGGGCTCACTCAGCCTTGTGCGGTTCAGTAGATCCTGGAAGGTGGGTGACACATACAGGTCCTGGTCGATGGGGAAGGGCATGCGGTAGTGTAGGTTGTGGAGAAGGTGGTACGCCCCCTGGTGGACGGAGCGGGTTGGGTAGTACATGGTTACCTGAAATCCAAATGACAGTACAGCAGTCAAGGCCCATTGTTTGACTCCTTCTATTTGTGACAGGGGCCATGACATCCCGTCTGGTAGTTAGAAAAACAGCAGAGTTCACAGACCTCATGAAGGGACTGGCTGGCGTAGACGGTGTGCCAGCTGCTGGGCTCAGTGACCAGAGCAGGCAGTAAGGAGCGACCGGTGAGGTGAACCAGGGTGGCGGGGCCGCCGGGGAGGCTGTAGGATGGATAGGGAACAGAGAACCATTCCAGAATGGTGGGAGTGATGTCTGCCAAAACAAGAGAGGGAGAAGAAGAGAAAAGACAGTGAGGAAATAAGGCAAACTAGAGTAATATCTGAGTTGATACATTTCAATTTAATGTTAGTATTCATGCAATATTAATTATTTTAAATAAATTCTAAAATACTGTACTCATAATTAGTACAGTGTTGCTATTATTTCATACTGTAAACATATTTACATGTCACTGTCCGATGAAAACCACATATCTCCAAATAGGCAGGTTTTGAATGTTTTAGATGAATTGAAGGATCAAGGGCGCCCGGCTACCTCAGTTGGTAGAGCGGGTGCCCATATACAGAGGTTAACTCCTCGACGCAGCCGGCCCGAGTTCGACTCCGACCTGCGGCCCTTTGCTGCATGTCATTCCCCCCTCTCTCTCCCCTTTCATGTCTTCAGCTGTCCTGTCAATAAAGGCCTACAAATGCCCCAAAAAATATCTTTAATTGAAGGATCAAGTTCTCCTCCATGTTGTCGCCAATTGTCCCAGTTTTTGAACTAAATAAACCGTTTAAAAACCCATTGGAAACAGTGTTGGTTTTCTTAGCTCATAAAAAGTTGACATCATGGAGAAACATGGTTTTCATAGGACAGTGACAAGTGTTTAACGTTATTTAATGTTCATTACACCTACTACTTATATACGTAAATATTTGCCACAGTTAGTTTATTTAATGTGTTGTTAATACAATTTGCAGACATTTATATCACAACTGTTTTTTTTTCTATTGTTTAATTGATGGTATTGTCCTGATTACATTTAATTATTACCCTCTCAGGCGATCATTTTCAGTTTCTTAGAGATCTGCTGCTGATGCACAATTGTTAAGTCTCCCTCTGGTGGCCGATGTAGCACATCAGATAAACATATTGACTTCACTGTTTGTTCAATTGTCTAAGCCAGTGATTCCCGACCTGACTTACTGACTTTTTCTTTTTTTACTGAAATACAGATACCTGTGTGGCCTACAAAACCCTGGAAAAAAATTAGAAAATCCCTCTTTGATTGAACTGCTCACAACTCATTTCTCACTAAGGCCATAACCTGTGATGAGGGGTCACATAGAAGTAGACATTTCTTCGTTTTACAAGGTACCCCCAGGTTTCCACAAGTTAAAGTTAAGACTTTTAAAGACATTTTTAATACCTTTTAGAATGAAATTTAATACCAACTTCATGAACATACTGGCAAAAGTATGTAGGATATAACGGAATACCCGAAAGGATTTTAGGCTAAAAAAAAATTGTTTACCAAGTACTTGAACTTAATACGATATTTAATTGTAGTACTCAATACATGCATGCTTTGTGACGAAACGATGAAGGAGTTATTTAATCTTATGAAAGGACAATACAAACGTTAGACCTTTGTGAACGAAATGTAAGACTTTCTAAAGAAATTTAAGACTTTTAGGGCCTTATTTTTCTAATATTATATTTAAGACATTTTTAAGACTTTTAAGATCCCCACTGGTACCCTGTAGGCCAAAAAAGGATGGTAGCAACTGGTGTGAGCACTAAACTGGTACAAAACCTGCTATGGACACTGTGCTCACAGCAAGTGGCTGACTTGACAAGTGACAGACTTTATGGTCTATATTTCTTTACATCCATCTCTTACCCAGCAGGCTGACGTAGGCCTGGCTGGTGTCTCCCCATCGCTCCCTGTGCTCTGGAGAGGACACCAGCATGGGCTCGGCTGTCCCTGAACGATACAGGTTGGTTCTGCCGTTCGGAAAGGGGATGCCGTTATCGGAGCTGTAGATGACCAGAGTGTCGTTCTCATAACCAGCGTCCCTGAGCTCCTGAAGAACCAAACCAATACCTGCAGAGGAAATTCACACCATTATTTGTGCCTTTGTGTCTTTTTATGTGTAGGTGGTTTTACCTACCTTGGTCCAGCCTGCTAACCGTGGTGTACTGTGCAGCCAAGTCGGCTCGTGCCGCAGGTGTGTCCGGCACAAAAGGAGGAACCTGAAGTACACAAGATGAGGACAGGTTCATCAAACTTTTGACTCTGTGTGTCTTTCCGATGTATTTCATTACAATAATCAATGAGACAAAATCTTAGGATTTGTAATTTTGTTAGTTTAAAAACAGCATAACAGCAGCAGGAGAAATGTAACCATGAAGTGAAAAGAAAAAGATTTTATATTTTTTAAAAAGGTGAAAAAGTCACCTGAGGCCAATTAATCCAAATTAAACCAGTTTTACAGTTTATAATCCTTGTTTTCCAATGAGAGCGGGATTTGAAAACATAAAATCTGTATGTCACTGACCTTTACTTGTTCTGGTGTGTAATATTCTGGTGTCCAGTCAGGTATTCTACCCATCCCCATTTCACCATTCCCAAACTTCTCACAGAAAGCTCCATACTGGGGCTGCGAGTGTCCACATCGGTGGGTGTCATGAAAGGCAACATACAGGAAAAACGGCTTCTCTTCATCTTTTATATTTTCTTTATTCTCGTCTTTCTTTCGCCTTCGTTTAAAAGCTTCTTCGTTATGGGTCTGGAAAAATTTTCGGACCAGGAGTTTGATACGGGTGATGTTCCTCCCCACCTGGAGGACAGAGTTGTTCTCTTCCGTGTAGGCAAAATCAAAAGGGTATACAGATCCAGGACCGACATGCTTCTTTCCAATTATACCTGTGGGAGTGAGAAAAGAGAAAAGATAGAGGGGGAGAAATGGTGGTGGTGTGTGTGTGTGTGTGTGTGTGTGTGTGTGTGTGTGTGTGTGTGTGTGTGTGTGTGTGTGTGTGTGTGTGTGTGTGTGTGTGTGTGTGTGTCTTAGACTTGAAATAAACTGGTGTCTATGTTACTTACCTGTGTGTACGTTGGCTTGGCTGAGGAGCAGCGGCAGACTTTGTACTCCGTCAAACGAGTTGAAGTTGTGAACACCCTGATGAAGCCCGTACATGCCGTTCTGGTGCTGAAAACACATCAAACAGACCTAAATACTGTGCCTTCATGCATAAATGAGAGGCATCCATATATATATATATATATATATATATATATATATATCCATATATATATATATATATATATATATATATATATATATATATATATATATATATATATATACATATATATATATATATATATATGTTTGTGTGTGTGTGTGTGTGTGTGTGTGTGTGTGTGTGTGTGTGTGTGTTTTTAACCTGTGGCAGGCCAGTGAGGATGGTGGAGCGACTGGGGGAGCAGCTGCTGACAGAGGTGAAGGCGTTGCTGAACACCAGGCTACGCTGGGCCAGAGAGCGCAGGTGGGGGGTGTGGACCACAGAGTTGTTATACACCTCCGTCTCAAAACCTGCATCATCAGCTGGAAGAGGGAAAAGACATGTATTAGCTCTAACACTACATGGTCAAAAGGGGGATTTGCTCCCATTCAGCCACAAGAGCATTCGTGATGTCACCCACTGATGTTGGACGTCGCTGTCAGTGTTTCAGTTTATCCTAAAGGTGTTTAATGGGGTTGAACGCGGAGCTATGTGAAGGCAAGTTCTTCCACACCAAACTGAGACAACCATTTCTTTATGGACCTGGCTTTGTGCTCTGTGGCATGTTCATGTTGAAACAATCTCTTGCTACAAAGTTGAAGGCACACTGTTGTCATTGTTGACTGTAAGACTTCCCTTGAATGGAATACATAGAAGCACGTGTAGGCTGTGATAGATTTGTCCACATACTTAGTATGACCAATAGTGTACATCATTATCCAGAGAGGTATTTTTGTTTATTTTTGTCCACCCCATCCATAACAGTGAGGGTAGGCTATAATAATACCCCCTCTCTGTATAATGCAATAGGATTTATTGCTGGACTGTTGTATTAGAGTGTATTAGATTTAGCTAGGTGTACCTGATATTTCAGCATTGTAATTCTTCCAGTTCAAAAGACATTTGAAGTCTTTAAAACTAGCACGACTTATAAATGTAAAAGTTCACTCACCAATTATTAGAAGGACATTTCTTCTCTTTGACTCCCCGATGCAACATGATGCCAAAATGAGAAAAAACAACTCCAGCAGCATGATCGTGATGAGGATGATTAGCTCTTCTGACTGTTTCACATAGATCTCGCCTACTTAGTCTCAAAATGATTTCTGGCCTTGAAACATTTAATATGAGTCAAAACAATTACATTCAATAAATAAAATTAATTCAGTCATTACAATTATTACCTAAAGTACGTAACGTGACAAATTGAGCTGTGTGCCAGACGAATTTGGACCATTTGTATTCGGATTGGACTTGTTTTCACCGTCTTCCTCAAACAACTTAAGCCCCGCCCATCTGTGGTCACATGAAAAAGGTCACGTGAGGATAGAAAACAGGAACCGTCTCGCGCTTCATCAGCGAAATGTCATTTTAGGAAGTGGTTTTGGAAATGTAACAACAACGCGTTGACACAACATCCATTGTTGACACAGAAGAAGCTAAAAAATCACAGCGGAACCAGATGAAGAGAGAGATTTAGTAAGAGTTTTTATTATATTCTGTTGTCTTGTTTTTCTGTTTTATTCTATGTTGTTGGATTGTTTGCTCTTAGTTTTCTATTCTTTTAAAGTTCAAATTAGTTTTTTTAGGATAAACCACTTGAGAAGTATCTCGTTTTCGAGGGGGTCCCAAAATATAGTACAATCACTACATAACAACTGTGTAGTGTGTTCTATTCTGTTTTTCTTTTCCATTTTATTACTTTTTTGCCCTATTCTGTTCCATTCTATTGTGTAGTGTTTCCTATTCTGTTCTGTTGTCTTTTTCTGTTCTCTCCTATTCCACCCTACTCTGTTTTTCTATTTCTATTAGTTTTTTTCTATTCTATTACGTGTTGTTTTTCAGTTCTATTTAAATCTCTTCTATTCTATTCTATCTTCATCTATTGTGTTTGTCCAGTCACACAGCTGTTTAATTTAAATCATTTGTGTTCTTCCACTTTGTTAATGCAACATTATAAACACATTATAGGATACAATGGGAGATAAATAAAACATTACACTATAAAATGAAGCTACTGGTAAACTCACATAACACCGAGGAATATGTGTGGGATTATTTCTTTGTTTAATGGCTTGTAGATGATTGTGGAGAAAAAAGGAATGCAGCACACTTACCTGTTGTATGACCATCATAAAACCTAACAACCTAAAAGCTTGTTAAGGTAGAGGGACACAAAGACAAATTAAATGTCTGACCTGGCAGCTTACAAGTTAGTTACCTGAAGACTTTTTTTGTTTTTTTTCCTATTACACACAGATCACAGAATGCACCGAAGATATGGCATCCGCTTTCTTTAATATGCTGCATGTTTGTCCAGAAAAACACACAGACAAACTGCATGCACACAGAGCACATCTTTGTTGTGTTTCCCTGAATGCTGTGCGCAAAACCAGAGAAACCAAGCAGCTGACGAATGACATTTAAAGCTGAGGAGGAAACTTTAACACTTTGTGTAAGTGGCTTTTATTCTGTAATCAGCCTACTCATGCACACATTTGAATATGTAAAACGTTACTTTTCCCTTTGTGCACATTGCTGCTGTCTCTTCATCCTTTTCGTTGTTGTCATCCTCCTCTCCAGGTTCTCCTTCCTGACCTGTAATCCTTGTGCGATGGACAGGCCTCTGCTGGGTCGATTGTCGGCTCGGGGCTGCTGCTCCTACAACACCCTCAAGGCCTGGCTGCCGATCCTCTCCTGGCTGCCCAGGTACAAGCTGAAGTGGTTTCAGATGGACCTGCTCGCAGGCCTCACCGTCGGGCTGACGACTGTACCGCAGGCGCTGGCTTATGCTGAAGTAGCCGGCCTTCCTGTTCAGGTGAATCGTAGCTGGGTTTTCTGTGGATTCAACTTCCATTTAAATTTAACTCTCTCCAGCTGGGCTGTTTTTAATCATAAAGTTGTTAAAATTAACTACTACAGTATTCTATATTTGGATCCCCATTACTTGACGCCCAGCTCACCAGACGAGACGAGACACGAGATTGGGTTCACGAGATTGACACTAATTTCGAGGTTCGAGTCAGACTCATCCGTCATGCTGGCTGCTCCTCTGCACTTGTGTAGTGATATCGCAAGACACTTTTTACCTCGACAAGAAATCTCGTGGGTCGAGATCTCATCACACCTCTAGTCGCTAGTTTTCCTGGGGCCATGAAAAAAAGAAGTGAACAAGTGTTCATCCCCTCCATATGTTTTGTCACTTGTTCTCAACATTTCAGAGTTGAAATCATGATGTCGTCTATCAATACCATCCCATTTTACTGATGCACTGCTTTCACTTAAAGATAATTCTCTTTATTTATTTATCATTACAACTGAAGCAATTACTTGATTGACAGAATATAAATCGGCAACTATTTTGGAAGTCAGTTAATAGTAATTTTTCAAGCAAAAATGCCACATGTTTTCTCAAATGATTTTTTTCCCCGCAAATGTAATATCTGTGGGTTGTGAACGGATGGTTGGACAAAACAAGTAATCTACAAGAAATATTGAGGGTAATTTTGCCCTATTTTCTGACATTTTATCGACCAAATGAGAAATCAATTTATGAGAATATAATCAAGCGTAAAGATCCCTTCCACATACGTTTTAAGACATCTAAAATACTCTTACAATTACATTTGTTCCTTGTCCATCTTTGGAAAAATCCTGAATCTATGAGTACAGTATGAAAATGTTTTCAAAAGGTTAACTGCTGGACACAAGATGCCTCCTACTTCACTGAAAAGTCCTTTCTCAGTGAGTGTGCACTGAAGGTTTTAAATTTCCACATCACACTTGTTTAATTTGCATATTAAACCATGATTGGTTTCCAAAGTAGTTATGATGTACGAGAACACAGAGAAATATTCCTCCTTCATCAGACGAATGTGAAAAAGCTTTATAGTGTCAAACTCTGGTCAAGCAACAAGAAGAAACAGATTGTTGAGTGGAGAGGGACTGTAATGAATCAATCTAAAAGCCTTTCTCTCCTCAGTACGGGCTCTACTCTGCCTTCATGGGGGGGTTCATCTACACCCTCCTGGGGACCTCTAAGGACGTGACACTGGGTCCCACGGCCATCATGTCCCTCCTGTGCTTCTCCGTGGTGGGGGGGCAGCCGCACCGAGCCGTGCTGCTGAGCCTCCTCTGTGGAGTCATCCAGGCTCTAATGGCATTACTGAGATTAGGTGAGGGATGGGTCAGGTGACACCAGTTTTGGGGTTTTTCTTAATTTAGTTGACACTTGCGAGCCAAGTGGACAAACCTTCAAAAAGTGTGACATTGTTTTCAATTGATAGAAATTATATTTAGCATATGTGAAATTTAAGTTGAGCTCTGTATCAAAACCTGATTTAAAAACATTACAATATTAGAAATGAGTTGTTTAGAAAAGAGAAGAGAGAGATACGACATGTATCTCTCCACGACATGCGGGACAGAACAGCGTAGACTGTGAGGAAACAGGAGATTAGTTTGTGAATGCAGGAGAGACACTTCCTACCACGACTTCTATCTACGACTTCCTCAACTTAATCACTCACAATTCCTGTGAAGTCTGTAGATTTCTCAACCATGCTTCTTTTTTGGGGGAGTTTTAAGGTCAGTGTCATGACTCTGTAAATCGTTCATTGCTTTGCTTGTCTTCTGCAGGTTTCCTGCTAGACTTCATCTCTTTCCCTGTAATAAAAGGCTTCACTTGTGCTGCTGCGATAACCATTGCCTTTGGCCAGGTCAAGGTGAGAGTTAAACACATGCACTCACTTGTCTCAAACAAACACAGCAACATAAACAACACATACATCTACAAAACCACCAGTTACCGGGGGCCTGTTGCACAAAAGTAGAATGAAGAAATCCAGGATAACTGAAAAAGCGCAGCTTGACTTAGTGTGTTCCGCTCATCGCGGCTTAATCGGTTGCACATTTGCCGAGCCAAGATGAGAAGGTGAAGCTATGTCAAGCCAGGTGTAGATAGCAGGGATAAGTGCACGTCCACGGCTTTCTTAAATAGACCACGGTATCGATCACAGATTTACTGATGCAGAAATTGAGAAGACGCGTGCAGCATATGTTTAACCCGCTGAGCAGTAGCTGTTAATGGAAAATTACGAGGAGGTGAAACATATAATATGCAAAAAGGGAAATACGGCTGTTGTTATCAGACAGAGAGAAAAAGCCGAAAAGACAAAATAACCGACTGCATGCGTAAGGATTTAAAAAGATCTACTTAGGGCCTACTAGTCACTCCACATTTTTTTTATTTGGTTTTCTTTTTTCTTCTTATTATTATTCCTTACGTTTTTTGGCTCTCCGTAACTTCTGCATACATTCAGCTATTAAAACCATTCAACTTTTAAAATGTTCAGCTCTTTCAGCTAATGATGGGACTTCTTCAACTTTTTTCTACTATTTATACTTTTTAAAATATTAAGCTTTTTAACACTTTTTTTTAACATTGAAGTCAATGAGAGCATGCTTCAAATCCTTCAAATCCTCTTATGCTTCAAAATGTATCTCCTCCTACATTCTTTCACCTACAGACGTGATTCAAACTTTAAACTGTTCACAACATATTCAGGTATTCGGGGTGTGCTCAGTGTTTTGATATTTTTTACAGTTTTTGTGAAAAAGCTGTTTAAGTTTAGTGTACATTTCAGGATTTTTATGCGTTTCTAGTGAGTGTGTGTTGCGCCATCTAGAGTGGATGATGTCATACACTAGAGTGCAGAGCCTTAAAACATTATTTTTGTCCCTTCTCTATAAATTGCTCTCACGCCCACAATATCTACTTGTCCTGCCCAATTTATACATCAAAACGTAGGTATTTTTGTCTAGTTTCAGCCAATGCA